>AZGZ01000009.1:86226-101475 GCA_001636715.1 Ascosphaera apis ARSEF 7405 | reverse complement strand
TGCCTGGCCTGACACAGTCTCACCAGTTTCGCTGGTCTGATTGCTCCTGATTGACTTCAGAGTTTCTTTTGCTTTTAAGCTTGTCTGACTACGGAGTTGTCTTCTGTCCAAGGTGGGCTGGTTTCCCGGGTCCCGAAGTGGTCGAACGGCCTCAACCCGAAACTCCCGTCACCCATTTAGACTTCTGTCATCCGCACGAAAGAAGAGACGCCGGGAGAGGACCAGAGAAAGGCCACCTCGAGCAAGAGAGGATCCCACTCCAATCACGCCGTCAGAACCGCGATTCCGCCAAACCTTTAGCCCCTGGTAAGCACCTGTCAACGCGGTTCCAGCAGGTACCATGCCATCCTGGGCCTCCTGGCTCCTCTGCGTCCCACTTTTGGCTCTGCCTATTCGCGCGTTTCGCTGTTAGAGTCGTCGTAGTCAAGTTTAGCTGCGAGGCAAGAGTAGGGGAGATGAGGGGGCAGAGGGGACAGAGGGGCACCTTTTTCGTCGAAGGGGCACACGGTTTGCCCGCACAAATGAGGAAATATCGTACGAGCGAAAGCGAAACGGGGGACGAGATTGGGAATGATGATGAAGATGTCTCGATAGGGTTATGCATTCCTGGCGACGTCTCTCATTTCTTATATCTACCTCTGGTCTTCCTCTTCTCTTTCCTCTCATTTCTTTTCCTTCTCTCTCTCTCTCTTCTTCTTCTTCTTTTTCTTCTTTTCCTCTCCAGATTCATTCTCCAGAGATTCGATTGCAGTATCATCAAACTCGATCTAATCACATAATCATCGTGAGTGCAGTCCAGCTTCCCCAAGTCCTTTTTTCATCTTCACATTCCTTATGCATGGAGGGACGGGCTTGTCCTTTGTCCTTGTTTTCCCTGTCTTCACGGCTTCTTTCCGGTCGTGCAATCGCCGAGAACGAGACATGACAAGGCGACACAAGAACAAAGGGGTGAGGGGTCATCATTCCAATTATGTGCTCTCCTGCACAGCCCATTCCTGATTGTTCTCGTTGTGGCCGGTCTTGTCCTCGTTCTTGTTCTCGTCCCTGTGCCTGTTGCCCCTCCATCCCGTCTTTCCCCCCTCTTCCCCTGTACCACCATATAAACCCCTCCATCATTCGTACACCCCCACCACAAACCATCATCGACTCGATTTTTTTTTCGATTCGATTTTTTTGAGCCATTCTCGTCCATCATCAACTCATCATCAATCTTGCTCATCTCACTAACACACTGTCCAGCAAAATGGGTATCTCTAAGATTCACGCTCGCCAGGTCTACGACTCTCGCGGTAACCCCACCGTCGAGGTCGATGTCATCACTGAGACCGGTCTTCACCGCGCCATTGTTCCCTCTGGTGCTTCCACCGGCCAGCACGAGGCTTGCGAGCTCCGTGACGGTGACAAGACCCGCTGGCTCGGCAAGGGTGTCCTCAAGGCCGTTGCCAACGTCAACGAGAAGATCGCCCCCGCCTTGATCAAGGAGAACATCGACGTCAAGGACCAGGCCGCCGTTGATGCTTTCCTCGTCAAGCTCGATGGTACCCCCAACAAGACCAACTTCGGTGCCAACGCCATCCTCGGTGTTTCCTTGGCTGTTGCTAAGGCCGGTGCTGCTGCTAAGGGCGTTCCTCTCTACGCCCACGTCTCTGACCTCGCTGGCACCAAGAAGCCCTACGTTCTTCCCGTTCCCTTCCAGAACGTCCTTAACGGCGGTTCCCACGCTGGTGGCCGTCTCGCCTTCCAGGAGTTCATGATTGTCCCCACGTAAGTGTCTAATCCTTCCCATTAGCTTTCACAGCGAACTCTATTTTGGTGTCAACTGAGAAACCTAATTCTAACCTTATTTTTTTTTTCTAACAGTGAGGCCCCTACCTTCTCTGAGGCTATGCGCTACGGTGCTGAGGTCTACCACAACCTCAAGTCCCTTGCCAAGAAGCAGTACGGTCAGTCTGCTGGCAACGTCGGTGATGAGGGTGGTGTTGCTCCCGATATTCAGACCGCTGAGGAGGCTCTTGACCTCATCACTGCCGCTATTGAGAAGGCTGGCTACACCGGCAAGGTCCAGATCGCCATGGACGTTGCCTCCTCTGAGTTCTACAAGACTGATGTCAAGAAGTACGATCTTGACTTCAAGAACCCCGACTCTGACCCCTCCAAGTGGCTCACTTATGAGGAGCTTGCCGACCTCTACAAGAACCTCGCCAAGAAGTACCCCATTGTCTCTATTGAGGATCCCTTCGCTGAGGATGACTGGGAGGCCTGGTCTTACTTCTACAAGACCTCTGACTTCCAGATTGTTGGGTATGTTTATTCTTTACTATCTTTTCTTTCTGTCTTGCATTACACAAAACTAACGTATCATTTCTCAGTGATGACTTGACTGTCACCAACCCTCTCCGTATCAAGAAGGCTATTGAGAACAAGTCCTGCAACGCTCTTCTTCTCAAGGTCAACCAGATCGGTACCCTCACCGAGTCTATCCAGGCCGCCAAGGACTCCTTCGCCGACAACTGGGGTGTCATGGTCTCTCACCGCTCTGGTGAGACTGAGGATGTCACCATCGCTGATATCGTCGTTGGTCTCCGTGCTGGTCAGATCAAGACTGGTGCTCCCGCTCGTTCTGAGCGTCTCGCCAAGCTCAACCAGATCCTCCGTATCGAGGAGGAGCTCGGTGACAACGCCATCTACGCTGGCAAGAACTTCCGCAAGGCTGTTAACTTGTAAATGTGTGCCTAAACATTTACTAAGTTGATGGAGTGCTCTTCGCGTGTTGTTTTTTTCTTATGAAAATAATTATCTCATGATCCCCCCCCCCAATATGTCTCTCTTCCGCATACCATATTACCCCCCCAACTGCTGCCCTCTAATATTTAAGCCCTTTTCGTCATGATTAGGACGGACGGAGGGTAGGAAGCTGCGCGGTGTTTGTCGGTGCCTGGTGTTACCACATCATGCAATGCTTTCTGTCTTTTCTAGTCTGTCGGGGCGAGTTATGATATGACCTACAGGAGCCTAATCTTTAAACAAATAAAAAAAACCAAAAGTTTGCTCTCTGATGATGAAACGAAAGATTCTTATTTCCTGTCGTAAGATGCCATTATAAGTCCATATAGCTGTGTAGAATGTGTAGTTTCTTGTCTGTCTTTTGTCTTCCCTTCCCTCAGTGGTGGTTTTTATTCATATTCCTATGCATACAGACTTGTACAGTACATAATAATTCCGCCGCCGCACAACCGTGATTCCCACCGAGTCTCGCCCGGCGTCCCAAATCTTATCGTTCCAACTTTTTTTTCTCTTGACGCTCGAACATTCGCAGATCAACAACCTTTTGTTTCCCCCCTTTGAGCGCAAAACAACGCCCAAACTACCACTTCTGTCTTGCCCCTGCAAACTGCTGCTGACGGCTCATCGCGAATCTCCCTTCGTGCACTTTCGCATATCTTTTACTTTTTTGGTTCTTGCACAATATGGCTCCTCCTAAGTGGGGTATGTATGCTCTTGGTTCTTCTTTTTTTTATTGTTGATGCGCATGGTTTAGATCGCGGACTCGATGAGTTGCGCTGGTTTGAGAGTCTTGATGCGCTTGATTGAAGAAATGCAGCCGCTGTTGGCTTGATGTTTGAGCTTAAGACCGCTGTGGTTGTGTCATTGTTGATCGCATGGAGGATATGATTTGGCACATATAAAACTAACACAACCCTTATCAATTTCTCTAGACGACGAAGAGCCCGAGGAAACTCCCGCCTTCATCAGCCGTCGTACGTTCGAGGACGAGGAAGAGGATGTACGTTGCCCTTTCTTTCTCTTCCCAATTGCACTCTCTGCTCGATCACATGTCGCAACATTCAGAAACCATCAAACCATCAGCACAATGACAAAAGACTCAACGCACTAATAACTCTATTTCACTCACCAGGTCCTCGATGACTGGGAAGAAGCTGAAGACAGCGAAGTCGAGCGCGAGAAGGAGCGCAAGGCCGCTGAGGCCAAGGCACAGGCCGAGGCCGAAGCAGCAGCAAACAAGAAGTCCAAGGCTCAGCGCATAGCCGAGCAGAAGGAAGCCCGCGCCAAAGAGGCCGCCGAGAAGGCCGCCGCTGAGGCCGCCGCAGCAAAGGAAGATCCCGCCGAGAAGCGCGCGAGATTGCGCAGGGAGCAGAAGGAGTCGGACCTCAAGCACGCGGAGGATTTGTTCGGTGATTTGGATTTGAACACGGATAAGTCTGGTCGCACAGCCACCAAGCCTACAGTTATACCCATCGGAAACAGCTCTGATCCTACCGCGACTGTCGACTTGGGCGATCTGCCCCTTTTCAAGCCTACTACGAAGCTGCAGTTCGAGACGCTCACAAAGACGCTGGTGCCGCTTTTGACGACGCAGAGCAAGAAGCCACAGTACGCTCTCTGGGCGCCGGATTTCTGTAAGGCGTTGGTCAAGGAACTCTCTTCGACGGATATTAAGAAGGTTGCTTCTGCGCTTACGGCGGCCGCCAATGAGAAGCTGAAGGAGGAGAAGGCAGCAGAGAAGGGAGGCAAGAAGAGCAAGGCCGCGAAGACAAAAACTAGCTTGAACGTGTCTGGTGGTGGCAGAGGTGGATTGGGTCTTGCGAAGGACACGACTGCGTACGAGGAGGCAGAGGACGACTACGGCATGGCTGATGATGATTTCATGTAAATGTTTCGCTTTTTCGCTCTTTTTCTCTCTTTTTTCTCCTCCTTCTAGCCTAATCACCCTTCATTATTTCCATGATATCTCTCTGCTAGCTAGCTTCACAGATTTTGTCACCCCCCCCCCCCTTCATACATACATATCTTCTTCATCTTCATCTTCGCCCTCTTCGTCCTTCATTCTCTATATATCTGGAATGGATATCGCTGTACTTCTCCCTGTGAAACAATCGACATTAAATACGTAAATAACAATACATGTATTCAATATACTGTGATAACCCTATAAAATATAAGTAATATTTATGTTATTACCATAACAATACACTTGTAATAATACCTTATCTTTTGTCCTCGAAGAACCTCCTCCGTGCATCGACGACCAAGTCACTTCTACGACCATCATATACGACAGACGAGAGACAATATACGATATAAGATATACAACCACCCCTTCAAGCCAATCCAAGCTTGTCAGGGCATCGAGGCATATTGTCATCAGCCCCCTTTCCAACCTGACCTGTTTCTCCTCGAGTTCTTCTTTCAATGGCCCCCAGTCCAATCTGAAAAAAAAAGAGAGCATGATGGGCCTGTCACATAATCCACAGCGGCGGAGGCAGCAACTGGCCATTCGCATCGGCCTCGTGCTTTGCGTCTTGCTTCTTTGGCGATGGGTGTCCTCGCGAGACGATTCAGCTCTGGACCGAGCTCAGGAGCCAGTAAAGGGCGAGCTTGCAAAGGATCGCATCGATTCCTTCGCCGATAGCCAGATTGATGGTGGTGACGGTGACAAAAGGAAAAATAATAATAATAAAGATAAAGACGGCGGGCGTGAGTCGCAGGATGAAGGCGACAAAAAGGGCGTCGTCGACTGGGCAGATAGAAGGGAGAGAGTCAAGGACGCCTTTCTTGTCAGTTGGGAAGCTTACGCTCAAGACGCTTGGGGTTAGTCTCTGCTGCTTGTTGCCCTGAACTCCGTTTGCCGGTCACTAACTTATGAACTATGCGTCGACACAGGTCATGACATATATCACCCACTCAGTCGTCGTGGTGAAGATATGATCAAAGATGGCATGGGTTGGATCATTGTCGATGCCCTCGACACAATGATGATCATGAATTTGAGCACCCCTGTTCAATATGCTCGAAATTGGATCCATTCCTCCCTCAGCTACGACACCAACCACGATGTCAATACTTTCGAAACGACTATACGCATGCTGGGCGGCCTGCTAAGCGCCCATTATCTCTCAACGACATATCCCGATCTTGCACCTATTACGGAAGACGACGAGGGTGCCCCCGGTGAAGATCTGTATATTGAGAAAGCTACGGACCTGGCAGACCGTTTGCTCGGCGCCTTTGAGTCCGGCTCAGGGGTTCCTTATGCCAGCATCAACCTCAATACGTCACAGGGTATTCCGTCCCATGAAGATGCAGGGTCTTCGTCCACAGCCGAGGCTACTTCGGTTCAGCTGGAGTTCAAGTACCTTGCAAAACTCACCGGTGAGACGAACTATTGGGAGACCGTCGAGAAGGTCATGCAGGTAGTCGAGAGAAATGGTGCAGAGGGCGGCCTCGTGCCTATCTTCATCCAAGCAAGTACTGGCAAGTTTTACCGCAACAATATACGGCTAGGGAGCAGGGGGGATTCTTATTATGAATATCTCATCAAACAATACCTTCAAACCAACAAAGAGGAACCAATATACCTCGATATGTGGGAGGAGGCATTGGCCGGCATAAGAAAATACCTCGTCACCTACAGCAAGAAGGCTTCACTTACAGTCATTGGGGAACGGCCGTCTGGCCTTGAAGGTGAACTTTCACCCAAAATGGACCATCTTGTCTGCTTCTTGCCAGGGACAATTGCACTCGGTGCTACGGGTGGTCTGCCAATCACACAAGCACGCAAACAGCCCGATTGGTCAAATAAAAAGGAAGAAGAAATTCTACTAGCTCGTGAGCTTATGAAAACCTGCTGGGCTACCTATCTATATACCGAAACCGGTCTAGCCGGGGAAATCACCCATTTCGAACTCGACGATCCTCCACGCATGGAACGTGATGTGCTACCACAACATCTCAAGAAGCATGGCAAGAAGATGCCGCAGTCACGCTCATCGTCGTCAAAGGAGCTGCCCCTGATCTCGAAACCGTTCACCGATCCGGCTTGGCGGGATGATCTTTACGTTAAATCAGCTGATCGACATAATCTACAGAGACCTGAGACGGTCGAGTCACTCTTCTACATGTACCGCATCATGGAGGACGATACCTATAGGCATTGGGGATGGGAGATGTTCCGCTCGTTCATCAAGCATACTGCCGTTAGTGAACAGGTCACCATCCCCGATCCATCAGATGGACGCAGGGTGAAGACTGTAGATCGGATATACGCTTTCACTTCTCTCGACAACGTCAGGTCTGTCCCTGCGAAGCAGCGAGACAACATGGAAAGTTTCTGGTTGGCGGAGACGTTGAAGTACTTTTACCTTCTCTTTTCAGAAAGGGATTTCTTGCCCCTGGAGGAAACTGTCTTCAATACTGAGGCCCATATATTTCCTAGGTTTGGGCTGGGCAAATTGTTCAAAACAGGTTGGGAAAGGGAATTCCCGAATTGGCGATCAAAAGAGTAAGTACAATATTAATTTGGACTACTAGCATACGACGCATATATAGCATTCTGTTTAATTGCATATCGATTTTTCTTGTCAACGCTTTCTACAGATACAAGGAGTTGTCTTCGCCACGGATTGTATCAGTCGCGATGAAGCTACAACTGCACTCCCAGGTAATCCAGGTGAAATAGTTCGTTACGACCTTTCACGGGCCCGTCTTCCGTGATCTTGCAATTCCTGCATCAATAAGTTTCTCATAACCGGCCACAGACTCTTCCAGGTCAGAGATTGTTAAGGCTTCGTTTGGCGCATGGGCAACCAGGATACTGCCAGGGCCGTAGAGATATCTTTTAACCTTTGTCTCGGCACCATCATCGTTGTAGGTCAAGTTAGGGACATCGGTAGAGTAATTGACCGTCATGACATCGAAGCCCTCAACATCGGCATCAATTTCAGTAGGGCCAGAACCCCAACCCATGCTATTGAAATCGACAGTAACATTTGATCCCTCGGGGGCATAGTCCCTCACTGCCTGAGAAATTATCCTGCGGGCGTCATCTGCGCTTCCACTCGCGACACGGAGGAGTACACGAGCCGTAGCGTCAGCTGGAAGAACATTGATAGCAACGCCAGCATTGATTTGACCAATGTTGACAGTGGTTTTGCCAAATTTAGGGCTGGATAGCAGGCCCCCTTTCGACTCAGGTACATCACCTAGCTCATCAATTCGCTTCAGAACTGGCAAGATGTCTGAGATAGCACTGCGTCCAATCCATGGATAGCCAGAGTGTGAAGCCTTGCCCTTTGCGATGATGGAAAATGCAGTAATGCCCTTATGTCCAGCAACCAATTTATGTTCCGTAGGCTCTCCAAAGATGACCGTATGGTAAAATGGAGGGACTGTGTTTAGCTTTGATCTTGAGAAAGCCTTCATGCCTTTACCTCCAGTCTCCTCTCCAGCAACGAACAGGAATCCAAGAGGAATGTCGGGGTTTTCAGCAAGCTTGTTCGATGCTGCTATGATCTGTGCTGCGACACATGCTTTAGCATCAACAGTGCCCCTGCCTTTGATGACAATGTCGCCTCGATCGAAATCGGGCGTATCGGGTTTCTCAACAGAGTAAGGCAGGAATGGCGGCACAGTATCAATATGGCTTGACAAAATGATCTCAGGATTGGGTTTGTTTGGTGGATATGCGTAGATATTGAACCGTTTCGGTGGTGCATCAAATTCCTCATCCGGGTCAATTGGCTCTTTTCCTTCATCTTCAACAGGCTGCAATTCAACCTCGAAACCAGAGTCCTTCAAGTAGTCCGCAAGCCATAATCCGACTTTGTGCTCATTGTCAGTAAGGGATTCTATCTGGCAGAGGGATCTATGGAGCGAAAGGAGAGGCGAGGCCGAGATGATATCGTCTAATGTGCCATTCGACTGCATATTGCTGCTGATTCCCTTGCTTTGCGCATGGTCTGGTCGGATGACAGTCTGCGATGCATGATCAGGAATAACTCGCGCATCGAGCAGTCTTGACGACGCAAGTATGGCGATGGTCGTGAGAAACCTCATGGCCGTGGTTTAGGAAGCAGTAGCCACCGTGTGAATATTTGATAGGGAGTTCGTTGCTTCCCTTTAATCAAAAGCCTGCGATGTGTAGCTGCAGCAATGCTTGTTTGTATTAACATATTGACATTGCGAGTCTTTGAAGGCGTTTAAACCAGCTTATCATGGCTGTGTCGGCAATTGGCTTCGACTTTACCCGCTTATCAGTTGCCAGTGGCCAGCAATTTGTCTTCCCCTCTTCAGAGACACCGTTGTGTCATTACGGTGTGTACCGCATTTTCAGCAGATAAGCCACAATGGTTTACTGTAACCGGTCATTCCCTGTGAACCATGTCAAGTTCAAGAGTCTTTTTGCACTAATATCAGCTCTGCCAGTGGACGAAGACAATCCCAGGTATCTCCAAGGAAGATAATTAGATTTCAATGCTTGATACAATACATGACTAAATTGTAGGCCCGCTGGGTGTAAACCAAACTCCAATAGAAAAGAAACAGACGCCAGGGTATCTGTAAATTGCGCTATAGACATCAAAATATGTTTTTGTTGATTTTGTTTGCTCGTTCTCCGACTCATCCTCGTTCTAGAAAAAAGAAAAGAAAGACAATATGACTCATGGACTCTGGTTTGAAGTCGCAGTCTCGGTCTGAGCTATGGAGGGCTCTTCGCTGACCAGCTCAATTGCTGAAGTCGTGGCTCTTTCGGCCATGGCATCAATAATCGCCCTTTGTAATTTTGGAATGCCATATGGTTTGAGTAATAGTTTGCAGCCCAAGTTATCGACCTCTTTGTGTAAACTTTCAGAAAGATCTGCTGTCGTGAACAGCACAGTAGGTTGCGGAGGTAACACGCCCCCTGAGCCGTTTTGTGTAAAGTCTGTTCGCGATTTCTCGACCAGACCAAGGATTTCTTTGATTGCTGAAAATCCATCGAGTCGCGGAAGCCAGATGTCCATGAATATGATATCTATGGCAACCTTCGGGTAGGTTTGTGGTTTGCTCAATTCACAAGCAGTGTTCCCTTCATGGTCATCTGTTGGTGGACATGGAAGCTCTAACCCAGTCGTGGCACAAAGCGAATGTGTCATTTTCTCCACGGCGTCGCGGCCATCGAAAGCTTCATATACATGTTCATATCCGAGCCTTCGAAGGTTGCTCACAAGAATATCACGGACGATCTTGTTATCCTCTGCAACGAGACAATTGAGCGGATACTTCTTGGCTAGTTGTCTATCAATCTGGGTTTTTGCAAATTCAGAGGTTTTGACCTTAGGCCGTGGTGAAGGTCGAACGTTTGGCTGGGTTTCAGGGGTCGAGTTTTCTGCCGGTTGTAGTATTGCATCCTGAGTTGATATGCGAAGTTGTGGTGGAGGGTGGGCTGGAAACGAGGCCGAAAGTTCACCAGGCTTAGAAGTAGAACTGATTACCTCGCTACTCCTGCTGCGTGACGTGCAACGGCTATGAGGGTGTTTCGGACGATTTGGAGTATGTTCTCCTGAATTTCCCGTCCGCTTTCCGATGGGCACTGAAATCTCGAAGTTTGAGCCGTGATTGGAAGGGGCTGTAGATGACCATACACACGTCAAATCCCCTCCAATACGTCGAGAAAGACCCTTTGCAACCAATAAGCCCAGACCAAGGCCTTCGCTTGAGCGGGTAATTGACTGATTCTCCCGAGCAAATGGTTCGAAAAGGCGCGGTATGAAAGCTTCCGGAATTCCAGTCCCTGTATCCTCAATGTTTATAAGAACGAAATTCGCCCTTTTCTTATCCAATGTGACCCGAACAACAATTTCACCGGTTTCTGTAAACTTCACTGCGTTGAGGAAGACACAGGAAACTAATTTTGCCAGGTCCTTTTCTCGCACATAGAGCTCCTCTGGGACACATGGGTCGACAAGCCACTCAATCTTTTGCACCGCCATACGTCCATTTGATGAACGTGCCTGAACTTCAAATCGTTCACCAAAATCAGTTGTTTCTGTGCTTATGTGCTCAGGCCTCCCTCCAACATGGAAGGACTCCCCAATCACCAAGTGGATGAGTTCTCGAATCCGTGTCGATGGTATGGAGGTTGCCGTACGTTTATTAGACCGCACTGGAAATGAGCATTCGGAACTGTCAGAGCTCATGGCATCCATGACTGCCCGCTGCACGTCGGTGGTGACTTGTGTGCAGGCGTCTGCCTCTTCAACGGCAGACCTGATGTCGCTAGTTATTGTTGTGATCTCTTTTCTCGTATGACTATTCTTTTTCTGTGTCCATGTTCTCCGTTTCAGATTCTCCATTGTCGAGCCTTGCTGCCATGTCGAATTCGTATAGAATCCATCATCTGACGATCCCGTCAGACTGTCCTCATCGGAAATATTGTAGGGAGTATCGGGAACCTGCATATCGAGTTCGTATGCGATAATGATGTTATCTGCAGCCTGTACTGCCCGCTTTGCGCTGTCTATAAATCAGTCAGAAATTGAAACTCGAAATTCACGTACGTGAGAAATCAAGGGCGGGACAATACCATGCGCATCTTCTAAAAGTTGAGTGATATTCTTCAACCGGTCTGCAACTTCAGTATTATCTCGACTGATGTCCTCAATCTCAGCATGAACAACATCGAACATCCCAACGACGCCTTGCATCGGAGTGCGCAATTCATGTGATAGGTGAGGAGCAAATGCTCTAAAGGATGGGTATTTGTATTTCTGAACTTGACGGGGCGATGTAGGTCGTCGAATCCGGCCCTCACGGCGGCTGTGCTCCTCCTTTTTCGAGATACGTCGAAATTCCCACATTTTCGCTCGACTTTTTGTAAGCTCCTCTACTGCATGTAGCAACAGCCTGAGAGCTGTCCACGATAAATCAAGTTGTGCCAATCCCTCACGAGTCCACATCAAACCAATCGTGATATTGTAGCCCCGGGCAATTCGCACTTGCATGCACAAATATGCATGCATGGGGAATGGCAACAAGGCCATATTTTCTTCCCCAATAACAGATTGAAGGTCATCGGCAATCAAGCTAGCATCGTCAATCGGCAAGATTGATGGTATCTCAAAGGAAACCTTGCCTCCTTTATCCCAAGCCTTGGAATCTGCAGCGTGTTGTCGATTGTCGTAGCTGAGTGCCGGCAGACGGGTCGTAAAATTGTAGCCCTCTGAGAGCCCTGGCGAAGTACGCTTTGCGACAAATGTATATTGTGCCTTGCATATTCTTGCCAGACCTTTGATTAGTTTAGACCAGAACAACACACCCTCGTCTTTGCGTATATCAGATCTAAGCTGGGTGATTTCTTCGAAAGCCCTCTCCATGGCAGCATCGACTGAACCGGCATTCGGTGATGTCGTAGAAGTAGACCTTTCAGTTGACATATCGGCGTCTGTATCTGAGGCGGTAACTTCAGCTTTTGACGACGAGTGGGTGAACAATGACCAGACGCGATCAACAATCGGAATCCTGAGACGTGGTAAGACAAACATCTCATTGAGTGCTGATCGCATTCTGACAAGAGAACATGAGATAAATACAGAGAAGTTACTGCACAGTGTCCTAGGTCTATGTGTCGTAAAATCGGGCTTTCCTGTTGATGGCCGGCGGAGGCTCACCGGGAGCCTTCGGCCTGCTTTCACCGACCAAGGTCAATTGACAGCCGACTACACCTCTAGAATAGGTATGAGGATGAAGTATTCCAAGAAAATGGTGTTTGCAATGAATGTAGACAGCGTCAGGGTGACGAGATGTGAAATGTTGTAGTCTCATATGCGAAGGAAAACAAAGGAAATCCTGAAATTCAAAAAGATTGGCGGCAATAACAATGATATGTATGAATTGGTCCAAGAACTGCGGTCCAGAACTTGCTGCTCCTGCTTTTGCGGGGTGGTGATTCAAATCATTGAAAGGATGCAGGTGTGGAGCCCCAGAAGATGCAGCCGACGATCAAAAATAGACGCGGGTCTCGACCGCGGGAGATCCTGTCTCGTGAGAAATGCATCAGGGGAGAGAAGGCAAAAGAGATGGTCGCCCCCAAATCATCTGTGCGGACCAACGTATGCAGTGAACTGAAACGAATACTCTTTTTAAGGCCCGTCCTGGTACCTGTGAAGTACTATACAGCCCGGGTAGACATAGTTTTTGCTCTGTCAATTTCTCGCCTCGTGTACAGACATAACCTGCATCCCTTTATACTTGTTCGTCCATCTTCTGAGAAAGGTGGACATTGCGACTCCTGCGAGTGGTCAGACGCCTCGTGGCATATCATGCATGGCAGTGACCATTTCAGACCAAGAAATTTTCCGCCTTCTTGGAAGAAGAGTCTCTCATCGTTGCCAAGCATCAGAACTCTTTTCTCAACCGTAGGTAAATAAGTTGAGCCTGATCAGGTTCCAAACTGATTGCAACGAGTGAGCTCAAACGGCCGGACAATATGTGAACCTAAACAGGGGTCAAGATGTCTAGCGACTGCAGATAGGCTGCTCCTTAGGGCGCATGCACCGAGAAAGCCAGAAACAAAAGAAAAGGAAAAGGGCTTGTCACACCGTGCCAACATAGGCCCGGTTTATGCCGCCGCGCCCCCGAAGCTCGGTGAGATTGTTACCCGTATGAGATGGAGTCCTTGGCGAGGGGTCCCTGATAAGAATCCAGGAGTCACCTATAATGATGCCAGTGAAAGTGTGAATTCCTAGCTATGAGACGAACAAGATGCGATCCGTCAGTGTTTACCGGCAACTCAACCAAATGCTTTCTAAGGATTATTGTGATCGATAATCGGGGGGAAAAACAATTCACAATCACGGTTGGGTGAACGAGGCAACCGTTGTGAACGTACGAACTGCGAGATCCGATCTCCACATGATCGACGGCAAATGTGGGCTTAATTGAGCAAGCGCAAGAACATGCCCTTTGAGGACCAAGTGAAGCGGCAGGATACGGGCCACTCAACTGAAAGCAAATATGTCAAAACGCAGGCCCTCAAAAGATATATACAATTTCTCGAGAGGGCAGTTTTATTCGGAGGCGAAACAACCAACAACGTGTATGCGTGATCTTCTCCGGATATGATTGCCGATCTGTATGGCAGTCTTTGATGGTATGGAACTTGTACAAAGGGCTTTGACCATTCCAGAAACACACCAGAGGAAATAACAGCCATCACTCAATGGGTCTGCCTCTGCAGCTGTCGCCTTGCCTGGTGAGGGGATTGACTGGACCTTTGGACCGTCAAGATTCTTTGGCCCACCTACAGCCCACGCAATTCCTGGACGCCCGTGACACGATAGGGCAGTGCAACATGATCGCTTGAGATGGCTGGCTGCTATCAAAACACTTATATAGTGTACATCGTTATCCTGGAAATTATGCGGGAAGAAGAGGCTTTCTACCCTTTTCGAAAGGGAATGATAGTGGATGGAGATGCTTGATTGAAGGATCGCCATAACAGCAAGTACAGCTGTTCGATCGTCCGTTGCAGCGGTCAAAAGATTCAGTTGGACGTGTGTCCCCTGAAAGGAGAATTCCTCGTGCGGCAACGGCTGTTTACGACAGGCCCGTACTTTCCTGGAGATTTTTGGACGAGCTTATTACCGCATCCACTTTGAACAAGACTGAAAAAGACGAGGAAATGACAAGTTGACTTTTCAAAAGACTTGACGGAAATGAGTCGAACTTCAGCAATTGCAAAGACTAGCCTTGCAAGGGTCTTGAAGGAGGCTGCTGCCGCACTGAGCACCTACACATATCCACAATGGATGCCTTTCGACCGTGCTTTGAGAACGTACGAATACAAGGCATGGACAGGGGTGGTGAGTAGTTTGACGGGGTAGTAGTTTGGCCAATTCATGAACATAAGACGATCAGCAAGATTGCAGCGGCTGAGATCCAGCCAAGCAATGAGCTGAGCATAGACCGTCGCAGTTTAACAACAAAATCTATCCATATACGGACAGTTCTCGGAGTTAAGGGACGAAACTCGCAATGGCACTGGCCCTGGCAGTCTTCTGCCATAACCGACAACGATAGCGTTCTGACTATTCTGACACTCCAGCGGCGGGCCCAATCCTCAGTCATCTGCAACCGCACGACGAGGCAGTGATGATACCAATCGGCACCTGGCGAAGAAGTACCGTCAGCCACAAGCCAGCCGCTGCAAGGCGCGGATCCAGGAGGGCCGACTGAGGACCTCAGTCCCAGCAGCAAACAAGCCCATTGGTATGATTGAAGTGCATGTCAGGCGCATGCAAGCACATACACACACACAGCCTCGAGGCGAAGGGGGCGAGCTGTGTCTGAGAGAGAGACAGGCGCAATTGAGTGGTTTAAAGATTGACGTCGGAAGGAAGCCGTAGAGATAAGGGGAAGATGGAGGTTAAGGAGGTCGATGGGGGACGAACTGATATACAATAATGAAACGGA
>AZGZ01000009.1:47971-59753 GCA_001636715.1 Ascosphaera apis ARSEF 7405 | reverse complement strand
GATGAGAAAAAGGAAGAAGATGTAAAATATATAGAGATGACAAAGTAGAATACCTTCCCCCCCTCCAGTTGACTTGTCTTGTCTCAATTATGACCTGATCCGGGTGTACTCCGTATTATGTAGCGGCTATATGAACCAAGACACACGGAACAGAACAGAGAGAAGAAATGAAGAACGAAGACATCAAGAAAGACATCAAGGAAGATATCAAGAAAGACGACAGCAATAGATCATCATCATATTCTCTTCTATTGGATGGACCATGTCTGCTGTCTTGATGTCTTGATGTCTTGTCCTACTCATCCATCCGCCGCCCGTCTGTGACCGGCTCTGCTGCCCTGCTGCCTCGTCCTCATTGATTGGACTCTTCACATAACATAACATCACATCATATCAAGTCAAATCATATCAAATCACTTCCTCCATCTCAATCTTCATCTTCATCTTCACTGCCACTGCCACCTCTTGTCTGTCTGTCTGTCTGTCCTGACTTGACTTGACGAGACAAGAAGACTCCCCTTCTACCGCCATCTCCTCCCTCCTCACCACTCCTCCTCCTCCTCCTCCTCCTCGTCCTTCATCATGCCACCCATATCTGCTGCTTCATCATCTTCCGCTCCTACAGACTCATCCGTTCTTCCAGCGTCTGCTTCTGCTTCTGCTTCTGCTCCAACTTCCGCCTCATCTGCTGCATCAACCACTGCATCTGATACCGTCATCACCGCCTCCCCTACCGCTGCTACATCACCATCTTCCATTACCCGCACCAAGCAGAGCAATAGCAGTAGCAATAGCAATAGCAGCAGCAACAGCAGCAGCAATAACAATAACAATATCAGCCGAGGATCCATCCCACCCATTGCTTTTGTCCTTCCGCAGCCTTCATCTCATTATCGCAATTCTTCACAATACCCGCTAGCCTCTGCATCAACTCCCCAGCATCTTCGCGATCTATCCTTCAATGTTGGCCCAAACTCCCTCCGCCTTCAAGAATTACAGCTAAACAAGGTATGCACCGAGAATCGTCGCTCTCTTCTGTCCTTCTAGTTGTCCTTCTCTCTTTTTCTTTTGTTTTTTTTTTTAATCATTCCCCTTTCCTTGCCGCTACGTACTAACGGAATCCCGCTCCGTGCAGAAAAACACAGATACAAGCATTACATACCAACTATTTTCTTCATCTTCATCAGCAGCTCCGCAAACTACTGCCCTCTCTGATGCATCAACTTCATCTAAACCTTCACGGCACGCTTCCGTCACTCCCGTCTCTCTGCCGGAACCTCCTCCTGCTGCTCCCGCCACTTTCCTTGCTCGTCCGCGCTCTTGCCCTCACTCCCGTCGACCTCACACAATACCTCACCCTGCCGGTGTTTCTATAGACGCCGCATCCAAAAGGTCGACGAGCCCCAATCCGCCACCTCAGATCTCTCATTCTACAGCCAATGCCCCCTCCTCCTCCTCCTCCACCTCCCCATCTTCAGCTTTTCCCCTCCTACTCAGCCCTGTACCAAGAGGCCCCAGGAACCACGTCCACTTTGCCCTTACACATAATGACGATACGGACCCTTCTTATTCGCCGGCTTCTCAGCACCAAGATGGTTCTAGTGTCTTGTCCTCTACAGAACAGCAAAACACACATCACGACCATCACGAACAAATTCTGATGCAATCCTCCAACGCCCCACATATACCCGCAGCCAATCAACCCGATCTCGCTACATCCTCGGTCCCTGGTCCATCATTGTCCGCCGCTCGACCTATGCTTTTTCGTCCTTCTTCAGTCACGCTTTCGTCAGAGGATGTCTCACTGCCTAGCCCCAGATTGTCTCCCGTTACCGCCAGTGCTTCTAGGGTTGTAGACTCTGCTGCTCCTTCGGCAGGAGACCCTGCAGCTACTGCGGCTACGACATCTGCTGCTACCCCACCTAGCTTATCCGCTGATGATTGCTCAGAGGAGCTTGCTCTACAGCGTCTGCTCTTCCAATCATCTTCGAGCCAGCGATCCAATTCGTACAGTCTCATGGATATACCCGTCTTTGTGGACTACTTCGAGTCCCTTCCCGATAAAATGAAAACATACGTGATGTTTCAACTTCTCCGACGATGTCCTAAATCGACGTTGCTCCCCATTGCAGAGGCTGTCAATCCGGCACTGAAAGTTGATTTCTTGGACCGCTTACCCTACGAGCTTGTGCTTAATATCATCCGCGAATTCGATTTCAGGACAATGTGTCGTGCTGCTTGCGTCTCTAAGAAGTGGAGGCTTCTCGTCGACACAGATGAACGAAAATGGCGATCGCTTTTCAAGGAAGACGGGTTCCTACTCTGTCAAGGCGAGTTAGAGCGCGCTATCAGAGAAGGTTGGGGCTTGCAGATTCCAAGCCAGGCGGACGGTAGTGCACGGGAACATTATGAAATGAATATCCGACGCGGATGGCGGGCCCCTTCACCTGGGTCGTCAGACGCTCTTCTTGAACAGGAAGATTTCACGCATACCGGTGCCTTATTCACTCTAAAAAGAAAAGCGAGTTTCGGCGCAGATTCTGTACGCAGCGAATCTAAAAGGCGGCTCTCGTCCTCACAAGCTGTCAAGGGTACTTCAGCTGTCATTTCCGGTCAAGTTGATACATCTTTGTCTGGAAATCCTCAGGTTGCCGCTAACGCTGCTGCTGCCATCAACGCTCCTTCGCTGGACAGGGGCATGCCGTCTCTACGCAACATGCACCTCTACAAGTCCCTATACCACAGACACTATAGAATACAACAAGCGTGGATGCATACAGACTCCAAACCCCTGCACCTTGCATTTAAAGCGCATACGCATCATGTCGTCACTTGCTTACAGTTCGATTCTGAAAAGATCTTGACCGGAAGTGACGATACCAACATCAACGTTTACGATACGAAGACAGGCGTTTTGCGAACGACCTTACGCGGACACGAAGGCGGTGTTTGGGCGTTGGAATACGTCGGCAATACTCTAGTGTCTGGTTCAACAGACCGTTCAGTTCGAGTATGGGATATTGAAACCTCGGAATGCACACAGGTCTTTCAAGGACACACGTCTACTGTTCGATGTCTTCAGATCCTCCAGCCAGTCAAGGTCGGTGAAGCACCAGACGGCACTGCCGAATACATGCCGAAGGAACCATTGATCATCACGGGGTCCCGAGACTCAACATTACGGGTCTGGAAATTGCCAAGGCGGAGTGACCCGAAGTTCTTCCAGAGCGCCCCTCCGCCCGATGACAAAAACTCGCCTTTCTTTGTGAGAGCATTAAAGGGCCATCAGCATTCCGTCCGTGCTCTTGCAGCCCATGGTGACACGCTGGTCAGTGGCAGTTACGATTGTACCGTGAGAGTATGGCAGATATCGACAGGCATCTGCGTCCACACGCTTGTTGGCCACCAAATGAAGGTTTACAGTGTAGTTCTCGACCACGAGCGAGACAGATGCATAAGTGGATCCATGGATCATATGGTCAAAATATGGTGTTTAAAAACCGGTGCTACATTGTTCACTCTCGAGGGACACTTGTCACTTGTTGGTCTGCTCGATCTCCGCGCCAATCGGCTGGTTTCTGCAGCCGCCGATTCGACCTTACGAATCTGGGATCCGGAGAATGGCAGGTGCAAGAGCATTCTGAGTGCACATACGGGAGCCATCACATGTTTCCAGCATGATCAGACGAAGGTCATTTCTGGATCTGATCGGACGCTGAAGATGTGGGATGTCAAGACTGGCGAATTCATCAAGGATGTTTTGAGTGGGTTGAATGGAGTGTGGCAAGTGAAGTTTGATGAGAGGAGGTGTGTCGCCGCGGTCCAGAGGGATCGCATGACGTATATTGAGGTATGTACTCTTTTTTCTAGCCCCTACGCTTCAACGCTTATGTATTTGGCTGATAACTAACTGGGTAAAATGCACAGGTTATCGACTACGGTGCTTCTCGCGATGGGTATCCAGAAGATAAACTTGGACGACGAATTGTTGTCGACTCCGCAGGGGAAGAAGTTGTGGAGACCGCCGAAGCCTTTGACGGCGAAGATGTGTGATTGATGACGATTGTTGCATACATATTGCTTTTATCGTCTCTTATATCAGCTATACATCCACATCCATGCCAATTGGCATATTGCATTGGTACATATTTACAGCATATCAGTGATATATGATACATCTGCGGCATCAGAATATCGATTCATATATGACATCGGGGAATGAATGTTCATGTTCAGTCGAGTATGTACGCCTCAGTCTGTGAACGGGGTGGTCTCTCGGCAATCATTATCGCCATTTATATAAACAGCATTGGCCTCAGACTCTCGGGAGTTTTCGTTCAGATAGTCCTCTGGTAAAACAGATGATGGGTCAAACATATTTCTTTTGAGATTAGCCAGTCTTTTCTTGTTGTTGATGGTTACTTTTTTCTTTCTCTCTTCGTTTTTTTTCCTATCAATATCCTTGCTTCTTCTCTCACCATTCTTTTATTATCCTTTTTTTTTGAACCGCAGGCTTACTGACTTGCTTATGTACCCCCATACATGGTTAATACCCCCTTCATTATCGTCACCATTTTCATCGTTCATTGTTGTTTTTCATATACGCAGAGTCAGAACGCACTATACCTGCAACAGTCTATTGCAGCATGAATTAAAAAATTTGCATGTCCCTATTACTTTGCCTTATATTGACTTATCGTGGCTCTGTATTTTTCTGCATATATTTTTCTTCGTACAAGGACTCTGTATTCCTCGTATATGCGCTCTTCATTTCCGTGTCTTTACAGATATAGAGAAGCTCCAGATTGTACTGCAAGAATTAGTGGCATCATCCATTATCCTTCAGATTCAATTGACTAGGTGAAAAAAAAAAAAGAAAAAAAAAGAAAGAGATGATTGAATGCCCACACTCAGAATCGAACTGAGAATCTCTTCATTACTAGTGAAGCGCTTTACCATTAAGCCATGCGGGCGTGTTCTTTTTTTCCTAGCCATAAAAGGCATGATGATGTAAATAAAACAAATATAAGTCTTCCCTGGTACGACAATTCATCCTCCCACGGGTTGCATTCTGATCCGTCAACAACAAGCCACAGCTTAATTACTCATGAAAGTAAATACTACACTGTACTTCTTTACCCCGTAGGTTATGGGACGGGGTGTCATGTTCATGCTTTGAGAAATCGAAAAATCCGAATATAAATCCTCATATATGCCAGCCTACTTCGACTCATCTCGTTGTTTCCGGCAGAGTCGATGTAAATGTAAGGAAGTGCCAGGTGTAATGCGGGGCTTTTCATGAATATCAGACCGGCCCAGAACAGGTTTGAATGGAGATGAGAGAGGTAATGTTGCCCTGTCTTGTGTCTTGTTTTAACGGAATTCTTGATATTTTCTTTTTTTTATCATCACTTTTCCCATTATAATCCCCCCCCTCCCCCGCCCTATGCGCTCGGGCGTCGAACAAAGTCAAGTTAGTGGGCTGTCCTGGCTTGGAACTGTGGCGACTTAAGGACGTCATCGCTGGTTTATCATGTTTCATTCTCTTCAGTGTCAGAATCGCCTCATCGTATAAAAAGAAAAGGATCGACAGGCATGGCTTGCGCGAGCTGAATTGCAAATGCTAATTAAGACAAACGACAAGAGTAGACAGGAAAAAACTTCACAGACACATCTTAAATTCTCAATTTCATTCTCAATTCAAAGCCCCAAGCTCAAGGCAGACACGGCCAACCCCTCCTCTCAGTCAGGTTTTATCACGATACGGATCCCGACAGAGGGAGAGAGCTGACATCGCAGTAAACTTCGCCTTTTCAGTCAGTCTCCAATAACGCCCTGTCTGCTCCACCCGGATCCATCAGTGAGCCTCACTTTTCACGCGGAAAGGCTTAGCCGCATTGTCTCATAGTCGACAAGGGCGTATCATTATTATTTCGTGGAAGCCAACATTTTGGCCAGAATCGCACGGCATTCTGGGTCATTTTGGTTCCAAGTTGCCTCTCATTTTTCTTCTCTGTGACGCAGAGGCAATAAGATAACTCTCGTAACTCATCCCAACTCACCCTGCAAGCGCCTGGTGCCTCCAGAACATCGCCGATCGTCCATCTATATTCTATACGCTTCCTATATACAGCGTGTCTACACCATCACGGAGTCGTCGAAACCGATCAACAACAACATACATCATATCATATCATACCTTTGGAACGAGAAGTAAAGCCGAGACCTTCTGAGAAACTTAGAATGCGATTTTGGGTCTGCCTGATTTAAACGCCGTTATACTGCCTTATATATCGCTCGAGAGATTGCCACCGTTTCCCAAGGAGCCATTATTATCACTTTCGTCTTCCCTTTTCTTTGCTCCACGCTCCTCTTTGTCTTCTTCACCATCGACGCCCGTTTCCTACTGATCCTGAACCATATACGAGTAATCGCGCTTCAGTTTACTTCATTCCTCATCGCCCGTTATCTTCAATTTAAACATACACAATGCGCCGGATCAACCGGACGCACTGGTTTGTTTCGGTTGCGGTGGTATGTCTAGCACTCTCCTTATCGCCTGCCCTATGCACGGCGTTCTTGCAGCAAAGCCAAAGGTCGATAACTAATTACTGAGTCCTCTTATTATAGCTTGCTGCTCAGCATGCGGCGTTCATACTGGTAAGTGCAGAACCATGGCCTATACTCATGCATATATCGCAGCGCATGGTCATCAGAAGCAAGGACGAATGCTGACAGTGCTTCGCTATAGCTTCTTCACCATTCGCGATTCGCCACTGTATCTGGCGGGAGTCGCTATATTCCATCAACAGCTTTTGCTCTCAGCGAAATCATAAAATTCACAATATCACTTACAGGAGCCCTCTATGAAGTTTCTAAGCCGGCAGCTCCTTCGATGTCCGTGACATCACTCTTCAGCACATTGGCATCTAAAGTGCTCCGCGGCGATTGCTGGAAGATGGCGCTTCCCGCATTTTCGTACGCGGCCTCCAATTCACTGCTTTACCTGGCCCTGTCCAATCTCGATGCTGCCGCCTTCCAAATTGCTTATCAAGTACAACTAGTCATCTCCGCCGCACTGGGCTATATTGTTTTGAAGCGGACAATCTCACAGGAGAGGTGTATCACTCTATTTCTTCTGGTGATTGGAATTACTATGACGCTCTGGCACAGAGCAAATGACGTGAATGAGCTGGATGAGAAACGTTCTTCCACGGGACCTCGATCCGTGCTGGAATTCAAGCGCGTGGGAACTGCAATGGGTGGCACTTTTATGAAAAGATCAGCTACTTATGAGGGCATGAACGAAGACCTCATGATGGCATATCCTGATATGGACACCAAGCTTGGTCTGATGGCCGCACTAGGTGCGGCAGCTACCTCAGCTCTCGGTGGCGTCTCCTTTGAGAAAATCTGTGGCGAAAGCATGGATGCCACATCGATGTGGGTTCGGAATGTTCAGCTCTCGATGTACTCGCTGGTTTTGATCGGATTCTTTGGCATTGGGACTACCGATGCAGAGCAAATCTCAAAGCAGGGTTTCTTTGGTGGCTACAATTGGATTGTATGGACCGTCGTTGGTCTACAAACATCTTTGGGGCTGGGGACTGCAATATGCTACGGATCAGGACAAATATGTCGCAAAGCATGCGCGACTCGTTTCAGTAGCGCCATCATTCTCATGACAGGAATGAGGTTGTTTGGCTTCCCTGATAATACCATGGTAAGTTTATAATCCCATCTCTGACGTCTAATCGAACAACAAATACTGATAATGTTATAGGCAATTATCGGGTCAAGTATAGTCCTAGTTTCGATATTCTTCTACGGACCTTTGAAGCCTCCATCTACAGGAGGAGCAGCGGCCCCATTGCCCTTATATGCCCCTATCGCCAGGAGGCCGTCTACACTAGCACCTTATCACCACGAGAAGGTTGATGACGACGAGGTTCCGAAGAAGTCGGAGCCCAACTACTTGACGGTGCCATCGTCCGATGACCGTTTCTTAAGGATTCCAACAACGCCGGAGCTTGAAAGACAAGGTGGCCTTTCAACATCAAGGCCAGCCTCACCGATGGCCCGCACGAATCATGCAAAAACTGGCTACTTTGACGAATAGATGGGTATGACAGAATATACCATCATCAGTTTTTCAATACCTCGACTTGTCGAGGGGCAGGGACTGGTTCCCTACGGTTTTCCAGTTTGAAGGACGAAACACAGAATTATACGTTTCACAACGTCACCTCATGTTCTTGCTTTTTACCAATCATTTCATGATATCGCCGTTCTGTTTTCCTATACATTATGTTACAGCATCTCCCTTGATCTTTCTTTTTTTCTGTTTGTTTTCCTGCATGAATATTCCGATCCCATATACCTCACATCTCAACTTATGCTCACTGACATCATCTTCAATGTTATGCTTGATGAACTGTATTGAATCTCTGTATCATTTCTGTCTATACCGGAATGCGCATACGATCATTTTTATCTACTTTTTTTCCCCTCTGCTTTCATACCGTAACATTCATCCAAAACTCTTGTAACCAAGGCCTTCATCGGCTGAGAACACCTTTCGGCAAAGTACGAACTCCAGGCCGTTTTTTTGTTTTTGTTCCCCATCTCTTTGAGAAAACACTGGTGACTCCACATAATTACTGTCCAAGCTGCACTTTCCACATGGCTATACCTCTCGATCAAACACAATAAGAGAGGACCATAAGATCACCCCGACTGTTTGCCCATTCGTGCATAATCATGGGCCTCGTGGGCAAACCGGCGTCTTGCCGTCTTTCCCTTGCCGGGGCCGAAGCGTGGCTTGGCGATCTGGACATGAGATGTGAGAGGAGCCAAAGCAATTGAATGATTGTGACGCAAGCCCGGATGCTGTAACCGTGTGCATCGATAGCATGGCGTTTGGCAGGCCAATGAGTTGAGGCGCAGGGAGGGTTTGCGGGCTGATGACGCCGTCAATCGCTCAAGTTTGTCCGTATAACCGTCTCATGAAAGAGCCATTTACAGTCATAAAGATCGAATTGAGACTATCCTGAGCTCACAGGGCGAATCAAGAATCTGAATCAGGCGTTGTTTGATTTGAGCCGGGATTGACTGGTGTAAAATCTATACATGATCTGACTGCCTTTAAACCTGTTCAGTCTGCCGCCGGCTCTGCCGACTTATATGGTTTCACGGAGCTTTATGTTCTGATCACAATTCTACTCACTGGCTTTCTCTTTCACACAATCATATCTCTTCAACGTCATAGAACATTGGTTGAGATATCATGGCCGATCAGGATAATCATCATGAAAAAGCTCCCACCGGTGGGCGAGATCATACCCCGCTACCAATTCTTTCGCCCGGCTTCACCCTACGAATCACGATTCATCGTGCTGAAAATCTTCCAATATCAGACGTGAGCTCGCTATCATCGGACCCATATGTACGCTTGCTACTCGAAACTAGTGTCCCTCCACGACACCGCGAGGACCCTGAACTTACATTCCGAACACCAACCGTCCGAAGGAATACCAACCCAACCTGGGATGCTCAATGGGTTGTGGCCAACATCCCGGAAACAGGCTTTAGATTGAAGTGCCGACTCCTCGACGAGGATATTGATCATGATGATAGATTAGGGAGTGTCCATGTCACGGTGGACCATGTTTATGAAGGATGGGAGGGCATCAATAAAGAGCCATTCAAAGTCAGAAAGCGAGGTGGAAGCAAAAGGGCCTATCTCATGCGGTCTGTGGCAGCAGCATGTGTGAAGGATAAGGATATCAGTGCTACTCTCTGGCTTAGCGTTGAGTGTTTAGGCCGCACAGATGACAAGGAGGGAGGCAGGGTGTATACCCTTGGGCCAAATCGATGGACTCAGCATTTTTCACGATTGATTGGGAGGCTCATAGGTACGAAAACAGGAGGCAACGAAACCGAGGCTGACCAGATGACCACGTACAAGTATGTGCACGAATCTTACGATCCTTATTGCCGGGCATTCTGCTAACGTTACTCAATGTTGTAGCTTTCAAGCTATACAATTGCAATTGACAGGTCCCGTTCCATGGCGCCTTTATCACCGATACGTGGATTTCAAACCTTTTATCGGCCACGTATTCACTTCCAATAACATTGGTGGTTTTGTTCTTAACCGAGCTCTGCATCATCAGCATTCGAGAATATATAGTTACGACAGACAAACTCAGTATGGTGTTTGTGATTCGGCCGAGTCTGTTGCAAAAAAGTTCCTCGACTTTGTTAGCTACGCTGACGGCGGCAAGATATTCACATACGTGATCACATTAGACGGCGAATGGAGATTCACGGAGACGGGCAAGGAATTTGGAATTGACATGCTGAGCAAGCACAGCATGCACAGCGATGTTGCCATTTATATCGCCTTTTCAGGCGAGTTTTTTGTACGCCGGCGAAAGGGTCATCGCCGTTCGTCATCTCGAAGGTCAACTATGGAGGAAGTGATAACAAGCGAGAACGATCCCAGTCACTATGAACTTTTCATTGACAACGAAAGCGGCACATACCGCCCTGACACCGACCTTTTACCGGTGCTCCAGGAGTTCATATCTAAGAACCTTCCTGGGATTAAAGTCAAGGCGATTGATGTACAATCGGAGGAATTGCAGGAGATGAAAAAGGAACAAAGAAAGAAGAAACAAGAGATGGGAAGAGGTATCGCATACATGCAGCGCTCACCCTCATCGTCATCTGTATCCAGCTCTGATCTGGAAGAACTTAACGACAGAGTTGAGCATCTCCAGCCGGAGTGAGTGTGGGCGTGGAGATGTGACTCTCATTCCTTTCAGTTTTGGATATATACAGCTCGGCGGGCAATTTCTCTACCATATAACTATCTATCTATCTGTCTGTCTATTTAATCTTGGCTAAATTAAATCTTTCACAGATGTCAATACGACTCATATTGTGCTTGATCACATATACGTACCGTACGATGTCGCCAGTCGGGCCCCTTGACAGTGTAGTCTGAGTGTCCATGCGTGCATGTTATACAGTACAGCGTTATAAGCGATTGGCTACTTTCCTTGGCGGGCTGGCCAGTGGAGTCAAGCGAACCTCCTTTTCACCTCCTATACTCAGGGGTAACGACACCTGCTGTCAACCAACTGTTCTCAACGTCACTTCATCCTTCTCTACCGTGCTCGAGTGTGTCTTTCGAAGGCTACATACAGTCTGGTAAAGAGTGTTCTGACGATTTCCGTTGATTCAAGATTCAATTGCCGGGCTTGTTAATTTGGTCAGTTAAGGTCAGTGGATTCACACGGGTTTGGCTCGACTGAGGAGTGATGGATCGGGCAGATCGAGGTCAAGGCAATGCCCAGCGGTATATCAATTCGTTCAAATGGTCGGCTACAGCAGAAACACCTCAATCGTGTAAAGCAATCACCAAAGAAAGCTTTGGCTGCGCTCCTGAGATCTGGCAAGACAACTCCGTCATAGAGGATGACGATGCACCACTGGACGCTTTCGGTAAGATTGAATGCAATTGGAGCTTACTGGCGAGATTTGCGCTGACTTTACGATAAAGATCGTGAGCTTCTTGCCCAGGCAAACGTCCAAGCCCGTTTCTCTACTGGCGATGCTGCCGTGCCTGATCTGTTCTACGATGAAAGTTCCGTCTCCGCTTCTGCCACTCCATTATCAGCGACAAAAAGTCCTTATTTCAACCCCCCACAAGGTCACCCATGAAACGACTCTATGACCCCAATATGCACGAGTATACATAGCTGACGCCTGGTTT
>AZGZ01000009.1:20391-47871 GCA_001636715.1 Ascosphaera apis ARSEF 7405 | reverse complement strand
AGATAAAGCACAAGTCACGCCCGTATGGAGTTTAGCACAAAGCTCATCAGAGACAGCTGGTCTTCCTTCAAGTCCCCTTGTGGTTGCAGGAAAAGGACGACGCTCACTCTTTCAAAATTCTCCACGAGGCCTGAAAAAGCCAATGGGCACTCCGATGCTCACATCGGATCCTTTTTGTTCACCACTCAACACGGCTTCAGCAAACGACAATCTTCATTCGCACCGTATGAAGGATTTTAAACCCGAGACCGCATCCACTCAGCGCTTCCACGGAATAAAATTAGTGTCAATCAAACAACTTCCAGATCGACTGAGATCTATATTCCCTTTTCCAGTGTTTAACGCAATGCAGTCTAAGACATACCCTAAGGTCTATGAAGACGACTGCAATCTTGTTCTTTCATCCCCTACTGGAAGTGGAAAGACTGTGATCATGGAATTGGCCATATGTCGTCTACTGGCTTCGAGTACATACACCAATTTCAAGGTTGTATACCAAGCCCCGACAAAATCTCTATGTTCCGAAAGACTACGTGATTGGAAGAAGAAATTCGAGCCACTTAATTTGAAGTGTGCTGAATTGACTGGAGACACTGATCAGTCCCGGATACACTACATCCAAACAGCTAATATCATCATTACAACGCCTGAAAAATGGGACAGTATGACAAGGAAGTGGAAGGATCACTCAAACTTCATCCAATCACTCAAACTATTTTTGATAGACGAAGTGCATATCCTCAAAGAAACTCGTGGAGCGACCCTGGAGGCGGTTGTCTCCCGTATGAAGTCCTTGGACTCTGAGGTCAGAATTGTGGCTTTGAGTGCGACTGTACCAAACGCGAATGATATTGCTGCTTGGCTAGGGAGGGATTCATCAAATCACCATCTACCAGCACATCTTGAGATGTTTGGGGAAGAATTCAGGCCGGTCAAGCTGCAGAAATATGTGTACGGATATCAGTTCAATGGCAATGATTTTGCGTTCGACAAGTTGTGTGACACAAAGTAAGTCAAGAGGCTCTTCAACGCTATATAGTGTCAAGTGCTGCTTACCAAGAATTCCTTCCTTTACGGTAGGCTACCCGAAATCATAATGAAACACTGCCAGCAAAAGCCAGTCATAATCTTTTGTTCAACTCGAAAGTTTGCCATTGCGACTTGCAAATCGCTTGTCAAAGCGTGGAACGGGACGCCGCGTCTGAGGGGATTGCTGAGCCCACCTCCTCAACATATCAGCGTACAGGACCGTGACCTTGAAGGTATGTTTACTGTGCTTTCCTAGGACTTTCAGCTATGTCTGATTGTGTTTTAGTGTCAGTATCGGCAGGGATAGCATTCCATCATGCCGGGCTGTCCATCCAAGATCGGCAGTCTATTGAGCAAGGGTTTTTGAATGGTCATATCAAAGTCATATGTTGTACATCTACATTGGCAGTCGGCATCAATCTCCCTTGCCATCTTGTGATTGTGAAAAATACCATGTCATGGCAGGATAACGGATTTCGACAATACTCAGATCTTGAGGTCATTCAAATGCTTGGACGGGCGGGTCGCCCGCAATTTGATGATAGCGCTGTCGCGGTCATACTCACTCGCAAAGAAAAAGTCCCTTATTACGAGAAACTAGTCTCAGGCTCAGAACCTTTGGAGAGCTGCCTACACACCAACTTGATCGACCATCTAAATGCTGAGATTGGATTAGGAACCATAACGAACATTTTTTCTGCAGTCAAATGGTTGAAAAGCACATTCTTCTTCGTCCGACTGCAGAAGAACCCGAAATACTACAATTTAAAAGAAGGTGCTGATGTTCATGATCAAGAGCGACTCTTGACTGACCTCTGCAAAAATTACATTCAGCAATTGCAAGAAACAAAGTTGGTGATAGTTCAAGAAAGGTTCCGATCCACTGAGCTAGGTGAAATAATGGCTCGGTACTATGTGAAGTTCAAAACCATGAGTCTTCTCCTATCATTACCACCAAAAGCTGACATACAGGCCATAGTAAGTTATTTCTACACTTGCAATTGACCAATTTGGGCTGATGAATGAACAGATCTCTACGATCTCCAGGGCAGAGGAGTTTCAGGAAATTCGTCTGAAGGCCGGCGAAAAATCCTTCTACAAAGAGATCAATAAAAACCCGGCTATAAGATATCCCATAAAAATAGATGTCGGGCTGCCACCGCACAAAATATCATTGTTAATCCAGGCTGAATTGGGGGCGGTTGATGTACCTGCTAACGACCAATTCCAAAAGCACAAGCTGACTTTCCAGCAAGATAAGGTGATGGTATTCGCACATGCTAACAGACTCATTCGATGCATCGTTGACTGCTTCGTCTCTCTTGGAGATGCGGTGACCGTGCGTAATGCGCTTGAATTGGCGCGTAGTATTGGGGCGAAAGTGTGGGACAATTCTCCTTTACAAATGAAACAGATAGAAGGAATCGGACCGATGGCAGTGAGAAAGCTCGCCAGTGGTGGAATTAACACAATCGAAGCTTTGGAACTGGCAGATCCACATAGGATTGACATGCTTTTGAGCAAAAATTCACCATTTGGATCAAGACTTCTCGCGAAAGTTGCTGCTTTTCCTAAACTCTTGGTGGAATTGAGCATCACTAAGAAGGTTTGCAGTCATTAGATGGTAAAACTGAAGGTATATGATGACACTGACGTTTCCTATGATAGGATATCAGAAATGGCTGTACCCCAAGGATTTTCTTCAAAGCAACAATAGGTTTTTGCAACCAGAAGCCCGTTCTATACTTTCATAAGCAGCCTGTCAATCTGTGCTTCCTGGCAGAGTGCTCAAATGGCCGGTTGATAGAGTTTAAGAGAATGAGGTATGTGACAATTTACCTCTCAACTTTCAGACTAGCTAACTATGTCGATGGCAGCGCGGTCAAGCTTAGTCAATGGCAAGATATCCATCTTGTAGCCGAAGTTTTCGAGCCTACAGAATATTTGCAATGCCATATCATGTGCGAAGAAATTGGTAAGTCGGGCAGATCTTCTATGCTCAAAACGTTAAACTGTAACTGATCTCATTGATGTTCAAAAGCCGGAACTTCAAGAACGGCCAAAATATCACTCGACTTAGCCCCATCGTGTTTTCTGATCAATAAAACATCTCGTCAAAGCAGCAAAACAAAAGCTGCAAATGGTGACTTTTCACAAGGAAGACCCAAGACAATAAGTCAAGACTTTATGATATCCAGTGATGACCTCCTGGATGATAAAGACTTTCTTGCTGCAGGTTTGCATCAATACTCCACTGCCGTGGATCATCAGGATACTGACTGTAATCAATAGTTGAGGACACCGGATTGAATACTGCTGGAGCCTGCGAGGTATATAAGTCTGAGAGTTTACCAACATCATCGCGCATCAACTTGCAGAACCAGCAAGGACATCACTCCGATATGACTGATGCTGAAAGAGATCCCAATGGCAAATATGAGTGCAACCACAAGTGCAAAAACAAGTCTATGTAAGTGACTCAAGATTAGGATGGGGACAGAAAATCAACTAACATACCGAAGCTGTAGGCATTTTTGCTGTCGAGAAGGACTTGCCAAACCACCAAAGTCTAGTCGTTTGCATAGTCAGGACCAAGGTGAGACCGTCCCTCACGGAGACAAGAAGACATCCCGACAACTTTCTTCGACATATTCTGAGCGGACACCGAAGAGAGTCAAACACAAACTTCAGGTTATTGATCTGAGCAACGATATGGATTGTTTTGGAGATGATGCAGAGATGGACTCGATGTTTCAGTCGGCCTCTTCTGAGTTGGAGAAAGGGAAGTCTGCTTCAAACAATGACCCAGCTCACTTCAATGTCCATACACGTACAGCAAAAACCGGACCAGCTCCTACAGGTGCTGGAGTGGGTCTGGCTGATTGTGAGTCTGATTATCATGCAGAGGATACATCTTCAGATAATCGGCCAACGATGACTGCAGCCTATCACTCGGTACCGTACTCCCCAATCAATGGGAATGCCCTGAAGGATTGTGATCAGGTTTCCGACTCAGCAGCGGTGCCCCTTGAATGGGAAGGAATTGACCCAGAAATCTATGAAGAATTCGGCGACTTTGTCGAGATTGTGTGATTGCCATATGTTTGATAATACGGACAGGACAGCATGCTACTTTCGATAGTAATTATAAACTATATACACTACACATATAATTAAGAACTTCTTAGGTCGTGTTTGCTATACGATAATTCAGGGGGAGCAAAAATTTGGAGAAAGATCATGATAGATAAGATTATTTAAGATAAGATCGGATAATATAAGATAAGATGGTCCGCCGTACCTTGAATTTCGTCATCCCGTCGCATCAAATCTTGTTACATAGATGATATGATATCAATACTACATATATACACACACGTCTATCCCCAAGTTGCCGAGCCACTGCTTCGATTCTCGATTTTTCATATCAAAACCTCCTTGGTTTCTGGATTTCTGTCTGCTCTAAGCGGAAGACACATCACACTGCTTCAAATTCGCTAAACATTCCGCTCGCCCTTCTACGTTGCAGAGACACTGACATCATGGTTCGCCAAAAGAGCGGCAGCAAGAAAGCAGTCAGTAACCGGCCGCCTTACGACCTTGCCCCATTGACATTCACGGATGGTCTGCCCCTACCTAAGCTCATTGTCTTCGATCTTGACTATACACTTTGGCCGTTTTGGGTAGACACCCACGTTAGCGGTCCCATAAAAGCCAAAGATAACAACTCGCGCTGTGTCGATCGGTGAGAAACCTCGTTATGTTTCACGGTAATCTTGATGATCCAGGACAAAACAATGGCTAATCCTGTTATTGCGGATATATGTAGTTGGGGAGAGTCATTTGCGTTCTATCCGGATGTGTCGTCGGTACTGCATGCCTGTCAGACTCACAATATACCACTAGGCATAGCATCGAGGACATGTGCACCAGAGCTCGCCCGGGATATGTTGAAACAACTACATATAATTCCCACCTTCTCGGATGATGCTTCAGTCTCGTCTCGCAAAACGACCAAAGCCCTTGACTATTTCGAATTTCTCCAAATATTTCCCGGCGACAAAACACAACATTTCAATAAGATACATCACCTGAGCGGTATAGATTTCGAAGATATGCTTTTCTTTGACGATGAATCAAGGAACAGAAACGTCCAGGTTGAGCTTGGAGTCACATTTTGTCTCGTTACGGACGGCGTCACACGGGCAGAAATTGATCGAGGTGTCAGGGCCTGGCGGAAGCGAAAAGGAATCCCAGAGGTCCAACCCGATGGAAATATATGAATTGGCTACTAATATTGGCCATGACTGGAGAAAACAAATCCGCAACTGTCCCTTGAAATACCCATTCATTCTTGGCATATAGAATATAAATGTCTGTCCTTCTGGCTCTTATTAAATATATATTTAACTCCTTCCGTGCTCTGTTTACCAGAAGCCACTCCAGTGATAAGATAACCCTAGGTATCATAATCAACGACCGGTAACATCTTCTAATTATGCGGCGGATCCACAATTTGTGCCTACGTATGTAGTACACAGGCGTAAGCTCGTGAAGTCGTGACATCGTCCTTTCGCATGGATTAGTGCAACGAGCAGTCACCAGACAAACAACGCTTTCTATATCACATCATAGCCTTAGCAGCCACACCCAGAACCATCTACAAGCAGAGAGTTATACTAGTCGTCGTCAGAGTCGGCAATGTCTACTGCACCAGCGACACTGCAGAGACCGACGAGCTCTGCTCATGCTTCGTCTTCAACCGCAACAGCACGACCTCAGGTCCGCGCAAGCTCCAGCGCCATTATTCCAGATACAACCACGTTTCAAGGCACATTTCCAATATCAATTGGGGCTGGAACGGCTATTCATCCTCGAGTCAAGATCTATTCTTTTGACGGTCCAGTACTCATTGGTGAAGGATGCATTATTGGTGAGAAAAGCATCATTGGCGCACCGTCAGTGCCAGAAGGCATGCCACCGAAGCAGTCAGTAAGGGATTCCAGCAGTGCAGAGCGTCCAGCAAGACATACTGTGGTCGAAAACTTTGTGAACGTTGGGCCACTTTGCACAATCTCTTCTGGAGTATATATCCGCTACTGCACTACGATTGAGGCGTCTGCATATCTGGGTGCTAATGTACGGGTTGGAAAACATAGCAAAGTCTGCCCTAACTGCAAGGTACCTGATGGTCGAAGTGTAGGAGAATGGAGCGTTGTATGGGGTGGGCCTGGCAGCTTGCGATCTCGCAAGAGAGCAAGTGGAGATGGCCCGCGTGAATCGTCAGGAAAGAGTGCGGGATTAGGTGGCAGAGCCGTCGAAGATGGGCGTCTGATTGTTTTGAATAAAGAGAGAGAGATTGTACGGAAACTGATGGCAGCCAATCTGAGCGCCAGGAAGAAATGATAAAAAATGAAGAGCATGTCTTCATTGTTCACGTTCACGATAAGACTGCACCACAAAGAAGAGTAAACAGCAACCGCTTTGACCATTGGACGCTGCTCAATTGCCCTCTATTAAGACGTTAAAACAACATTTGGGCACCTTTCATCTACTAAATGGACGCAATCATGCAAATTATATTAAGCACCGACATGGGTCATCACAAATCAGACCAAGCATATACCTTAAAACAACTTGAAAATCAACTGAACTAGCAAAGATAAACGCCAAAAATCCAACCGATATCGTCAAAACTCCTTGTCGCCATTTAGCTCTTAAGCTCCAGTGTTACCTCCACCACGAGGTCTCTTATTCCCGTCGATACTGTTGTTGTCTTCCCTTGCGCGCTTGCCAGGTATGAACTGTCTGGCCTGCGCATTCATTGCACCCCTACCCCTACCAGGCTGGGTTGTCCCATGACCGGCGATGTTTGTATTACCGCCTGCTCCAGTTCTGTTCATGAACCCTCTTCCGCGGCCACGAGCGACAGATTGACCACGATTGGCCCCGCTGTTCTGTTGCTGCTGCTGCTGTTGTTGTTGTTGCTGCTGCTGCTGCTGCTGACCGTGAGTTTGTCCAACGGGGATACCTGTACCACGGCCCCTCCCGCCACGGGCAACTGGAAGCGCTGACTGTGGCCGTGACACGCCTCCAACCGCCGCTTGCTGCTGTGGCTGTGGCTGTTGTTGCTGCTGCTGCTGCTGCTGCTGAGGTGGGCGGGCCGGAAGGCTAGATGCTGGCGCCTGCACACCGACTGGAGGCTGTACTTGTGGCTGCCCCACATTGCCCTGGCCAGTCTGCGTCTGCTGAGGAGGCTGCACTTGAGGTTGACTGGCTGATGTTTGTTGTGGGTTCTGCGCTGTAGGCTGTGGTTGCACAGCAGTTTGAGAATCAACTGGTGCTTTGTCTTGAGCGTTGGGTGCTGGCTGCTGTGCCTGAGCAAGAGCAGCATTTGGTGGGAGTTGGGGAATAGCCGTCTGTGCTGGTTGAGGGGCAGGGGTGGGGGCGTTTGCAGTAGGCTGTGCTGTGAGACTAGGCTGTTGCTCCTGTTGAACAGTAGGGGCGGCTGGAATTGGTGCTTGAGGTCGCTGTAATTGCTGCTGCGGCTTCTGCTGTGACTCCTGCGTTGCGGGTACAGCTGCTTGATTTGGTGCAGATGTAGGCATTGGCTGACGTGATGGAGTTATTGGAGTGGCATTCGGGACAGGCCTCTGGGTAATAGCTGCTTTGTTGGCCAGCGAAGGAGCTTTCGTGGTTTTGGCGATTTCCCAAACTTCAGCAACAGGTCTTTGAGGGGTGTCTGCTGCCGCTTTTTGGACAACCTCCACCTTAGCCTGTGCGTTTCTAGCCCGTGTATCTGACATGCTGACCTTTGCCAACCATTTCTTCTCTGCCAATTCAACTGCGCTCTGTATCTTCTGCTCCCGTTCTTTAAGAAGAGCTTCTTTTTCGGCAGCGAACTTCTCCTCCAATTGCTTGATGGCGTCTGCATCGGCAGCCGACGCAGTTTGCTGAACAGCCTGCACCGATTGCTCAGGCTGAGCTGGTTGCTCCTGCTGAGACTGGTTCTGACCCGTCTTTGCCGCCGTTTCCTTGTGCTTGTTGATAGCATTTTGAATATTGTTGCGTAGAATAGTGCGGATTGTAGCATTCTTAGAGCAAAGCTCACGGGCCTGCGCATCCGTAATTGCTTCAGCATTGAAAGAGGACGATGCTGCCTCAAGTTGTGACTTGTAGTTTGCGACAATTTTATCTACCTCTTCCTGGTGGGAAGCCTTAAGTTCTTGGACCTTGGCGTTACACAGCTCCTTGAATTTATCAGTGCGCTCCTTCACTTTCTGTTCAACCTCTGCATTCTTCGTTGCCAAGGCAGATTCAAGTTCCTGAATCTTCCTCTCTAGCTCCTGGACTCTGGCATCAACTGGCATCTCAGTAGTTTGAGACACGTCGGTTTGTGTTTCAGACTCTGTAGCTGTACCGCTCTGTGATTCGGGCTGAATTGAAGACTGAGGAGCGACTGTAGACGGCGCAGAAGCTGCTGCATTGTTCTGCGCCTGCGTCTTCATCGAATTGAGCTCATCCTTGGTCTTGTCAAGTTCCTGCTGGATGCCAGCCTTCTCTTGTAATGATCGGTTGAGCTCAGCTTGTTTGGCGTTGAGTTTCATCGTGAGATCCTTGGATCTTGCCTTGAACTGTTCTGTAAGTTTGGATCGTAGAACCTCAAGACGCTGTTCAGTCTCAGTGCTCCTTTGCTCGGCTTGAGCAAGCTTAGTCTGCAAATCAGCCACTGTGGTTTGGACCTCATTCTTCGCCGAAACAGCATCATCACGCTCCTTTTCAAGTGACGCAAGCTTCTCGTTCAATGCTTCCATCTCTGCAGGGTCCACACGGTCATATTTATGTAGAATATTCTGGGTACGTTGCTGCCAACGATCACGGTCCTCTTGTAGAAGCTTCAACTCTCCATCCTTAGTTTCAACGACACCTTCGAGCTCACGGAGACGCATCTCCAGAGGTGCAAGTTGTTGCTGCAGTTCTTCAACCTTAGTACTCTTCTCGTTGAAAGACGCCTCCGCTGTCTTAAGCTGAGCACGAAGAGCGGCATTGCTCTCTCGGAACACATTAAGTTCATTGAGAGCTTCGACGAGTTTGTTATGATTGAGAGAGTTGTACTCGGTATCAGCTTCAGCGCGGCGCTGTTGCTCAAGCTTGAGACGAGTCTCATCAAGCTGAGACTGGGCGTGGTCGAGTTGCTGGCGAAGACGTTTAGCTTCCTGCGAAGACAGATGCAATTGCACGTCGACAATTTCCTTCTCCCTCCGCAAATATTTGATAATTTCCTGCATGGCCTCCAAGCTTGATTCCGAATCAGTGCCGGCCATTTCGGAATCTTCCACGAGAGATGCGCGATCTTTCTGAAGACTTGAGATTTGTTTCGTGATGTCCTCAAGCTGTTGATGCAGCAGAGCATTCTGGTTCAAGACTTCGTCACGACGGCGGCCAAGTTCAGTAATTTCATTTTCGAAGCGGACCTTCATCTCATTCCAAGACTCTTCCTGTTGAGCAAGGCTTGTCTTGGCATTCTCGGCTTGGGCCTTTAAGTCTACAGTCTCCAACTTGAGCTGATTAGCTTCGGCTCGAGCCTCCTGTAGGTTCTTCGCCGCTTCTGCGTGCTTGAGTAGCTCGCTTTCATAATTTTGCTGCGCAGATTGAGCGATATCCGCCTGAGCCTTGAGGTCTTGCTCATAACACCTGGATGCACTCTGGAACCTTTCCTCCTCCGCCTTCAATCTACTGATCTCAGACTCCAGCAGCGATTTCTGCTCTGTGAATTTACGTTCCGTCTCATGCTCTTGGTCGCGCAGCCTAGTCAACTCAGAATTCGTTGTGCTGAGTTCAGAAGAAATTTCTTCAATAGTCTTCTCAAGATCGGCGATTTTAGCATTCTTCTCCTCAATGATGCGATCCGTGTCTGCTCTGTACTGCTCATTGGTTTCACTGAGCTCCTGAAGACGTTCCTCCGATTGCTGACTGATGGCCTTGAAATCATCGACTTGTTCCTTAGCATGGGCAAGTTCAGCCTTTGTGAGCTCAAGATCACGCTTATGCTCTGAAAGTTCGATGGCAAGTTCTTGCTCGCGGCTAAGGCCTCCAGAACCATCATCATTGTCGACGGCGGTGGTGGCTTCAGGCTGAGAGACAGTGGTAACAGCAGGTCTCTGTTGAAGGGCTTCAAGGCGTTCCTCGGCGCTCTTCAGCTCAACGGTAAGCTCATCGACCCTCGACTGCAAGTGGTCGCGAGTTGTTTTAACTGCAACCAGTTCCTCACGTGTAGAATTGAGAGATGACATCAGATCATCAATGCGCTTATGGCTTTGCTCCTGGTCAAACTCCCGGCGCATGACTGCTTTCTTGACTTCCTCGCTTGCTTCGTTAAGACTCCTCTTTGTAGCCTGCAATTCAGAGTCTAGCGAGTCGACATTGGATTGCAGACGACGAATTGACTCAGCGTCAGTGTGCTCACGCTCGTTGAGCATGGATTGGAGATTTGCGTTGAGAGAGTCTAGGCGTGCACGATCGTTGCGGAGAGACTCATTATCCTCGGTAAGGCGCTTCTCAATACTCTTCCAAAGCTCTTTCTCTGCCTTAAGATTTGATATCTCACGGCGGAGACTCTCAACGAGACCTTGGGCCTCAACCAGATCCTCAGCAACCTGCTGAGTTCTAAGATCCTGCTTACTGGCAGTTTCAGATAGCGTGGAGTACCGATTCTTGAGCTCTGTATTTTCACTCTTGAGCAAACCAAAGTTCGACTGGAGTAGCTCAGCGCGCTGGACTGCAGCAGCAAGCTGACTAGTGACTCGACTGATCTCACTCTGCAGTTCGCTGTTCTTCCTAGTAAGGTCATTGACCTGTTGCTTAAGAGCAGAATGGTCTGTCACCGTCTCCTGTCTGAAAGAATCAAAATGCGCTTGAACCTTTCGAAGAAGATCAGCGTAATCGGGCACCTCTGCGACTGATGCGGAGAGATCAGACCCCTGTGCAACAGGTGGTGCAGCACCAAGCGGGAGAGACTGTGAGAAAGGAGTTGATGATTCTCCAGTCTCCTTGCGCCGCATAAGCATGCTACGGAAGGTATCTCTCTCTTTGATGTAACTGTTTGTCTGAGCCACGAGATTGGCCATTTCTTGCTTGAAGGTCTGTACACGAACACGAAGTTCCTTCAACTCTTCCTGATCCCTTTGGTATGAAAGGTCCTTCTGCCTCGCTTCCTCACTTTCCATTTTATCACCAATGTCACGAAGCATTCGCCGAAGAGTGACATTCTGCTCTTGCAGCTCGCTGAGGTTTTTGAACGTCGTCAAATGGCGAGTGATAAAGCGGCCTGTATTATTGAGTCCCTCCAAGTTTTCATTCAATTCCCTCTGAGCAATTGCCTCAAGCTCAGCTCGATCGTACTCCTTCTCATCCGAGCTAAGTAGATGGACTTCCATGACCAGTACCTTGACTTGACAGCTCAAGTCCCTCAGTTGCTGGCGTAAGATCTCGCCTTCTTGCTGTAGGCCTTCCACCTGGCCTTGCCATCTGCGTGACTCCCTCGTTGCCTCATCCCTCTCCTTACCCGCAACGTCCAGAATTTGCGACATTTCCATGACGGCGTTCTCGAGCCGTGCATGGTCAGCACGCAGCTCATCGATTTCTGGCTTACTCTGTTCAAGATCCTGCACCATCTCATCCAGAGTAGATTTAAGCTCACGGTTGTTCCGTTGCTCAGCCGCAAGTAGAGATTTCATCTTATCATACTCCGTATACATTTGCGTGAGTGTCAATGAGCCCTTGCCTCTTGATGCTCTGGGTGAGAACGAGGCAGCCGGAGTTCCGGGGCGTAACGGAGTCATGGGGGCGCCGGGAGTCGTTGATCGAGCAGCTGTAACGGCCTCTGCCTCCATATTCCTGATCTGCAACTCCAATTCTGCAACGCGGCGTTCAGCCTCCTCCTTATCGGTGTGCTCAGTCTCAATTTCAGCACGAAGGCGAGCAATTTCAGCGGTAGCGTCATCCTTGAACTTGCCAAAGTCGAGCTGTAATTGTTGTACGCGTTTTTTGGCCGTCTCGGCTGAGTTCCCCTGTAGTTGAGCTAATCTTGTTGCACTGTCGAGTTCAATTCGGAACTGCTCTGACGACTGAATGGCCTCCTCCTTCAATTGTTGGATCGTAGTCAGGGAGCTTTCATATTTCTGATCAAGCTCATCCACTCTGGCCTTCAACGAATTTTCGCTGCGTTGAAGATTGTCGATACTTGCACTCGCATCATCATATTGGCGTTGCAATTCGGCGATACGAGCACTCTTCTCCTTGCGATACTTCAGGTATTCGGCGGATTTAGTTTTCAGTTCATTCTCAAACCAGTCGTTATTATTTCTGACAAGTTCCAGTTCGTGTTGTAGGTTCTGCTCGCGGAAGCGTGCACTCGAGGCAGCAGATTCAGCTGTCTGGAGTTTCTGTTCGAGAGCGGAGACTTCACGACGCAGGTCGATGACCTTTTTGTGCTCGGCAGAGAGGTCTTCGGCGAGTTTATCGTACGAGTTCGACTTTGATTCCAGTAGACCTAACGTATCACGGTTTGAGGCTTCCAGAGATGCGATACGTGATTTGAGACTGCTCAATTCGGACTGGCCCGAGTTTGCCGACGATTTGATGGCATCGAGTTCTGTCTGTAAGGACGATCGAGCAGTTTCTTTAGTAGTTGGCGTGTTAGCGGTGTATAAGGTTGAAACACGAGACAGTTCAAAGGGCGGTTAGGGTCGGAAAGAATAGTTACCAGCTTCCTGCAGCTTTGAGCGAAGAGTTGACACTTCAGTCATATGTTTCTGTGCATTGTTCTTGAGCACCTTGACCTTAGAATCGCTGGTGCGTATGGAGTTCTCAAGCTCCACCTCCAGCCTCAGCTTGTCAGATTTGAGCTCCCCAAACTCACGCGCCTTAGAGGTGATGCTAGTGAGCAATTCATTGACGAGCTCGACGGTTGGAGCTTGAGTCAAGGTGGTCAGGGTTGTGTCAGGAATGGAATAGTGAGAGGCAAGAAACGGAACATCCACGGCGGCCGCCATTTTGTCAGAGTGACAGAGCGTCGCTTCGGCCAACACGTTTTCTTGAGAAAAGAAAGAGAGAAGAATCTGAGGACAAAGATTGTATGCTACCCTATGCGACGCAATTCATTGATCTGGCGTATAGTCTAGAAATCAAGGGCGATCTCTATGGCTACTGCCCTGGTCGACAACACGTAGTCCAGGTGGACGGAGAAGACAATCTGTTATGATGTAGGAGTATCGGATTCCCCAGTCACTGCATTCTGAGGCTACACAAGAGCCTTTTGCGGATTCACGGAGCGTCGGTACTGCTGAAGATGAACGAGAGATGATCCAAATCTCTGGAATCTCCTGCGTACCTATCTCCCACGAGCCCCCTTTGACGTTAAGGTGAGAGGTGAAGGTGAACGTGGATGTAGAGCGTGTTGCGTCGTGTCGTATGTTTCTGCTGTTGTTGCTGTAGCTGTGTCTTGTCGTCTTGTCGTCTGGTGGGATGTTGTTCTTCGTTTGATTTGGTTCAATTCCGCGGAAGAAGACACGACACGGTCCGCCAAGACTTATATTGCTGTATATGGTATGTAGCATGTCAATTGATTCACTTCATGACTTGACTGTCCCTTTTCCCTCTTCTGGGACGTTCTAGAAGGACTGTTCCCCGTCGTCTATTACATATGGATGTCTGGCGCCAACAACATATCATAATTCCATCGCTCTAACTACATATCCTGCTTAACAGGTGGTTGATTACCACTGCAACTCTCAGCACGCAGTCGGTTGTTCATCTCTTCTTCTGGACCGGATTACGTCGTGCTCATTATCTTGGATCTTGAACCGGGTTATAGCGTCTTCCTTATTGGAACACTGATTCTGTCCTGCTCTGCTCTGCGCTGCGCTGTGCTGCTCTGGTCTGGCCGGCAGGATCTATTCCCTTGCTCGCAGGGAATCAGTCTCTATACACTTCAATTTCAATGGATTAGATGGGTCATGCTGTATTCCGGTCTCCTCTCGTGCTGTACAAGCTCTTCCGCTGCGTGCGAATCCTTTCGCTATCATTATCGGCCATTGGTGTCTTATCTTTAAGCACATTTCAAGTCTTCCGCCAGTAGCATCGTCAACTGTGAGGGACTTGACTGTCCAAAGGAGAGGTCTCTCTACATTCAGTTGGCCATACAACGGCTTTTGCACACCCATATATATATATATATATATACATATATCCATCTATCTCTAGTCCATAGTATACTTTTCCGTGCTCAGCCAGAGACAAAGGCCCTCCAACGATGTCTTATCTACAAAATCAGATCAACTCCTTCAACAGCAACGTTGTCGCCGCGGCGAAACGTATGCCAACGGACCGCCGCTTTGCAAAGGATAAGCAGCAAGCTCAATCTTCGGCCGCTGCTTCTGCTTCTTCTGCCACTGCTACCGCTGCTTCTAAGGGTCGCCAGAATGATCCTTCCGCCTATTCACAACCGCTCAGCTCAAGCGCGGGTACCAATCGAATGGTTCAGGTCACTTTCGCTATTGAGTATCTGAAAACGAAAGGTGTCCCGTTGACCTTTGCCGATATCTCGTCGTATCTGTCCCTTGAACAACAGGGATATGATGAGCAGCATCTGAGAATTGTCGAGCGAATTTTGCAGACACATCCGAAGATAAAATATGACCCCAGCGGTGCAGATGGCCGCGGTACACTCAGCTTCAAGCCGCCACATAACATTCGAACGGCGGATGAGCTCTTGCGAAAGCTACAGGCTCAGCCTACGGGCCAGGGAATGAGTGTTGCAGAGCTCCGTGAAGGGTGGCCTGGCGTTGTAGCAGAGATAAACAGGCTCGAGAAGGAAGGAAAGCTATTGGTCACACGGAACAAGAAAGAAGACTTTCCCAAGATGGTCTGGCCTAACGATCCCTCGCTCATCATCCATTTTGATCCGGAGTTCAAGCAAATATGGGAGAAGACCAAAATACCAGACCCTGATACGGTCATTGAGGAACTTGAAAAGGCTGGTATCACACCAACGAACAAAAACAAGGTCGTGAAAGCGAAACCTCAGTTCGAGAGGAAGAAAACGAAGCGAACGAGGCGAGGTGGGAAGGTAACTAACACACATATGGCCGGTATACTTCGTGATTACTCGCATCTACAACCATAAACATTTGTACTTCATGTTTCATTACTTGTTTCTTTCTTTTTTTTGGCCAGAATAGTATCTCTATCAAAATAATGACAATCGTATACATGTTGAATGGTGACAAAGGATATATAGTCCAACAGTCATGGGGCCTGCTCCCCTTTCTTCTTCGTAATTTCGACATCTAATACCAAAAAAATACATGTGTATGATTGACTCAAATCAGTTGGTATATGCAACCTTTTTCCGTGACCACTTTGATGCATGTTTTGTTGTGATGGCCAACGGTCAATGATCACGCAGAGCCCCTTCGGTTCTCTCTAGATATTCAACCAAATCCTCAATCGTGCAGACCTTCAACCCCCACTTCTTTCCAAACTTCAGACACCCATCTCTTCTCATCATCCCATTTCCTGGGCACGCTGCAACACCCTCAATCTCTTTGCCATCTTCAACTATCTCTCCAATAACGCCAACGGGCGGTTTCCCAGCCAGTCGGCAAAAATCTATTGCTGCTTCCGTATGACCGCGACGTTCGCGTACGCCTCCCTGGCGCGCCCTTAGAGGGACGATATGACCCGGCCGTCTGAAGTCATCTGGCTTGACTGAAGATGAGGCAAGAGTGCGGCATGTGACTGCTCTATCGTGCGCCGATATGCCCGTTGTGACAGACGGGTGGTTGGCATCAACCGTTATTGTATATGCGGTTCGATTAGGGTCGGTGTTTTCTTTGACCATCAGGGGTAGGTCAAGCGCATCAGCTAGTTCGGATGTGACAGGGGCGCATACGTAGCCGCTGCATGAGAAGAAAATAGCAGTCGAAAATCAGCCTATGGTTTCGAAATGCTTGATTGTTCGTTGCTTGGTGGAAGAAGGAACGCACCTTGAGTACCGCACCAAGAAAGCCATTTGATCAGCTGTGACAGCATCTCCAGCTATTATCAAGTCACCCTCATTCTCGCGGTCTTGTGAGTCGAGCACAATGATGAACTCGCCTCTTTCTGTGTGAATACATCATCATCAGTATGCGCTCTGATTCGGGCCTCGAGAAAAGTTGATTGTATGAGCTCACTGAATGCCTCAATGGTAGACTCGATAGAGTCGAACTGTAGATTATCCCCCGCCTGTGTCGACATGATTGCGCAAACCCGTTTATATCTGATTTCCTCTCACGGCCTCGTCCTTGCTTCTCCTCGGTGTCTTCCTTGCAAAAATTATGTCTACCTGATATCGATCGATGCACGCCTTAACCGGGGATCCGCAACCGTTGAGCCTCGGAGATGGCAATACCGCCGTATGTACGTCGTTTCAACTGGAGCTGTTGGTGATGAGTTCCTTTGCTTTTTACCCCTTTAGCATAGCAGCAGTAAGCGATCTTTATGCTGTTGAGAAGTTCTGCATGAGGGTATACTCTTCAAACAAGGGCTGTGAAAATAAATATGACCATGTAATGATGTGAATCGTCTCAGTCACGATTTATAATACTCTACACATGCATTTGCAATCAATGAGATATGGCCGGGCTTTTAAGTTCGCTGACAAAAAAGTTCCATCCAGCCCTCAACTACGTACTCAGACATATACGGACCTCGTCGTGGGACAGGAAAGGGGGAGTAAGTTGTTGTTTTGTTCGACTATAGATACCGAATTCTCTATCGATATACAAGGGGTTATTGTTTTTATACGATTTGCTATGCATGATTGACGTTGGATGCCACACTTCAGTATACATATTCTTCTGAAAACCCTCGACTGTCGCCTTCTCGATCCAATTCAGATTTGGCTGCATAATAGTGTGTATTGTATCCCCTCGATTACGAGGGTATTTCGTAGCTGTGCATCAAAACATGATCGTCAATCGTCAGTAGCCAGCCCATGACGAAGCCTTTGCATGAAGCTTATATCGCTTCTATATCTTTTATAAGACCTTCGCATCATCTCAGCGTACTCATTCTGCTTCAATTCCGATTCCGGTACTTCTTCACTTTCTTCTTCACTCGCATCATCATCCTGACCAGGCACGAATCGAATTCTCCCAACATGCTCTCCAGTCCACACAAGCACCTCATTATCTGCGACATTATCTGTGCCAACTGGTAGAACTTTGCGAGCGGCATCAAAGCCTGAACCATACGACTCTGTCTCACTGTCGTAGGGATCATGTATCAATTGTGTGGCATTTGCCCGATTCCCAAGCCCTTGGAGGTCAGGTGGAAGTGATGAACTGGCAGTTCCCCCTTCAGCTCCCAGGAACGGTCCTTGCCGTTGAGATGTCGTGCGCTGCTGCCGCTGTTTTCGTCTTTGGGGTGTTTCAGATATTTGTTTGAGGTCAAGCCGTCTTACCTCCGTCCTCCCATCACGCTCAACCCATTTGATAAACCCTTCCGCGTCTGAAAACACTAGGGTTGTTCCATGAGTTGCAACGGACAGAATCTTAGTGCGGGACGCAGTGTGCCTGTTTGTGTATACGCTATCACGAGATATTGAGATCTCAGGCATTGAATGAGAATTGTCATCTTGTGCTTGTGGTAGAGCAAAGAATTCCAATGACCCGCGCCCTTTATAGGTTCCACAAGCAATTAAAGTATGTGAGTCATGGTATGGTTCCCGGGCCCTTGAACTGAACGGGAGTTTGATGGCAGCGGGTATGGCAGCTAAACCACATAAGCTGGCCCCTGAGAAGGAAGTTTTCTGCACGTGGGAGATGTTCCTTCTGTCGTACAGGAGGACAGATGGAAATCTACCAGCAAGTGCAATTGAGTTCACATTAGGCGATGGTAAGTGTAGTACCGACAATGGTCCTGGATGGTAAAGCCCAGTGTAGATTGAGGATAGTGAAAGCTGAAGTTTTGCCGAGTCGTCACTGCCATCCAGCACACTGCTTTGACTGCCGGACGTAGACCTAGACTGCCTCGGATCATGGATCGAAAGTTCGGAGATTGTTGCAACAGAGAGAGGGCAGGGGTAATCTGTTTCTTGCGAGAGAGCAAATATCAGTGTCAAGAAAGGTTGTCGAGAGATCACTGTCATTGTTTCTATATCAACCTCGTTGAGTACATCCCCAACGGCAATATAGGCTCTTCCAGTCCTTGAATCGACGCTCACAAGGTCTCCTGCATCAACGAACCTATTGATCGGGGTTTTCAGCGGAGAATTGTCTGCTCGACGCACTGTTTCTGATGACAATAGCCCAGGTCTGCTCATTCCGGCAACTTTTCCACGACACCCACGACGTGCTGTTACACGAGAGCGGTTGAGGTCCCACACGCATATTGAACCGTTTTCCAAAGGTGACACGATCTTGTCAGCAGCATTGGAGCTCCGGTCCTTCAACAAAGCCATGCCCTTTATTGCGGGACCTTCGTTGAAGAAAGCACTTCTTTGTCCCTTCTGTGACGTCGACAGCCACTCCACGGATATTGGGGCATTCCGCATAACATACTCATTATACCAATCGACCGTTTCATTTTCGTATGAAGGATCCCACTGTGCAGCTAAATAGCGTGCTGACCTCTGAGGCTGGCTGTCATAGTATGCGACGGAGTTAAGATCTTGTCTGGAGTCTCTGAACGCCGCAGCTAAAGAAGCAACCGTAGCGAAAGCATTGGGCTGAGGAGTTGTTGCGGATGGGTACTGGTTTATATGTCTTCTAGATGGTAGACTGGACAAGAAGGCACCGTGTGGAAGCGCAGCATAGCAGTTCGTTCTCCAGAGGATGTTGTCTCGACATACAGCGCGAAAGGTTCTGGAGACTTGCTGTATACGTGCCTGCTCATTTGGAGTGGTATCTATGATGCAAAAAGATTAACCATTTGGTTAGCAATGCTGTACACATTCAACTCGTACATACTTTTGGATGAAGAAGATGTGCCTGGTTGTAGTGGTGAAGTTCAACCAAATGGGACCGCGCCACAACTCGGGAGGAACGAAGAGAAGTCGTACATTCAACTACCTTAGACAGTAGCTCCGTGGGCAATCGATCCATTTAAGACGAAGACGAGTCTCTGCGAAATCGATGACAAGGGGATGTGATAGCATCATCCTGCGAATAGGTGCCGGCATCAAGTGCTGGACATTGTCCAGGGTTTACTTCAAGCGACGAGTCAAGGTAAGAGGATTGCCGGAACTACAGAAGGAGGAGAGCGGCTCTTCGGCCCCTGTGATTTGCCACTATGAGACGTCAGATTTCGTAAGATCCCCACTAAAGCAAAGATGGAAGGTCTGAAGATCATAGGGGCCGTCCTGCTAAGAAAACCGTTGGGTGAAAAGGCCCTCTATCCATATATACTGTGTATATACACCGTCCCCGCCATGAGATAACGCGGGTCAGGCCTCTTGAGTAGTCTCACCGCGCTTACCACAATAATGAAGCACTGATACATATGTGTATATATGAGCATAAGTACAAAGTGCTCGATTTCATGATCCGAACGGCGTTGAGGTGATATGTAGAATTGCATCAAACAGAGTTTGTCCTCAACTCATATTTAGAGATATCCAGCAATAGATGAACAGTTGAGTGTAACATCCGCAAAATCGCTTTTTGAAAATAGACCCTGACTTAAAGACAGCCATATATGTAGACCGATTAGATGATTTCAGACCGAGGGTGATAGCCAGAAAGATGTGAGCTGGTAAGTATGTTCTGCATGGAAGGCAATTAGGTCCGACAATGTCTGAGCATCTAGATTCGACTATCATACCCAATTGCACTTATACTCTGATGCAGGCACGCAGATTCATGCACAATTAGTGGAGGAAAAGCTGCCCATACGCATTTCCAACGGTTATCAGAGCTCATATTTCCAAGAATATGCTTACTTAACGAGGTGCAATGGTCCAACTTTTGATTCTTTCATTGAGACTGGTCTTCTGGTTTGATCACGGCATCTTTGCAAAGTATCACAACTTTTTTGAAGAGCCGTCTCCATTGCAATGGGTCGCCTTTAGACTTCTTAAATTCAGCACAAGTGCAGTCCTCACTGATATTCTGAATCACAATAACCCCACTCATAGGGCAATTCCTATCATCACGCATACGAATGCGCAGTACAATGGCATCATCAAATCCGTCCGAGACTGGTTCTGGAGTTGATTGTATATGCAGGAGCTCTAGCGATTGACAGATAAGTTGGGCTAGCAGGTCCCCTGACCAGGGTGAGAAAAACTTGGTTAAACTGGAAGGTGGAACGATATCGCCAAATCGTTGTGCATGTTGTGTCCTGCTCAACGGCACTGAAGGCGTGGCACTAAACTGGGACATTGAAGGTTCATCAAGAAGTTGTTCCTGGTAAACTTGTTGAGAGGATTGTCGTAGGCCCTTCCTGGTACGTGGCTGTGAGTACTCTTGTGTCAAGCGCGGCGGGCCATCCCAATCGACGGGTTCTTCTATGGGCTCTTCTGGACCAGTGAGCTGACGCTTTCGTTTCTGCCCTGCCACGGACTCCAACTCCATCGGTGCTCCATTCAGAGCCGAAGAAGGAGAGGGCTTTGGTTGAGATATTGACATTGGATCCTGGGTCATGTCAATGTGTAGTGATTCAAACATATTCGTCGCTACCCGCACTGGATTCGCAAGCCTTCCATCAGGGGCCAAGAACGTAGTTTCTCGGTCAACCCAGGGGTGCTGTCGTATGGCTCCCATCGTCAATCGCTGTGTGGTATCAGGATGCATCATCCCCCGAAGCAGAGATGCCGCACCCGGAGGCAAACGCGCCCATAACTCGTCTTTGGGATTTAGTTTTGACTTCAAATATTCACAGTATTCATAAGATTCTTCGGTGGGTGAGTCCCATGGAGTATTACCAACCAGTAACACAAAAAGCACAACTCCGCAAGACCAAATGTCGACCAGATCGGCTCGATATCCACTTCCTTTGGCATGATCCCGCGTGCTTCGTGATATCACCTCTGGTGCAATATATGGAGGGCTCCCACATAGCGAGACACTCAGTTTTTCTTTGCCATTGTAACGAAAAAGAGTAGCAAGACCGAAGTCAGCGATTTTCAGATTCCCGTCGGCCGACAACAAGATGTTTTCTGGTTTGATATCGCGATGGCCAACGCCCTTGGAGTGCATGTAGTCCACGGCGTTGATTAATTGCACAAAATAAGCATGAGCTATATCTTCTCCCACGCCTTCATCTGCTTCAATCTTATCGAACAAGTCTCCGCCTTCTGCCAACTCCATTGCTATCCAGCGCCATATGGAGTTCTCCCCTGTCTGATAAAAGGCAATAATGTTTTCGTGCATTCCAATATGTTTGTGGAGGGTGACCTCCAATTGTAGTTGTCTCGGTGTCATGCGGCCATTTCTCGAAGCGTACTCTTTATGCACAAATTTGACAGCAAAGATAGGATTATCTGATTTCACAGGACAGGCCCGTTTGATACTGCAGTCATGATTAGTTTTCGAACTCATAAGCGATGCGAGACATATGACAAACCAGGCATAAGCGCCCTGCCCTATCGTTTTCGAGACGATACGGAAGGGCAGATCGTCCGGAAATGGAGCGAGTTGCGAGTGCTGCATTGGCGATATTGCAGTCTGATCCGAATGTGATAAAGAAAGATATATGTAATGTTCAGATATATCAGGTATACAAGAATGTCGATTACACTATTAGAATTGTGAAAAGCTGTCTGCGTACAGTACAGTATATATTCTGACTTGAATGGCAAAGCAAACTTATGCGACAAACGTGAATGTGATCGCCCAATGGCTCAAATTACAGTGATGAATTGAAGCCAAAACCATGGACAGGCAGAAGCACGGCGCAATGCGCAGGCAAGCTGGATGCGTCCAGTCGCGTACCAAGCCAACAGCTAATCTGTATATGCATATAAAAACGCGATAATGGACCCCTCGCCCATCCCTGGGCCGGTTGAACCTGACCTGACTGGCTGGTTAATTAGCTTGGTAGTGTAGAGTATAGTAGACTGGAACTTCTGACGTCGTCGATCTTGTCCTTCTTCTTCTTCTTTGCCCTGAAGGAAATTTTTTTGCGGCGGAGAGCGGAGGTATCTGATCTCCGCGCCCAATCACAACAGCTCCTGCTCCGTTGCTATACACATCCATCCGTACTCTTTCTCTCCTGTAAACAAACACTGCCAACCTAAGAAACGTTCAAGAGACCCTAAATTTTTTCTTACATACGGTTTGCCATCTGCTAAAGCTCTACTCAGCTTTCTAATCGGTTTCACTGCTCTCTACCGCAACTGGACAATCATCTTCAGCCATGAGCTTCCACGTTGAAGACCACAATGCCGCTCCTGACGACGCCAAGTTTGGCGGTGCTGGCCCTAATAGTGATGCACAGAGCGTCACCAAAAGGTACCTATTGTTCATGAAGTAGTCGGCACTTAGCATTTGTGGCGGGACTGTTGCCTTGTCTAACTTGGAGTTCTACTATAGATTGCAGAGTGAGCTTATGCAGCTCATGATGTCTCCATCCCCCGGCGTCTCTGCCTTTCCTAATGCCGATGGAAACCTCCTTTCATGGACGGCCACCATTGCTGGGCCTGATGACACTCCCTATGAGAATCTCACCTTCAAGCTGTCCTTCGAGTTTCCAACAAATTATCCTTATGCGCCACCTACGGTCCTCTTCAAAACACCGATATATCACCCCAATGTCGACTTTTCGGGCAGGATATGTCTAGATATCCTAAGGGACAAGTGGAGTGCCGTGTACAACGTGCAGTCTGTACTATTGAGCTTGCAGAGTCTCCTAGGGGAGCCAAATAAGTGAGTGGGAACAGACCTTAGAGGGGTGGTGATTGGAACCCGCATTTGCTAACATCAACTTGCAACAGCGCGAGCCCTCTGAACGGCCAAGCTGCTGAGCTGTGGGATAGCGATCCCGAAACCTATAAGAAACATGTCCTAGCGCGCCATCGTGATATCGACGAAGACGAGTAAGGATCATGCATCTGTTTGGCGGCTTGAATAACAACCATGGCTTCCACGATCGGTAGGAAGATGGTCTGTCGTTCTAAAAATTTTTGTCTATGCGCAAATGTGACGGAACATCGTCAATTTTGCTTTTTGTGTTATTTGACTTTTTGCTATGATATCCAGCCTCACATGGCGCACTTTTCTGTCTTTTCCTAGGAAGTTTTGTCACCAACATGACTATCTCAGTTTTTGTCTTTACTTTCACTTCTCATTTGTTCTTTTTTGAGACACTGCCTTGTTTATTTTGAGAACGCAATGGCGACTAGCTTGCATATAATAAAGGTATTCATAATATGACTCATTGTTATCCCGAATTATTTGTCGTTGGTCAATATTTGCGAGGACGGTCATTGTCATCCAGATCAACCTAGTCCTGGATTATGATAAGCCTCCCATTCATACAATTGCGGTGATGAAAACTGAAAAAGGGTGAAAAAAACAAAAAGAATAATAGATGGTCCCAACGAGGGTCGAACTCGCGACCTTGGCGTTATTAGCACCACGCTCTAACCAACTGAGCTATGGGACCTTTCCTGATTTTTAGAATACTCAAAATGGGTAGATAATCGGACGAATAGATACTGGCAGGTCAAATCATGTCGAGCGTTGTTGGGCGTCGCACTTGAGATGCCACAAGCAAAACATACATACATAGAGGACAGTAATAACAGTCAAATGCAGTCTATAGCAATAGGCCAAATCAAGGGATATCAGCTTTGACGTATCACTGACTGTCATTTGGAGTCCGCCCTGCCTGTCTCTCATCAACTCTCCAATGCATGGATCCTGATTTCATGGAAGGGTTAAGTTTACCCCTGAGTTCATCAAAGCTTAGTTGCTACTGGACGGCAATGTCTATGGTTCAATGTCAACTCAAGGTTCCAACGTGCTACTAAAGCTCGCTGTAATGTCGTGAGCTAAATCTTTGGGCTGAGCTGCAATGTATACTTATTGTCTAGACTCCCAAGTCTGCGCGCCCACAATGGACAGACGAGGCCATTGCACAATATATCCTCACAATCATGCCTACAAAACGCAAATCCTCTATCAGCTCCGTTGGCGGTAAACGAGCTGCCACTGCATCAAAAAATGTCAAAGATGATCACCGATACAGTCGGAATGCAGAAAATACTGAGAAATTCGGAATTGTACTGCGGCAGTTTTATCCGCCTGAAATGAGCAATGAGCGTTGTCAGGCATACAATGAGGACAAAATCGAACGCCCCATTGATACGCTGGAACGTGCTCAAAGCGATCTGAAGCATACTCATGCTGGCAAGACTATTGTTCACTGGTTCAAGTCAGATCTGAGGATCCGGGACAATCGAGCTTTATCGCAAGCTTACAAGACAGCCAAGGAACATGATGTTCCTTTGATTTGTGTCTACATTCTCTCACCAGAGGATCTGACGGCTCACATCATCAGCCCTGCTCGCACAGACTTGATTTTGCGCTCCCTCAAAACATTACAGTCAAGCCTCGAGAAGTTGGACATACCATTATATATGGAGAGTCAGTCTCATCGCGGCTCGATTCCTTCTCGACTCATTGAATTGTGCAAGGCTTGGGGGTCTAATCTTCTCTATGGGAATATTGAGTACGAGGTCGATGAGCTTCGCCGTGACGCTAAGTTGACCCGGTTGGCTGCCAAAGAAGGTATTCAATTCAAGGCAGTCCATGATGCTTGTACCGTCAAGCCTGGAGAGCTGCTCAGCGGCGCAGGGAAAATGTATGCCGTCTATAAACCATGGTTTCACTCGTGGATTGGGTATCTACATGATCACCCTGACGTCTTATATATTGCGCCACCACCAGAGAAGAATTTTGGAAACCCCCGCGATCAGTTCAAGGACCTTTTCAATTGCAAAATACCTGAGGCACCTAAAAATAAGCAGCTGGATGAGAAGGACAAGGAACATCTCAAAACATTCTTCCCTGAAGGTGAAGATGCTGCTATAGAGCGCCTAGAAAGCTTTTTGAAAGGGAAAGGCAGGAAATATGAGGAAGACAGGAATCTTGTTGCCGTCAATGGTACATCTCAGCTCTCTGCTTATTTTACATCTGGCATCTTGAGCACACGTTTTGCTGCAATGACAGCCAAAGATTTGAACAAGAATCGATTAGACGACAGTAAATCGGGTGAGATGGACTGGGTGAGTGAGCTGGCATGGCGAGATTTTTATAAACATGTCCTCGTCCACTGGCCTTTTATCTGGTGAGTTCATATAGGAAAACTTACACTTCCTAAACTGCCACAGTTTCTAACAAGAGATAGCATGAATAAGGCATATCACCCGGAATTTACAGACCTTCCTTGGAGCTATGATCAGGACAAATTCAAATCTTGGTGTGAAGGGAAGACTGGCGTCCCGATCGTTGATGCAGCAATGCGGCAACTAAATCGTGACCATTGGATGCATAATCGCTCACGCATGATTGTTGCATCTTTTCTGTGCAAAGACTTTTTGATCGATTGGAGAATGGGGGAGAAATACTTCATGAATACCCTTATTGATGGCGATTTTGCATCAAACCATGGAGGCTGGGGTTTTTCGTCAAGTACAGGCGTTGATCCTCAGCCGTATTTTCGGATTTTCAACCCCGTATCACAGAGCGAAAAATTTGACCCTGAGGGGGATTACATCCGCCATTGGGTTCCAGAGCTTGCTGACATCAAAGATTCCAAGGCAATTCATGATCCCTATCACCGTGGAGCCGGAAAAGAAGCCGAAGCTAATGGCTACCCCAAGCCACTCGTTGAGCATTCGAAAAGCAGGGAGAAGGCCCTGGCGATGTTCAGGGACGTGACTGGCCATCATAAAGATTAGGTATCGCAGTTATAGTCTATGTTCTATAATTAAGACGAGCAACATTTTTGGGAGCATCCGTCGGTATTCCTGTATCTACGCTTTACCACTCATTCAATCGTTCATGGCAAATACCTACCGGAGGGACATGCACCTGTTCCAGCTCCCAGAATAAGCATAATAGTAACATTCTTCATGATTGGTGCGCTTTTGACTTCGTTAACATTTTCTACGAGCTGGACCCATACGTCATAGTCCCTGGATTGCCGACGCCTCCGCACGATGGTCGATTGTGTCAACTATCATATTTTTTGAATGATACAAGAATTGTCACTGTCCATATGTTATATTGTTGATTGGTTGCATTGGGACAGTTGCAAAAATACGAGTGATTATTGTCTAAGGGTTTGTCATTCGCAGCCATTGCGGAGGTAATTGGTATAAGATGGCCGGCGATGATAACGAGCTACGGAAGCTGAGCCCTTCTCCTGTCGACGAAGATGAATTCATTGATCTCGAGGCAAATGCCGCCGAGATTTCAAGACATGGGCCTCAGGCAAGGCGTCCTTGGTGGAAACGGCCTGGTCTTGGTTTAAGCGGAGGGCATTGGGACTCTTGGTGTATGTTATAATGAGCTCGATAGTTTTATCCCTTCATGTCAATTGCGCGCACTCTGACGAGTCCTAAATCAGTAACATCTGTCCAGAAATACTCCACGATTGGGCCTACTATATTCTTGGGTTTACATTTTGCCAACACATCAGTCATACCTCTTGTGACACGATCAATCCCAGAAAGCGAGTCGTATCTGCTTTTGACCAGAGAGATATATCAAGCCCCAGCTTTTGAGCATGCCCTCCTGACTGTGCCTGTCATTGCGCATGTGCTTTCTGGCACTTTACGCCGGATTTTGCGTCAAAGACGACATGCTCGCATGTTCGGCATCACACCAGGGAAGAAGCCAACGTCCGTTGGATTTGGATCCCAGGATAAAGTTGGGTACGCCTTGATATTATTATTGGGGACACATGTTGTCGTCAATAGAGTGGTTCCGTTATACGTTGATGGAGGAAGCTCCAGCGTCGGGCTTGGCTATGTTTCCTACGGACTACAGAAAGCTCCCTGGTTCATGAATTTGGGGTATGCTGCCCTTATAGGCGCTACAGTATGTCATTTCGTGGGGGGTACGGCTTTCCATTTTGGCTGGAGAAACGTTCTTGAGTGGTCAGGACGGGGTCAAATATCAGCTGAACGGGGGAAATCGGATGCCGACTCGTCTGTGAGCGCCAATCGTCATTCCCGGCGACGAAGGCGTTGGCTGATTGCCAGCGGACTGGCGACCACTTTGGCAGTGACATGGCTTGCTGGACTAAAACTCATCGCTGACAATAGGAGTTTTCTGTCCTGGGAAGCCACCGAATGGGATAGACTGTATAAGTCCATCCCTATTCTTGGGAAGTATATCTTTTCATCTTGAAATTACGCCCTCGGCCCTGGAATCCTCAGAAGAAACGACTTATTCC
>AZGZ01000009.1:0-11649 GCA_001636715.1 Ascosphaera apis ARSEF 7405 | reverse complement strand
GGTGAAGAAGGGATGGAGAGATGCCGGAAGCATTGAAGGAGGAGCAAGTATAGAGTTGATAAGGAAAGGTGCGAGGGTGAAGAAGCACAAGTAGCAACAGCAGAGAAGAGCAGAGCAGCGTAGTATAGAGATGAGTGAGATATACGATATGGAGGGGAGTGAGTGAGTGAGTGAGAGGTTGAGGTGAGGGTTTTGATTTTGATTTAATTTTTTTATTTTATTTTATTTTAATTTAATTTTTTCTATCAAGTTATCGCTGCAACAGTAAAATAAAATAAAATAAAACAGAACAGAACATATACACAGCTTAACCCGCGCTGCCCATTTGCTGATGATCATCATAATCACCAGTAACGCACAATTACTCTCCTAATACCACTGCCGGCTCTCTATCTTGATCCATTCACCTTTTTAACACACCAGTTGAGCTGCCGCTTACCTTCTCCTTGTCCCTCCCTTGTCCCTCCCTGTCCCTCCCTGCTCGTCCTCTCCTCGTTGGGGCCAGCCAGACGCACGCTGTGCAACGGAACAGGGACCACTTGCAGGCTTATTGTATTGGTAATTACACCGCTCTCTTCAGCCTTATCGGCAAGCCTGTGTGAGCTTGCGCACCTAGCCGGAAGTTGCAGTGTATCGGGACTGTCACAGCCAGCTGGGGAGCGGGTCTGGTTGAGGAATTTCGGGCGGATCTGAGGCCATTTTGGAGGGCATTTGGGGTGAGCGGGAGGCGTGTCAGCCCGTCTGGGCGCATTCAACTGTCCCACCATAAACCGATCCTGCGCCGGACGAGAGGGGGAAAGACAGAAAGGACAGAAAAGACAGCCAAAGAGAACTTGCAGACAGGGCCAGACAGAATTCCAGGATTCCTGCCCGCCGAACCAACCTGTCTTTTTTCCCTTGCCCTCACTCACTCACTCACTCTCTACGTGCTGTGCTGTGCTGTGCGTGTGTCGTGCGTGCGTGCCATCCATATCTACGTATTGTAATTTTTTACGCCGGAAAATTACACCCCTCCCAAACTATCGCTCAGACGGTTTGCGACTACGCCTGGCTTTTTTTTCGACTTTTTTTTATTATTTTTTTATTATTTTTATTTTATTTTATTTGATTCTTTTCTTACGACGGACGACCTCCTACCACCAGACTGCTATCGCAAAACCGCTATTGCTACTGCGACTACTACTGGTGCTGCTACTGGTGCGCTGCTATCCCTATTCGGCTTTTCCCCAACCTTGCCGTCTCAATCTTCATATAATATACTCTTCGGCTGGAGTGTCTGCTCCCTCCGGCTGTTTACTCCGTCTCTCATCTACCTCCAATTCTTTTAATGAGACTGCGTGAGTTAGTGATTGAGTGAGCCGAGTCAAGAAGAAAGAAAAAAAAACAAAAAGGCCAACCAAGTCCAAGTCAAGTCAAGCTAAGAAAAGAAGACGAAGACGAAAAGACTACGCAAAGGAAAAGAATTTTAATTCTCAAAAATATCAGACAAAAGGAAAAGAAACCGACAAAAAGCTCTTCTTTTTGCTCTCTCCTCCCCTCCCACCAACCCCCCTCCTCCTCTTGCACAATGCACGGCTATCATGGCTCACAGACGGGAATCAATACCCCTCGCTCCTCCCAGTCTCTCCGCCCCTTAACTCTCTCTCATGGCTCTCTCGAGTTCTCCTTGCTCGTGCCTACCTCTCTCCATTTCATCGCCACACATCTCAGAGACGATTTCCTCTCCTCTCTACCTCCGCCTACCGACGAGCTTGCTCTCGACGATGAGCCCTCCTCCGTCACTGAGCTGCTCGCCCGCTACTTGCTCTTCGTCGCCTCCGTTGTCGACGAGGGTGATGATCCACACGGCTCTTATCTCGATGTTCTCAATATCGTTCTCAATGAGTTCGAGCGTGGCTTCATGCGTGGAAACGACATTCACGCTCTCGCAGCTTCTCTGCCCGGCATCTCTGCGAAGAAATTGCTTGTCGTCAAGGCCTACTATACCGCTAGAGCGGCTACTCGGAGGCCCATCAAACCCACCGATTCAGCTCTTTTCCGTGCTGTCTCCGATGGCGATGCTCATGTTTTCGCCGTTTACGGTGGTCAGGGAAATATTGAGGAGTACTTTGACGAGTTGAGGGAAATCTACACCACCTACCCCTCTTTCGTTGAGGAGTTCATCACTTCCTCGGCTGAGCATTTGGCTTCTCTGTCTACTGCTCCAGATGCTGTCAAGCTCTACTCCAAGGGTATGGATATCCTACGCTGGCTCGAAAACAGAGACTCCCAGCCGGACACCGACTACCTCGTCTCAGCCCCTGTCTCCCTACCCCTTATCGGCCTCGTCCAGCTAGCCCATTATATGGCTACCTGCAAAGCTATGGGCAAGCAGCCAGGTGAGCTTCTCGAGCGATTCAGTGGCACTACAGGCCACTCGCAAGGTATCATCACTGCTGCACTCATCGCCACTGCCACCAATTGGAAATCATTTGCCAAGTTGGCTAAGCAAGCTCTCACTTTGCTCTTCTGGATCGGTGCTCGCAGTCAACAGGCCTATCCACGCACATCTATTCCCCCTTCCACCCTGCAGGACTCCGTAGAGAATGGCGAGGGTACCCCAACTCCTATGCTTTCTATCCGTGACCTACCACAATCGGCTATTCAGGAACATATCGATGCCACAAATCAGCACTTGCCTACAGACCGCCATATATCCATCTCTCTTGTCAACAGTGCTCGCAACTTCGTTGTCACGGGCCCTCCCATGTCTCTCTACGGTCTCAACCTTCGTCTGCGCAAAGTCAAGGCTGCAACAGGTTTGGACCAAAACCGTGTCCCTTACACAGAGCGAAAGATTCGGTTTACCAATCGCTTCTTGCCCATCACTGCTCCCTTCCACAGTCGTTATCTAGCTTCCGCTGTTGACCAGATCACTGAGGATGTTTCTGATATCGTCATCCCTGCTTCCTCTCTTCGCATTCCAGTCTACAACACGAACAATGGTGAGAACATCTCTGATGGCAAGAATAAGGATGTTGTACCTGCTCTCATTCGTATGATCACCAGCGACCCCGTGAACTGGGAGTCTGCAACCATCTTCCCCAAGGCTACTCACATCATCGACTTTGGGCCTGGTGGCATCTCTGGTTTGGGTGTTTTGACAAATCGCAACAAGGAAGGTACTGGCGTTCGCGTTATCCTCGGTGGTGTCATTGATGGCACAAACGCTGAGGTTGGCTACAAGCCTGAGCTCTTCGATAGAGACGAGGAGAAGGCTGTTCATTACGCCGAGGACTGGGTTGCTGAGCATGGCCCTCGCTTGGTCAAGACTTCTGCTGGTCAAACTTTTGTTGATACCAAGATGAGTAGGTTGTTGGGCGTTCCTCCCGTCATGGTTGCTGCTATGACTCCTACCACTGTTCCCTGGGACTTTGTCTCTGCTACAATCAATGCTGGTTATCACATTGAGCTCGGTGGTGGTGGCTATTTCATGGATAAGTTGATGACTGCCGCTCTTCATAAGATCGAGAAGACTCTCCCTCCTGGCCGTGGCATCACTATCAATTTGATCTATGTCAATCCCCGAGCTATACAGTGGCAGATTCCCCTGATCGGTAGACTCCGTGCTGAGGGCGTCCCAATTGAGGGTTTGAGCATTGGTGCTGGTGTTCCATCCATTGAGGTTGCCAATGAGTATATCCAAACTCTTGGCCTCAAACACATTGCATTCAAGCCAGGCTCTATCGATGCCATTCAACAGGTCATCAACATCGCCAAGGCCAACCCTACCTTCCCCATTATCATGCAATGGACTGGTGGTCGTGGTGGTGGTCATCACTCCTATGAGGATTTCCATCAGCCCATACTCCAGATGTATGCCCGTCTCCGCCGCTGCAACAATGTCGTTCTTGTCGCCGGTAGTGGCTTTGGAGGTGCCGAGGATACTTACCCTTACCTCACCGGTGAGTGGTCCAAGAAATTCGGGTACCCACCAATGCCTTTCGATGGCTGCATGTTTGGCAGCCGTATGATGGTGGCTAAGGAGGCCCATACTTCGAAGGCAGCTAAGCAGGCTATTGTTGATGCTCCCGGTGTCCCTGATGCCGAGTGGGAAAGTACCTATAAGAAGCCCACTGGTGGTGTTCTCACTGTTCTTTCCGAGATGGGTGAGCCAATCCACAAGCTTGCTACTCGCGGTGTCAAGTTTTGGGCTGAATTGGACAAGGCTATCTTCTCGTTGGACAAGGCTAAGCGTCTTCCTGAATTGAAAAAGCGCCGCGATTATATCATCAAGCGCCTCAATGATGATTTCCAGAAGGTCTGGTTTGGCCGCAATTCCGCTGGTCAGGCCGTTGATCTTGAAGATATGACTTACGCTGAGGTCACTCACCGTCTTGTTGAGCTCATGTACGTCAAGCATGAGGAGCGTTGGATTGACGTTACTTACAAGTTCTTCACCGGCGACTGGATCAAACGTGTCGAGGAGCGTTTCACATCTCAAGAGGGACAGCCTTCCAAGCTTCAGTCATTCTCTCAGCTTGATAAACCATATCCTGAAATTGACAATATTCTCTCTGCTTACCCAGAGGCTGCTACGCAATTAATCAGCGCCCAGGATGCTCAGCATTTCTTGATTTTGTGCCAGCGTGTTACTCAGAAGCCCGTTCCATTTGTTCCCGCACTTGACGACAACTTCGAGTTCTGGTTCAAAAAGGATTCCCTTTGGCAGTCTGAGGACCTCGAAGCTGTTGTTGGCCAGGACGTTGGTCGTGTTTGTATCTTGCAAGGTCCTGTCGCTGCTGCTTATTCGAAGACAATTGATGAACCCATTGGCGATATTCTTGGCAACATACATGCCAACCATATCAAGGGTCTTCTTCGTGACGTCTATGGTGGTGATGAGTCTAAGGTACCCGAGATTGAATACTTCGGTGGACAGCTTCTTCGTGAAAGTGATAAATTAGATGACCTCGACAGTATCGTTGTTTCTCAAGATGAATCGAGGATTTCCTTCCGTCTATCCAATTCTCCATCTGCAACCTTCCCTCGTCTTGAGCGCTGGTTGCAGTTGCTTGCCGGTCAGACCTATTCTTGGAGATATGCTCTTTTCACGACTGCAAACTTTGTCCAGGGTCAACGCTTCCAGTCTAATCCTTTGAAGCGGCTTGTCACACCCACGAGAGGTATGTTCGTTGAGATCACTAATCCCAATGATCCTGCGAATACTGTCATCTCGATCAAGGAACAGACGCAGTCTGGTAAGCTTGTCAAGTCGCTTGAGATTAAACTTACTGGTCCCAAAGAGATCTCAATGGCTTTGATTGAGCATAGAAATGCTTTGGGAACTGCTGTGCCCCTTGAATTCAAATTGTCATACCATCCCGAAAGCGGATATGCTCCTATTCGCGAAGTCATGGATGGTCGCAATGATCGCATCAAGAATTTCTACTACAAGATTTGGTTCGGTGATGAAAAGTGTCCTCTTGACACACCTGTCACAACCGTTTTTGACGGCGGTGAAACTAAGGTCACTACTCAGGCAATCGCCGACTTCGTCCACGCTGTTGGAAATACTGGCGAAGCATTCGTTGATCGTCCTGGTAAGGAGGTTTTCGCTCCCATGGACTTTGCCATTGTCGTGGGTTGGAAGGCCATCACCAAGCCGATCTTCCCTCGTGCCATCGACGGTGATCTGCTGAAGCTTGTTCACTTGTCCAATGCTTTCCGCATGCTTCCTGGTGCTGAACCTCTTAAGGTCGGTGACGTCCTTCAGACTTCGGCTCGTATTAATGCCATCGTTAATCAGGATTCTGGTAAAATGGTCGAGGTCTGCGGTACTATCACAAGAGATAATGAGCCCGTTATGGAGGTTACCAGCCAGTTCTTGTACAGGGGTACTTACACCGACTACGAGAACACTTTCCAGCGTAAAGAGGAGGTACCTATGCAAATCCATCTCGCATCATCGAAGGACGTCGCTGTTCTTCAATCCAAGGAATGGTTCCGCCTCGATGAACCCTCTGTTGACTTGCTCGGTCAGACTCTTACTTTCCGTCTGCAATCTCTTGTCCGTTATAAAGACAAGGCAGTCTTCAGTCACGTTGAGACATTTGGCCAGGTGCTCCTTGAGCTTCCTACCAAGGAGGTTATTCAGGTCGCTACTGTTGAATACGAAGCCGGAACGTCTCACGGTAACCCAGTCATTGATTACCTCCAGCGCAATGGCTCTTCCATTGAGCAGCCTGTTAATTTCGAGAATCCCATTCCTTTGAGTGGAAAGACTCCTCTCACATTCAGGGCACCGTCATCAAACGAGACATACGCTCGTGTCTCTGGTGATTACAACCCAATCCACGTTTCTCGTGTCTTTTCAAGCTATGCCAATCTTCCTGGCACTATCACTCACGGTATGTTCACCAGTGCTGCCGTCCGCAGCTTGGTCGAAACGTGGGCCGCCGAGAACAACATTGGTCGTGTTCGCAGTTTCAATGCTTCCCTTGTTGGTATGGTTCTACCAAATGATAATATTGCTGTCTATCTCCAGCATGTCGGCATGATCGCCGGTCGGAAAATTGTCAAGGTTGAAGCCACCAACCAGGACACCGAGGAGAAGGTTTTGCTTGGTGAGGCAGAGGTTGAACAGCCTGTGACCTCGTATGTTTTCACTGGGCAGGGTTCGCAAGAACAGGGTATGGGTATGGAGTTATACAATACAAGCCCGGTTGCTCAGGAGGTGTGGGATCGTGCCGATAAGCATTTCTTGCAGAATTATGGTTTCTCCATCATTGACATCGTGAAGAATAATCCGAAGGAATTAACCGTTCATTTCGGTGGCCCTCGTGGCAAGGCTATTCGTCACAACTATATGTCTATGACTTTCGAAACCGTGAATGCTGACGGTTCGATCAAATCTGAGAAGATTTTCAAGGAAATCACCGAGAAGAGCCCCTCATTCACTTATAGATCGCCTACCGGTCTTTTGTCGGCTACTCAGTTCACGCAACCTGCATTGACTCTGATGGAGAAGGCTAGCTTCGAGGACATGCGCTCAAAAGGTCTCGTTCAAAGAGACAGTAGTTTTGCTGGTCACTCTTTGGGTGAATATTCTGCTCTCGCCGCTCTTGCTGATGTCATGCCAATCGAAAGTTTGGTCTCTGTCGTCTTCTACCGTGGTCTAACTATGCAGGTTGCTGTCGAGCGTGATGCTCAGGGTCGCTCAAACTATTCCATGTGCGCAGTGAATCCTAGCAGAATCTCCAAAACCTTCTCCGAAGAGGCCCTTCGATACGTTGTTGAAATGATTGCCGAGCAAACCGGTTGGCTTTTGGAAATCGTCAATTACAATGTCGCGAACATGCAGTATGTCGCTGCCGGCGATGTGAGTTACAATGGTCCCTGTCTGCTTTTTCCCTCTTGTATAAATGGATGTTTACTGACCTCTTATCCAGTTGCGTGCTTTGGACTGTCTGACCAATCTACTCAACGTCTTGAAAGCGCAAAAGATTGATATCCATGCGCTCATGCAGAAGGTTTCTTTGGAGGACGTGAAGGCCCAGCTCGTCGACATCATCTCGGAGTGTGCCAAACAAACCGAGAAGAAGCCTCAACCAATTGATCTCGAACGTGGTTTCGCAACAATTCCCCTCAAGGGCATTGACGTGCCTTTCCATAGCACATTCTTGCGATCTGGTGTTAAGCCCTTCCGCTCTTTCCTGCTTAAGAAGATCAACAAGACAACTATTGACCCTAGCAAGTTGATAGGGAAGTATATCCCTAACGTCACTGCTCGGCCCTTCCAAACTACCAAGGAGTACTTTGAGGATGTCTACCGTCTTACCAATTCCCCTCGTATCGCCCATGTGTTGGCGAACTGGGAGAAGTACCAGAGCTCAAATGCTGAGCTTTCTGAGAGCATAACGGATAGCGATACCGCTACCCCCGACACTACTGCTTAAATGTGCAAACCTTTCATATTGTTTTTTTGTTCTTGTTGTGTTTTGCGGGGTTGCTACATCCTCGTTGGCGTTTTCACTCGGAATTACATGTTTTTCTTGTTTGTCAATGAGTTACTTATATTCGGTATCCTTCGGCCACATACGATGCGATCTAATCTCAATTTTATTCACATTACAATAGGATATGACCAGGAAGTAAGAACATGAACATGTATTTCCAAAGGTAGATCAATGGCAAGATACAATGATAAGCGGCCAAATATTATCAAAAATGCCTACTCGGCGTGGTTGCGAATAAGATCGCAAATGATAGCTGATCAGTTGCACGCTTTTGATAAGCGCTACTGAGGCTTTACAGCATTCGGTCGTAGAAGTCTGTCCTTCCCGAAAACTGAGACTCCCTTGACAACGGTGATGAACCTTGCTTGATTTTGCTTGGAGTCGCCGAGACGAGAACGGAAAAGGCGCAATAATTCGGCACTGGAGATGCCAGAAGCTGGTATAGCAGCATGGACTTCTGCAGGCGTTGGGAAAGGTAGGAGAGGGGACGCAGGTGCAGAAGGATTAGGTGATGGTGCCTGGGCACCGGCCGACCCAGCCCTCGAAGCTGGAGGAGCAGGACTCCCGGCTCTTGATCCCAAAGGAGTGCCCGTAGCTGGTGAGCGCTGCCCAGGAGGGTTCAATTTCAACTTCTTCGACCCCGAGTCAATCACATCGCTGCTAGAAGGAACGCTTTTCTCAATATCACTACCTGGCGGAGAGCCAGGACCACTGCGAGCACGCTTCTTTGATACTGTGGCAGAAGCTTGTGTAGTTGACGGTGGGGGCGACATTGGGCGAGACGAGGACTGTGCAGTGTTGGCACTCTTCTTTTTGGCCCTCTTTCGGGAGGTGTCCGTCCCGCTGGCATCGGACAGTCCAGGGGAGCCAAGACGCTTTCTGATGTTTGCACTGGCACCGGCCTCTTTCTTCGATGCAGCGTTCTTCTGACGAGCGGACTCCTTACCAGATGTTGCTGGTGCTTCCTCCATCTCTGTGTCCTGTTGACGCTCCTCGGGATTACGAAACTCGTCTTGTTCGTCCTCTGATTCCGAAGATGAGCTCTATAGGATTGTTAGCTCCAAAACTTATGGTAAATAAAACCAGTGAACCTCGCTTGATACTTACGTCCTCGTAGGGGTTATCTTCGGAACCACTGCTATAATCGTTATTTTTCTCTCGTCGCCTCAAAGCTTTCTGAACTTGTTTACCATAATGTCTGAAAGCCTCCTTCTCACGCTTCTCTTTCAACTCCTCCTCGTCATAGACTTCCTCGTCTTTCAAGTTGAAGATGTTAGCCTTGAGTTGATCTTTCTTGATTCGTTCCTCCGCTAGTTTGGTGTCTTCGTCTTCTTCTTCAAAAAGATCTGCACGTTCCTCGTCATCTGCGAAACGGTCTTCTTCGAAATCCATTTCGTCGGCTTCAAAGGCATTGCCGCCTGCGTCGTGTTTTCCAGTATAAAGCCCGCTATGTCTCTCGGTCTGATCAGGACCTTTCTCAACTTTGTGCGCAAGCCATGTGGGCTCTTTAGTCGTTCTTGCCATTTGTTTCTCTGCCTCCTCAAGAGACATATGCTTGAAATTCTTTTTTGCGGTAAATTTATACCATTTATCAAGGGGTATCATGGACATTTTGCGGTCACGGCGTGGTACAAACATAGCATATGTCTCTGACATTGCAGCTTCGTAATTACCGACCCAGGTGGACTTGTTTTCAAAGTCTTCGAGATGCCATGGCAATGCTTCCTCATACTTCACACGCGCACGAGCAATCTCCTCAGGCGTCATCTCTGCCTTAAAAACCTGTTGAGTACGCTGTTTGGGGAGATTTGTACGCTTCTGGGTTGATGCAACAGAGGGTGCTATCTGAGCCAGACTCTCTTCCCGTTCCTTCTCCTTGGCAGCCTTTCTTGCTTCGAGCTCCTCGCGTTCGGCTTCGGTCAAATTAGCAAGCTGGCCCTTGATTGGCTTAGGCCTTTCTGGCATAGCCTCTTCTTGAGTGGCTCTAGGGTCGCGCCTCTGGAGGCGGACGGGTCGCACGAATTGTGACTCATCTCGAGGATCAATGTTTTTCTTGGAAGTAAATCGGGCAACATGATGGCGCAATCCCTCCAGCAGAGCGCGCTTAGTTGTCACAACCGGATAGTCTGTTACGACATCAGAGAGAAGCGGTCCAGTAAAGCCGTTGACAGCCGTCTCGGGAAGCGGTGGAACAACGTTTCTAGACAAGTTGGATGAAGGGCCGGGAGGTTGCGGGGCAGACGCTGCTCCTGCGGGTTTCTGTAGACCGGGTCCAGCAGGTATCTGAGGTGGTTTGGGAGGCAGGCGTTTTCTGGGGCGTACTAATGGGTCTGCCTTCTGCCTGCGAACTCTCACCAGCGGCGGAGGAGGAGGCTGTTGGGTAGTTGACTGTTCTGATGTTGACGCTGGCAGATGACCGCCTGTCGGGTTCGACATCTTACCTGCTGTCCGTTGAAAAAAACAGAAAAAGAAAAAATAATTAAAGCCAAGTGTGCAAATTGTAATATACTAAACCCAGTCCCAAGCAAGAGACAAAGCTCGAAATGCACGAAGGACTGAAATCTGATGCTGATGCTTCGCTTTTCTAGACGCAGAGCTGTTGTTGGCAGGGAGGTTTGAAGACAAGGACCGGCGTTGGTTACCAGAAAGAAAAGCAGACGTCATGTATAATAAAGAATAAAAGTCGCAGTACGGAAGATTGATTATCCGACATACAACCTCAACAGCAACTGACAGTAAGTTGAAGGAGGAGAGATGAACATACCCAGATATGAACAGGTCTTGCACATAAAAAAAAACTTTCAGAGTCAATTATTTTAAAGAAAGAATAATGATTAGAGTGTAAGCTAGACACTAGGACAATCATCATTGCAAGTTCAAATATTTCTTTTCCTCTATTAGTATGTCAACAAAAAAATTCTGTAGCAAAAGCATCAAGTGTCAGTTTTCTATAGCAAAAAATAACTATTTTCTGAATCAGTCTATCACTCTTCAACCATTATTTCTTGAAAACTTTTTCTTCAGAGTAAAAATAGTAAAATCTTAAATTTTACTTTTAAATTTTGTAATACAGAAATAGCCGATTTTGAAGCTTATTTTATATGAACGAAAATTCTTAAATCCTTAAAGATATTTGAAAAAATATAAAAATTTTAAATCTTTTGTCTGTGAGTATCATATATCTGAGCATTAATACTGAGTGCTTGATTGTTTTCTTTTGTATTGAATATTGATTCTGAAAACAGTTTTTTTTTTTTTTTTTTTTTTTTTTTTTTAAAAAAAAATCTTCATAAACAAAAATCACCATTAGCAATAGATATACTGATATAATACTATTATCATGTCTTTTCAACTTGACAATTACAAAGCTATATAGTTTAAAGAAAATCTCAGTTCTCCTATGTTTTCTTATACTCTTACAATTTGAAATCTAGAGCTTTTATGTAAATAGTCCTACTGCTTAAAGTTAAGTGTAAAACTATAACTTGCAACAATCTTAGACATTATATCAGACATTTACCAGAATTCAGTTCGTCCGACCCTGAGCTGAGCTGACTCGACTCAAGTTGTGCTGTCAATACAGGGTCAGCTCTGATATCTCCCCTCTAAATACTTTTATTTTTTTCTCCATCCATACGGACAGAACCATCTA
>AZGZ01000008.1:731482-742951 GCA_001636715.1 Ascosphaera apis ARSEF 7405 | reverse complement strand
GAAAAAATCCCATAGTTTGACATGGTACTGCATTAAACGATATTTATGCAAACTCAATTCGCACGAAAACGGCAAGTTTCGTACTGTATGTATGTATGTTATGTACGTTACTCTGTAGCATGTCATATTGAACTGTCAACGCCACTCCATATATCATGAAAGAACAGGCTATGTTGGAAACACTCGATAATTTTAGCCCTGTGCAATGATAGCGCAACCTGCCTGACATAGCACCATGTGTGATACTTTCCGTGAGATGACCCGGCCAATTGCCGATATGAGGAGGAAGGGGAGGCGGCCGTACGAGGCAAAGCGGGATATGTAAGGCCTCAATGAGTTACCCCGTGCTCAGCCTTAGCCTTAGCCTTACAGGGAGAGAAAGCCGAGAATAGGCAGTTGAGTCAAGAATGCGGGAAAGGTACATGAACAATTGGCTGTACAGTATGTATCTACATAAACCAAGCAGGCGGATCACAAGGGTGAACAGGTAAGCAATAATCTCGCAGCCCTACCAACTACCAATACAATGGTAAAGGTTGTTTAATAAGGGACAGAATCTGTTATTCGATGTCGATGGGTGAAAAAAAATACCGATCACTGGTTGAACGATGAGCTGCTGAACCTGAACCTTGCAAGCAACGGTTCTGCTTCAAAACTAATCTTTTGTTATCTCCCATACACTTCCTCGAAAGAACGTACACGATGCACAATGCATAAACCGGTGTATGTATATGTACTTGTGCACCGCTGAGGTATCTCCAGGCATACTCTACGAGACAGCATGCTGTATGTGCAGTACCATATGGTCTTCAGTGAGTCAGCAGACAAGAAGACAAATGCACATGGGGATTCTTGCCATGAGATTCATACATCATGATCAGCGCCGCTTCTGACGCCGAAGTCTGCGTTCCGTGTCCGTGTTCCTTCGTGCCTCGTCTCAGCATCACGCCGTCATCTCATCCCAATCCCCACAACCCTCTTCGATCTGCCATTTGCCGTGGCACATCCGCCGTGTGAAACGAGTGCGACGTTCAGGATGTAAGCAGGGATGAGCTTCGGTCATAGATCGCACCTTATTCCTTTTGGCTCTAGTCTTTGCTGGCCCCCTAACAATCTCCTCATCCTTTGGTTCTTAGTGTTTGTGGGGGCTGGGTCGTTTATACATACGCACAAAGCAGAGCGAAGTAGGCCCGTGAGTACTTAGAGTGGCCCCTTTGGAATATCATCCTTGTTTCCCATCATTACATGCAGTCCGCGCGCCTTCGTTTCTGTGGTAGTTCAAGTAGCTTCTGCTTCACGCCCACCAGAAATTTGATATGGTCTATCTGGACTCATATGCATCGTGGTCTTGTTTTGATCCAATGTTCTTACGGGCTTGAAAGTCCGAGCCTACCGTGTATTATCGACCAGGTGCAGGATACGGGTGACAGACCACTCACATCAAGATGTACATACGAGATGAAGAAGGGAAAAAGCACAGAAAAAAGAGGAACCAATCAATCAATTGGTCGGCCTGACACGAGGTCAACCGTCGGATTTCCTTCTGTTCCATTTTCTATCTCTCATTGCGAATCCACAAGGCTGTCATGTTGCCGGCGGAATACAACAGTCAGCCGTTCAAGGGGAAGACAGAGGGGCAGGGAAGCAGAGCGGCATTGAAGAGGATTGGGAATGCTCATGAGGGTGTTCGTTTCGCCATTTTCTTTACCCGAGTTTGAGAGTGAAGTTCTAGTCTCATTTGACTTCACTCCCCACCCCTCTCCAAATCTTGCTCGCAGATAATCACTGCCACAGCCACAGTCTTTGCCCTCGAATCCACTTGACGAGCATTGGCCGTTCATTTCCCCTATTATGCACGCCCAGTACATATACATATATCCGACCATACAAAGCCTACAAGCATAAGGTGTCGTTTTGATCCATCAAGCGAGGCAGGGCGATCTGGTGTAATCTGGCCAGGCAAGTGATGCTCGTCATAAAAAGGAGCGAGAAACATATCTTATTCCCTCTTCCTCTTCCTCGGTTTCCTCCCCTCCACAAGTAAGAAAATCCAGGTTGTCAGAGTACAGGAGGTCGAGAGTTAGGTGACTCAGTCAGCCCAATTCACGTACCTCTCATGTCTCCATATCATACACAAACGCATGCACAGCCCAAGCTCCTCTCCTCGGTCTACCCTCACAACTTAACTACATAATTACGGCTCTGCAATCCCCGCTGCCGTCTGTACAGACGAAATTCCGGTCAGACAGCACGGAATTTGTCCCTTCGTCACTTGCGCCTTGTCGTTTCAATCTGCCGTCCTTCAATTGAGGATTAGTTACACGAGAGGGTTAAGACGACGAACACCTTCAGGCAATCATCAGGTGGGCCTGGAAGCACAAGTGAGTGACACTGGCCGGACTGGAAAGCGACACGAGCTACAAAGTGAGGACTCCAACGTGAGAATAAAAAAATAAAAAATAAAAAAATAAAAAAAATTAAAGGCATAGGAAGAGGGAAAAAGAAGTCAATATTGGTTTGACTATATATACGTATACGTATATATACGGAAAATATCAAACCAAAAAAATATAAAATCGGACGTGGAAACGTGTAAATCAGAAGAGACATTCACGACACGGCGTCATCCAAAAAGATACTGGAGACGGCGGCAATAAACGTCAACCTCTACCAAAGACGAGAAAAGCAAGCGAGATCCGAGACTCGTGAAGTCATCTTCCTCTGTTTTCCTCTCCACCCTCTGCCTCTGGATTCTTCCTGCCCTTATTTTCTTCAAAAGGAAAACAAACGGAGAAAGCCCCATCGGGTGCTCCGGGAGAAACAGGTTTGACTACAAATTACAGGGCAGAAGCTTAAGCTGAAAGAGGGCGTTGGATGGCGTTGTCTGCTGTTCTTTGCCTCTGCCACACTGGTGTATCTGGACCCTATCAAGGAAAATCAGATCACCTTCCCCCATCTTTGACAAATCTGCCCTGTCTCGCCCTGCCTTGCCCTGTCTGACGCTCCATCTGCCCGGCTTGTGTGAGGCCTCCCACCTGGTCCCTTCGTCTGGTCTTTTCTTATTTTTGACACTTTTTTTTTTTCCCTAAAAAAAATTTGTTGCATTCCTCTTACATACCTGCCTTATATCCAATTCATTTACTCGGCTCATGGACACAGTCATACCCCTACGGTCACCATCACTCCCCTTGCCAATCTCTCGTTTTTCGCCTCTCCACACCTCCCCGGATCCGCGACTCACATTTCTTGAGTGAAAAGGACGAAGGAAAACATAAAAGTTTGAACAAATAATCAAACCAAAAGCCACTACCCGTCGCTACTGCCTTTGTTTGTTATTACTTTCTATGCGTACGTGTGCGCGCACCTTACTCGCCATTATACTGTGCTCTTCGCTTCCCTGATAGGTCGTCGATGGCCACTGCAAACTTGAATGATTGTCCAACTCCGCCACCTCTACATCCGCCGCCCCGTTTCATGGACCAATCTGTCAACAGTCAGGGGCCTGACTGGTCCTGGCCCGCTAGCCGAAGGAAAAGCCAGACGCCTTCTGGAGCAAATGATATTACCGGCGGAGTGGAATGTGAATCTGCATTCATTGCTCAGAAGTCCGCATCCGTTCTTGAGAACTCATGTCTCCGGCCCTCCATTCATACGCGCAACTCAATGTCTGGAAGTGTTGCGCGTTCTGATTCCAGCGCTTCGCTCAATCACTCCGTGCACGAGTTGAGATCGAGGTTGTCCATTTCATTGACTCGCCCACCTGTCATGCATAAACCATCTTCGGCTGAAGGTGCTTCTTTGCTGTAAGTGATATTATTCCTTTGTTTTGATGAGCAGTACAGACAATCACAGTATGAACAACAAGGCAGGAGAGGGGCGAACCATATGCAAAGGAGAGAGAAAGGACGACAACAGATATGTTCTGGTCTCCTTGATATACACAGATTCATCCCACTCTCGCATAGTGCGGTCATCTGTTTTGCCCTCACAATCAAACCTCGCCTCTAGTTCTGTCTGCCAATATATGATTCGTATTGCCTGGCTTTGCTGTCTCTCAATCCTAGGCGTTCTGGTTGTTGATGTAGTTGGAGCTATTTTTCAATCCGACAAAGGCTTACGCAAAATTATCTTTTTAGTCCAACGGATCCAGGCTTTCAGGGTGAGAAGCCTTTATCTGCCAGAAGTGTCGAACAGTCGAACAATGCCTACGACCAATCCCTTTTGTCAAAACTAGGGGGGCCAGAGTCCGCTAGATCTTCAATTACCTCTCTACCTGGCTCTGGTGTCTCCACTCTGCCCTTCCATTCAAAGAACCGATTATCCATAAGCATCGGCCCAATAGATCCGTCACTGAGTCCCCGTGAAGAGACTTCGCCGCCGCCATTCGCGTACCGTGCGTCTTCAGGTAGACAACCTTCAATTGTTCGGCCGACGCTTTTCGATAATGTATCTTACCAAACCCCGAGCGCTGGCAATATTGTGACGTCCTCTGTGGATGTTGACCCTCTCACCCAGGTTGAAAGGAGACCGACCATTACAAGACATCGTCATATTGAAGATATTGCTAGCTACTCTTCTCGCATGCCACGCCGAAGCTATGATATCAGCAGCCACCGATCGATCAATGATTTAGATGGGACATATCCTCGTCACTTGAGCCTTGATGAAAGTCGTTCACGGAGACATGAGCACTTGGTTTCCAGGCATGGTATCAAGAGAAGGGCATCTTCTCCCCCTCGTGAATCAGTGCATGCGCATCATTTTGGTGCTTATCCTTTCAGTACTGGTGAATACCATCACAAAAACTTCTCTGGATCCTTTGGCGGATTTGCAACCCCAAGTTCGCGGTATCACGGTTCCATATCCTCTTTATCCTCATATCCCTCCTATCGCAACCCATCATTAGCTTCTTCTACCGGGTTCTCTGCTGCTGCCAGTAGTATGACCAGTGCTGAGGGCCCTCTCTCGCCGATGTCCGATCTGGAGTCTCCTTACGAAAATATATTGAGCCCGAATTCAAGGGCATCGATTTCTGGATTGTCCATGCAGTCTCGACCAGTTCCTCGAGATTCGGAGACAAAATTAAGCTCGTCTGCTCGCAAGCTGTCAACGATTGCAGATCTTCCATCCGCCAAACCGCGGCCCACTAAAGTTGGACAAGTGTATATATGTGAATGCTGCTCAAAGAAGCACAAAAAGTTCAACAACTTGGAGGATCTTCGGTAAGTCTATGTTCCAATCGCGTGAACTGGGCACAACTAACTCTGTATTGACGTAGCGCACACGAAATGGAAAAACAGTACCCTTGTCAATACTGTCATAAGCGTTTCAAGAACAGAAACGAAGCTGAACGGCATCGGAATTCTCTTCATCTTAGGCGCCATTCATGGTCTTGTGCGGCACTACAAAGTTACCAGGCCGCTTTCCACCCATCTTCTACAACATCTTACCAAACAAACAATGGACCGGCTCACGATATTTGCGGCTTCTGTGGCGAGGAATTTTCCAACTATCCAGAGCCAGATTGGGAAGCCCGTATTGATCATTTAACCTCCCTACACAAATATAGGGAGTGCAATCAGTCCAAGAAATTCTATAGGGCGGATCATTTTCGGCAGCATCTTCGGCACAGCCATGCTGGAACCAGTGGTAAATGGACGAATACGCTGGAGAATGCTTGCATGAGGGAAGAAAATCCAAGCGACGCTGGACTTGCTAGTATTGGTGAACAAGAACCACCATACCGCCATGACACGAACGAAGTTGTCATACAATCGGCTGTCCACCCTCCACTGTATATCGGCCAGCATCGCACAGTCAGTGACGTCGGAGGAACATGACGTTCGTGGGTCTCTTCGGATACACGCGCAGGTAGCGCTGGCTTCATGACATATAATGCAGATCTCTATCTTTTGTGTAGCCAAAATCAGAGACTCTTCCAATTTTCTGTATGATGGACAATTGCGTATTGGGAATTTAGTGCCGACGCCTTCTCACAGTGATTCAGGGATTGGAGACCAGCAAAGCTGTCACCACGTCGAAAATTGCCAGGCATTCCTGAAGACGACCTCAAGTTTAGAGTTCTAAAATGCACGCATTCCTCACATATTTGACTCTGTTTTTGGTTTCTTAATTATATCGTAGACTCGATCATTGAATTTCGAAGAAAAAAAAAAAAAGGGTTCAAGCCACCGGGCAGCTCGAGTCGGCTACGATCATCGAGTTGTGTGTGCCAAGTGGTTACCCCTATGCATTTCTGAACTCCTGTGAATGGCAATCGAGAAATATTACGGCGCCGTCCAAATTCATTCGTTTCGCTAGATTGACCCGTGCATACACCAAGCACTTTCGTACTTGATATTGAGATGATACAGGTGCTCTACGTACATATTGGATGTTACCTCCCCGTGGCTTCTGCCACCGTCCGCGTGCTTCAAGCCTGGTTTCTACACAAGCGCAGAATTAGATTGGCGACGTAAGTTGGTATGCTTAGTGTTTTGGATTCAACAATGGGTCGAGAACACATATATCGTACCCCAGTTGGTCTGACTCCTTGTCTTTCATTCTATTGCTCTCAGATGCATAGATGTTTTTGCATTGGTAGTATCGACTTGGTAGCTTTAGTCGCCCAAAAATACCATATATTCCTTCAGCGCAGCCACAAAATGGTGATTTGTCTGTGTTACTGTCAAGTGCCTCGAGATAGCGACTCAGGGGCTGAACTGATTTCAGAAAGAACCCTCTAGACATGCATAATGGTGCGTTTTTGCACTCCGACTGCACAAAAAAATATGGCAACTTTGTCAATGTCTCCATACCCAAGACAGTAGCTACCGATTCAATGTTAACTATCATATATCTCACTGGCTACGTACACTTCAATGTCCTAAACGTGAGCTAGGTGTGAAGCCGCCTCATCAAGTATCTCAAAACAAGCTGCAATGTAGATTTGAGACATCTCAATACTCTATATGCATCCTTTTCGAAAAGTGATCAGGAGTGGGCCTTATGACGGAGCAGCCTGGTTCTGCAATTTGATATGACAGTGAGTCGTGGAGAGAGCTTCCGGAGGAAGTTGGTTTTGGACCACGCCGCAAAGCCCCCCAGATTTGATGGTAAAAATGCGACAGGCTATACGTGCAAGGTATCTTTTATCAAAGAATGTCAAGACGAGAAGACCTGTCAGTGGCTGCTGTTCCCGTTTATTCTTTCACATAGCTTCAATTTCATATCTGCGGCATCCCTGCAGCCTGACGAGCAAGATTGACATCCTTAGGTGTGAGCCCAACGTCAGCCAGATGTTCCTTGAACGCATCTAGTATCTTGTTCAACCCAGTTTTTAAGACTAGAAGAACGGTGTCAACCTCGCCCACTTTCCTGGCAGTCTCATACTCCGGAGAGCCTCGAGAAGGGAAGCAAACGTCGGTCCAATGAATCTTCAGTCCATCTTCGCTATTGAACTGATGGACACGATTAGCGGTTGCAGTGAATAATTTCACAATTGCCGCCACGTCATTCTGCACAATGCCGTATTTATCTTCTTTGAGGCTTTCTACAGTCAAATGTGTTATTGACAGGACAGCATCAACAAAGCATGTAAGTTCTGAATGGGGTGTGCCAAGAACAATTTTCTTGATACGGTTGCTATAGCTTTGCCGGAAGAGAGATCCAACCTTTGAGCGTAGGAATTGAGTTGTGAGTGGTGCCTCTGTAGAATGATTATCTTCTGTCGTAGAAAAGGTGAGCCTTCTGATTTCTCCTGCCTGTGTGATAAACTTCCTTTTACGCTCTGGAGTAAGCACAGATTTCGAAGCTGAATTCATAAAACTCTGTGTCCTGCTCCTGAGATTCACCGTCCAGTCATCGGCCTGGCCATGCGATCTTGCAAAGTTGCTGAATGCGCTCTCAAATCTGGTAGGCCGATCTTTTGGTTTTGGTGGGTCCATAAAGATATTTCCTTCTGTAAGAGGTTTGACTTGAAGTGATTCTTGCTTTTCCGTGTTGGTTGTCACTTGTTCGGTGATTGCTGACGGCTCCGGTGCAAGCTGGCTCGGGTTTTCAAAAGCTTCGATTCGCGTGTTGACAGCCTCTATGATACATCTTGAAGCATTCAAGATGTCACGCCACGCATTATTATCAAGGTCTGCGTAAACCAGTTGGCGCCTTGCGGGAAAGTCCTGGCTGATCAAACGTAATTCCCAAAAAGCGAATGACCTGACCACCTCGTGCTTCGCCTGTAAACCATTGATAAGGCTGAGGTTGGCATTCCTGAGACCATCAGTGAGCGGTTTGCCAGTTTTCAGTGGGGGTTGGCCCAGGTAAGTAGAGAAGGCCATATTCGTCCATTGCCACAGAGCGACAAGCCAGATACCAGAGGTGATGACATGGAAACTCAACATTGTAGATAAAGGTGCAATGAGCGTTTTTGGCGCAGCAGAAGATCTTGAGAAGCTCCAGAAGAACCCGGTGAAATAGAGGGTCACCTGCCAAATATAGGGTCTGAGGAAAGCACAGTAGATGAGAGGGCAAAAAAGATAGGCTATGCCTACTGTAAGGCCAACTCGGTACACAAGATGCGGCAAGAAGCCGACAAAGCGATCAAATGTTCGAACGACACCGCGAGTACTCTTGCTGTCTTGCTCGGATATGGGAGCACCAACGGGCACAAGTATACGACCATAGTCACGACCAAGATGCTGATACGCCTGAGCAATGGCAAGCATGAAGTAGAAGCTATGCAGATACATGGGCCTTTCGTTGAGGGACGCGCGCTCTGATGGCCTTCCAGGCTTGACCCAATGCAAATTGGCCTTTGATGATGCGGAGAATCTGTACACTTCGCCATATATCCAGGCAGAGGCGATGTAGACAACCAGCGTATCGAAAGCGGACCATGAGAAAAGGGTGCGGCACATGTCCGCGGACATTGAGTTCGCAGTCCTTTCGCCAACATGCATTTGACCGGCACGAAGGACAGTGACGAGGAGGCACGAGATGAAGAGGAATAATGCCCTAAATCCACAGGGACCGATGGGAAACCATGACCAGAACACTGCAAACGAATGAGCAGAAGACGAGATAGTTAGTCTGATTGAACTGCAGTAGACGGAATTTTTCCTTTTTTTTTTTTGTTCTTTTTATTTAACAGTGCGATGCCTGTACAGCTTTTCAGTCAACACTCACATGAATTTTTTGCGCCAATGATGACAGAGACAATGTAGCAAGCTAGCAGAGACATAACAGCAGCCAGAACGAATCGCCTGTGGTGAACTGAATTCAAGATGCGCCTATAGCGCCTTGCTTTTGCGGAGGCTTGAGGTGCCATGAGGGGCAGGCAGGCAAGGATTGAAACTCCCGAACGCGATGATGAGAAGGGTTGGCGAGCAGAATTATCGCATAGTTATGAGCGCAGGAGCACAATGAGGCAGTAGAGAAGAGTATGGTGGCGAGGGTACGAGAAGACGATGCTTTGTATGTATATATATGTTGTTGACGATGACAGCAGCAAGGCAAGCTGACCCAGAGATGGCGAGCTGCAGTCTAAAGGCGCGCACTTGACTCCAAAGCAGCTCAACAGCAAGTGGCCGTGAGATGTTCAAGATATCATAGACGCTCTTCTGAAAAGCAAAAGCTGATTATTATCGCCAACAGGAAGAATTAAATTCAGTCTGTCCTTGTTCTGCACAAACCGCAGATCGGGCGTGATTAGTCAGTTTTCCAGTATGTAGGTATCATATCATATCATATCATATCATCTGCCCCCATACATAATCCATACAGTCCGCACCTAGTGTACCTAATGTATGTATGTACTCTCGATTGCGAACTGGCATGACATCCTGCAACGACTTCTGAGCAGCAACAGCATCAGCATCGGCTCCAGAGCAAAGAGAGTCACATCGCATCTACTAATCACCATGTCCTTCGACCGCTTGCCTTCGCTCGAGGAACAGCCTTCTGGTCACTATGACGAGCCATATACAGACGATCCCGAGTTCGCGCAATTCACCCAGGGCTTATCAGATCAACTCTTCACTCTCACATCAAATGTCGCCCGCCTCTCGGATCAGGTCGCTCTTTTGGGCACCAAGCGCGATAATGAACGCTTGCAAGAACGGGTTCACGACCTATTAGAAGAGACCCGCGAAGGCTTCCGTGAACTCGGCGAGGGGATCAAGAAATTGCAGACATGGGAAGATATCAGCGTGGGTTACACGGTTCTAGGCGGAAACACCAGGAGTATATATCAAGACAATTGCTAAGTTGCTGATCATCGTTATTATTTTCTATCATACAGACTTCCCAGAGATGGACGCAACAGAAATTATCTGCGGAATTTAAATCAACATTAGAAGAGTTCCAGACGGTGCAACGACGGGCACTTGAGAAACAGCGCGCATCGGCTACTGCTGCCCGCTCCGCTATCGAGGATGAAGCTTTGTATGCGACAACCGAAGGCCACTCGCCGCGCTTGCAACAGATCCAGGAACAGCAGGCTCGTCTGGCCAATCAAGATGAGGTTGACTTCCAGGAATCGCTCATCATCGAACGTGAGGCGGAGATCAGAAACATAGAACAAAGCGTCGGAGAGCTTAACGAGCTGTTCCGTGATGTTGCACATATCGTGCATGAGCAAGGTGGGCAGCTAGAATTGATCAGCGAGAACGTTGAGCGGACAAGGGACGACACCCGCGGAGCTGACGTCGAGCTGCGTGGTGCTAGCCGTCATCAGAAGAACGCGAGGACCAAGATGTGTTGTCTCTTGCTCATCCTCACAGTGATCTTTGTCATCATTGTTCTTGCTGCTGCTTTGGCTTGAAGCGGACCATGCGTGAGGCTAATTTCGGCATTGCCTGCTGCGCTATCTTCTATTCTATCTCTTGGTTTTCTGATGCTGCATACACGATCCCCTGCTACTTTTCTTTCTCCCGTTCTTACTTCTGATTTGATTTGATTCGATTTTTTTTTTTTTTTTTTTTTTTTTGTCTTTTGTTTTGATTGACATTCAGCATCCCTCTGTATTCTTCATGATTCCCATTTCTGAGCGTTTATGACATCGCATCACTCTGTTCATCTTTGAGCGATTACCCGGACCTTTTTTTCTTTTTTTTTTCCCCTTCTATATGAACACGCCGACGACAATCTTATCTATACAAGCTCTTTTTGAGTTTTTTAATGTACATGATATTGCTTTTCCCATTATGTTGGGCCAATACCTTTCATTATCCTGCTTCATTTTACGACAACCCCAAAAACTTCATTGCCCGCATTCTGCAGCCTTCCCAGGTGTTCAGCTTTGGCCGTACGTCCAGGTAAAAGTTTAATCTGTCGCCGGCACCCCTCGACCTGCCCTGATAAAAGTCAATAACATAATCAATTCTCTCTCCATCACATCTCTCTACAGTCCAGTCGTGTCTATCAAAGGGTAATTGATATCCAAGCAATGAATTGAAGCGTGCTCTAGGACTG
>AZGZ01000008.1:714329-731382 GCA_001636715.1 Ascosphaera apis ARSEF 7405 | reverse complement strand
AGGAACTGCCTTTCCACGCCCAGACCTTTGAAAGAGTAAAGTCTTGGTCCGCCACATCTTTTGCTGCCAGGATCTGACATTGGAGCCTTGGACTCCCAACCCACTATTTCCGACCATGCCCGTTCATTAACAGCATTATGGATTGGGATTATGGATGCAACTGATGTGGCAAGGTCTCTGGGAGATGACGCAGAAGTTGGGGTATGCTTGCGAAGGATGGCCTCGAAAAATTGTTTCTCTGATGGATATACCCAATTGCCCGAATTTTTGTCATGACCAGTCTCCAATTCATCGTTTGAGGGAACAGCATGCGAAGCCGTGTGGGAGACTGGGCATGCCGAAGGGGGGTCGGAAGCGTCTGCAGGGGGGCCCGTGGAGTGTGGAAGTGCACGAGGAATGCTGCTAACCTCACGATCGGTCGAAAGAGGGCGTGTCTTTAAAGAATGCTCTTCAATGGATTCCTTTGCAGTCCTGGTAGTCTCTGATGTCGGCTCGCCATGTTGCTCCAACCAGACTCTTCGAGCCTTATGATCTACCGGACATGAGGCCGGGGTTGGGCCAGCACTGTCAGGGATCCCTTGAGAGGTTGAAGGAGTACTAGGAGTGCTAGAACCTGCACCCATCTTCAATCTATCCGCGTGATAGTGGTATGAGAAGTGCGACGTGAGATGACCGTTGAACGGAGCTCAGCGGGCAGTGCAGCGGGAGGGACGTTGATGGATATGAACTCCTGTGTCGCAGCGGGCCCAAGCCAACAGTCACAGCTTCGTTCAGGGTTCTTCTTCCTTTTTCAACACCGTTTTGGGGTCCCTTGCAGATCCAGTCCGATTGAAGTGCTTAATTGCAATTCCAGAAATGAGTATAATGCCCGACCGACGAATCCGGTGCTGAATTGGATATATCAATATCAATTAGCGTCGAAATTCGAAGCTAAGTACGTACATACTGTACAATATAGTATTATAAATGACAATAAACGGATGTGGTGGAGTTTGCGGTCAAACTACAAACATCTAATCCATACATACACTGTACATACATATACGTTAGGTAGACAGTGGACACCACGGGAGCTAGACTCGCAAGGCGACAGTATATAATTAAACATGCGGCCAATTCCTGTTTTTCTTGTCTTCTTCTTTGCTTGATGTCCATTCGGTTTTCTCTTCATTTTTGTGTCATCAGAGACTAGAATCAAGCATTCGACATAGACATGGCTGGGTCTTCTGAAGTCTACCGTGCCACTGCCACGGCTCCCGTGAACATTGCTGTTGTCAAGTAAGATGCCCGGCCCATTAATGGCAAAGCTTGCATCAAGGCAAACCAGCTAACTAAATTGCACAGGTACTGGGGGAAGCGTGACAAACGTCTAAACCTCCCCACCAACTCTTCGCTATCTGTGACTCTTTCGCAACACGACCTGCGAGCATTGACGACAGCTTCTTGCTCACCATCATATCCAGAGGGTGTCACTATCACCCTCGATGGCAAGCCAGAGACTGTCAAGGAAAGGGCGGCGTCATGTATCAAGACACTGCGAGAAGCTCGTCTTTCAATGGAAGAAAAGGACTCTTCTCTACCTAAGCTCTCTACTTATGGCCTCCACATAGTCTCTCAGAACAACTTCCCTACAGCTGCTGGTCTTGCTAGCTCAGCTGCTGGATTTGCCGCTCTGGTTACCTCCATTGCTCATCTGTATGAGCTCCCCCTTTCTGCCTCCGAACTGAGCAAAGTTGCGCGCGTGGGCTCGGGCTCCGCCTGTCGGTCTATGCTTGGTGGGTATGTCGCATGGAGAGGGGGTGCTCAAGCTGATGGCTCGGACAGCTTCGCTGAAGAAGTTGCTCCCGTTAGTCATTGGCCCGAAATGCGTGCCCTGATCCTGGTAGTCTCCGATTTGAAGAAAGATACGCCTAGTACTGAAGGAATGCAGTCAACCGTTGCAACAGCACCCCTCTTTTCTGAAAGAGCTCAATCCCTTGTGCCCAAGACTATGGCAGCGATGGAGGCTGCAATCTCTCAGCGAGACTTTGCTGCTTTCGCAGAGCTTACCATGAGGGATAGCAACAACTTCCACGCTCAATGCCTTGACACGTGGCCTCCCATCTTCTACATGAATGATACTTCTCGTGCTGCCGTGCGTCTTGTTCATCAGCTAAATGAGGCAGCTGGCAGGGTTGTATGTGCCTATACCTTCGATGCTGGCCCCAACGCTGTTATTTATTATCTTGAGAAGGACACCGGTGTGGTTATTGGTACGTTCAAGGCCATTCTGCGACAGGCTGAAGGTTGGAATAAGGCCTCTTCCGTTGAATCAAGAGGCTTAGAGATGTTCGATGGAAGCTCCATCGACGTTCTCCGGGTAGGTGTGAACAGAGTGATCATGACCAGCGTGGGCGATGGCCCAAGGAAAGTTGACCAGCACCTCGTCAGCAAGACAGGCAATATCCTTTGAGGAGAGCATACGACCTTATGATAAATTAGGGGAAGAGTGGTTGTATAAATTCAAGAGCACGTTCTATGGTCTCACTATGCCACAAATCTGCTGGTGATAATTACACATTCTCTTTCTAAGCGCCGAGCAAGCTCAGTCTTTTGAAGGGTTTCACCGTAGGGGGCTCCCTTCCTTTCATATTCCTGCCCTCTAAAGTATCCCACAGGACCCCTTCTGCACCCGCAGGTCGCACTCCTAGTGTTTCTGTCTCATTTTCCGATTCTGGCGTCTTCTCGACCTCGAAGACATCATCGATACAATCTCGGCACATGGTGACAAGCTCATCCATATGTTTCTGCACGAGAACTGCGCGTTCTCTCATTTTCCTTCTCAACAATGCCTGGAGCAATGGATCAACTTCTCCAATGGCCCGGTTTACACGTTCGATAAGTCTGCGAACACTGTTGACAAGGTATTCCTCTTCGTAGACTGTACCCTTCTTACCACGAGCGCGCTTCCTTTCTTCCCTTCGCCGTGTCTTGCTTGTCTTCCGTGAAGACATCGTGCCTCCAGTATATCTAGTAAACATGCTCTTCCCCGTAGCGGTGGTTGCATCCGTGGGTGCAAGAGAGACATTATCCGGAATGTCAATCCCATCTGCACCAGCCATAGCCGAATCGCCACCATAGAAGCCGAGCGGATCAGCTTTGCGAAGAGCACGAAGTTCATGGATTCGAGGGATCTGTTTGTTTAGCTGGGACTTGCAGTCTGCAAGAAGGTCGATCATACTTCCCATGGCTTCGCCAATGGCCGGGTCCACGACTTCTGGTACTAGACCTGCCATCTTGTGCAATGTTAGAAGTCGGCAGGCATCACCAAATTGAGACCCACGACATAAGAGCCGGGCTGCCTGAGGGATGTCGTTCAAATACTGGGCGTGTATCAGTGCAGCGGATACATAATCATGCTCTTCATCAACAAGTACTGTTGCGAGTGATGCGGCAAGTTCCCTGAGCTTCCCATCACTCAATGGTACAAGACTGGCGCAATAAAGGCATTCTTGCCAGAGATGAGCCAGATTGTATGCCTTGTATGCCGGCTCGAACATATCCAGTGACTCGTAGGCCAAAGCAGCCTCTTTGTAATTAGAGGTTTCGTATAGATAGTCGGCGTAAATCTCGGACATTTCTCTCAATAGTTCAGGTTGATACTTATAGAGCTCCAGCGCTTCATTATATAACGAATGTTTTATAGCATAACGCTTTAAATCATCGTATGCATGAAGAGCATGAAGTGATTGAAGTGCCCTGGCATGACGATTGAGATAGTTGTCAATCTCGTACTTTCGTTGCATCTCAGGCATCTCCTGCAGCTTCTGTAAGAATGGCAAGTACTCTCTGGGGTCTCTTTGCGCCTGTTGAGCAACCATCAACGTAAGCTCCAAATCGTAAGAACCAAGGGCGTAATTATAAAGACGATGTGCATCAGTTAGGAAGCACATATGCTCCACGGCTTCTTCGGCTTGTTCAACAGACTTTTCCCGTAGCTTGATAACAAGGGCGAGTCCGGCTTCGAGATCAGGAGGTGATTTGCAAACATGAGCGGTAACGAGATTCTGTAAATTACTATCGATTCTGTTGAGGAGAACGGAGATAAATCCATCGCAAATCTTGTTCACCTTGTTGTTGGTGGTGGCGATTGTATTTGTCACAGACTGGCCACCTGCCGATCTCAGGGTGTCTTTGTACAATGTCTGCGTGACGTCCTCGTTGCTCAGCCTGGACAGGAATTCGTCAATGTATTCAATCTTTTGCACCTGATCGATGAAAAGAGCGATATTGGACATGAATTGTTCTGGATGATGGTCGTGAAGGATGTTCATATCGACTATCTGGCTCCTACAAGCAAGATAAGCCGCAAGATAGTTTTTGTTATCGATATAGCCTCGAATGCCAGCTAAGGTAAGAGCACGTGGGTACACATTTTCAAGATTTCCACGGGGCATCTGCAATGTAACAATGAAGGATGACGGTACGATGGAGATAAGTCGGGCTCCACGCTCGACACTGCGGCATCGTTCGTCCGTCTCGGGTGTGTCATCAGGGATCTCAAGGTCGTTAACATTGGTGATATGAACAAATTTCAACAAATGCAACGTTGTTGTGTAAACCAAATGCTTCGAAGTGAGCAAGAATGATGTGCAGTTCTTGGCCAACAGACGCTCGCCAGCGAAAAGAGATCCTGACTTTGAAAGCATGAAGGGGATGGAGTCACCAGATGGTGTCTCGGCGAGGGCTGCATGGGTGATTTCCTGCAACGGAGTGAAGTGAGATACACCGTCTTGAATGATACCAGTTTCAGTACTGCCAAAGCCTTGATCTTTTCCTTGTCGCCACTGATAGCAAAGGTATTTGTGATTGACATCAGGGAAAATCGACACAATCTGGCGTTTGTTCAATGGCTGGGACTGAAAAGATACCTCCTTGGTCACCAAGTCTATTGTTCGAAGGTCTGTGCCCCCTTCAGAATGGCTTCCTATGCTGAACACTTTCTTCTCACCCAAGAAAGCGACTCGTGTATACCGGACTTGCGTATTGTCAAAAGGAAAAAAGGCTGATAGTTGTGGATCAGGAGTAGGTCGCTTATTCAAAGACCAGTTATACAAAGTGATACCCGATTCACTGAGGACAACAAATCGTCTTCCGGAAATGCTGAAAGAAACATCGATAGCGTTCTCTTTCAGCAGCACCTCATGTCCCGCCATTGGTGGTGAGACTGTTGCCATCCTGAGAGCAGTTAGCCGTAGAATTTTGCCGTCAATCACCGCGACCACTCCAAAGTCATAAGGAGAAGTTGTTGACCCCCTAATTACATCAAAGACCCAATATGAAAACAGGACTGTCTTAGCGGAAGACACAACACAACGAAGGGCCTTCTCCTGGTGCCATTTAAAACAACTTATAGGCAGCTTGTCTGAACCGTCCGCTGTCAACGGAATCTCTTGCTTGAGATAGTAATGGTAGTTGTCCATAGTCCAGAGCTGTACGCGGTCTTTGAAGATTACAGCCAGCACCGAAGAATCAATGTTCCATGCTAGACTGATATTGGCAGCCCACGACTTTGCCTCTTCCTTGGTAAGAGGAAGTTGAAACTGCCCATGTCGGAGGCCATTTCTTTCAAAAAAGATGACATCAATTCGATCCTGTAGTCGTTGGATACTAGCGATCAAATTTCCAGATGGCTTCCAACTGAGAGCACTTTCAATATAATCGACGGGCTCACTGACACTGTCAAGGACACCTTCTCTTGAATAGACGCGAATCACGCGTCGGTAAGTTGCCTGTAGGCTATTGATAGCAAGATAAGAGCCATCGCCTCTCCAGCTGAGTACCGTTCGGCCATCGTCATTGGGGCTTCGAAGACCTTCATCGACTTTGTCAGGGATAGTCGGGTCCTTCATTGCCTTGGCTCCCTTTCCTTCAAACTGAGTCTCTTTCTTTCCCCAACCGACAGAAACGTGCCGTGAAGCATTCAAGTCTTCTGATGTAAGAGTCACGTCCGCGACTCCCTGAAAGTCCCTAGTCATGAACAGAAGTGTGTCTGCACGTGTCGTGACAGCAAGCAGTTCTTCGTCGGGAGTCCATGCTGCGCCGGTGATGCCGGCATCAACTGAGCCAACAATTTCAATTTGATCCTCGCCAGCCTGGGGATCATCTCTAACCACAACGATGTCACCACCTTCCAGAACAAGACATGTCGTGAGTGTGTCTGAGAAGTATGTGAGAGAGACGATACGATCAAAGGGAAGATCGGGCAGTGGAGACGGGGCATCCCAAGATGCGATTGAAGTAAAGCTATTTTCTTCTGCAGCAAGATCCCTCCGTTTCAGCTCAATAATAGCGTCGTGCTGTGAGGGACCGAAGGCACAAATCAACGAGTCCGTTGCAGAGTCCCATGCCGTGGCCGTCAGTGGGAGCTCTTCGGCGAGATGAACTTCGGAGACATGAATGGGTCGTAAGTTGCGCATTCTGCGATCAAAGCAACGGGCACTTGTATCAATGCAGCAACTGATCACAATTTTGAACGTAGTAGACGTTTGGCGTTGAATGGTCAAAGCTGTCAAATTTTTTTGCGGTTGTGGGTGAGAGCTGTGCTTTCGATGTTTTGCGGCAGCTGCAGTTCAACCCTGGCTTACAAGGGAGTCCCACCATTTTCATAAGAGCTCCTTGGAAGTGTTCAACAGCCTTGAAAAATCGACCTCATAGCTGTAATTTACAAAGCAACACTGATGACCCACGGTTCAAAAAATACAGCCAAATTTTTATCCCCACCTTATTGTATGTGAACATGAAATCAGATTATATTGACATTAATCAAGGTTGTTTGAAATACTAGCAACAAATTCAAAAATCAAAATTATAAACAAACTTGAATATGATGTGGTTCACAGGATGATGGCTAGCAAACGATACTTAATAGTTGAATGATAATTGATTAAGGAAAGGAACTATCTAAGAGTAAAGACATAAAGTTTGTTTAAATAAACAAAAAAGAGTAACAGATATCAGGCAAAGCCTTAGTGACGGTAAGATAAGTAAAGCAATGTACTAAGATTAAGGTGAATCAAGCAAGTAAGTTATTCTGTAGTTATGTAGTCTTTTGGACTATATTCTCTCCCATTTAGGGAAAATCACAATCTCTTCTGACGTCTGGTATTTTGTAAGTGTAAGAAACATGGACAGACCCCGCTGATGATGACCCGACCCTCCAGCTCACCGAACTTGCTGCTGCTGCCGTTAAGAAGACTTCATCAATAGGTAAGAACAGCTCCAAGAAAGGCAATCTGAAAAGAATTACTGAGGCTGTCTTATCTGCTTTCACTAGCGTCGATAGTGCGAAGGGCGGATTGGAATCTGAAAGGGTCACTCCTTCTTCTATTGTCGCCACCACCATTGTCTCAGCTTCTCTTGTGCCTGTGGTTGTTGGTGGTTGGAAGTCATTAAATTTGCCTGTTTCTGTGCCGCCTCTTCCGACTATCGACGTCCGTGGTGAGGCAGACCTTAGTTCTGATAGGGAAGACCTCGTCTGCTCTCGGTCTACGCTCTCGTCTCATCCTTCATCGTTTTTCGCCCTTGCTGCTCCTCCGTTCTTGCCACACCCCAACATCTTTTACCTCGCGCTGTCCGGTCTGTCTCATCTGTCTTGCTTGCCGCTGGTTTTCCTTCACCTTCGTCTTCAAAAAAAGCTTGTTAGCGAATTGATGTTCTCAACTTCTATTTCAACTTCAAATACTGTTAATCTAGAAAATGGCAAGGAGATTTCAACCCGTAGTCATCATTTTGTGACAGAGCTGGCTCACAAGGCTGTGGTTATGGAGTCATAGATAGATGATAAGTGTCAGAGGAGAGTTTCAGACTTGAAAGAGCAACTGGAACTTCTCAATGGTCAGAAGTAGAAGGCCCTTCTTGTCAATGTCCCTTGTCGCACCTGCAAAGTGGAAAACTATTTCACAGCTTGCGTTATGCCCAAGATCGGCTTTGTCTGCACTGGGTGTATGTTCTAGGACAGCCCTAATCGTTGTGGCAAGAGTCAGTATCAGCAGTTTATAGAGAATAAAGAGTAAAGACAAAAGCTAACTAGCCTTATAAAAAGTTGGAGCGAAGCCACAGCGCATTCTAAGGCGCATAAGGCCTTCAAGATAAAAGCCAAAGAATTCTTCGTAGCCTATGAAGATTTGTTGCAGCCGTCAAAGACCCATAAATATATCACATTATTAGTATAGGTAAAGACAGTGCTAAATGAGAATTAATCGACAATGGTAGATAAAGCTCGTTGTGTTTTAGAGATTGCAAAGATAGGTAAGGAGTTGTATGCCGATCAGGCAGGGTGGTGTCCGTTCTTACTCCTTTTTTTTGTTGTTGTGTTTCATCCTGTTTTTGTTAATGGATTCTCCGCAGCTGGTCTGCGTCAAATGAAGATTGTTCTTCCCTCCTCTTCTGCTCTAGTCAGTAGCTATATACATGAGGTGATGTAGTGAAAGGCATTGTGAAATTGATCTAGGGGTATGAGTTTTTATGAGAGGTAATAGCGGTTAAGAGCTATTCCTCTCCCACTAAAAATATATCAAGGGCTTTGTCCCTCTATGTCAGACATGATGATCATAACATCATCATCAATATCAGTATTATTAGGATTTGAAAAATGTGCTGTCTGCGTAGGGGGTACTAGTACAGGGTTGAATTGCAAATTTGCTTCTTCGTGGGGTAATACTTCTTCCTGAGTGACTGTATTTGTTCTCATTTCTGTTCACATTTTTTATGAGAGGTCATCTGTCTCAACGCTCTCAAGAATGATATGAAGGCCTTGAAGGTATCTAAACACCATTGTCTGCTACCGTAAGGCGCGCAAGAATTGTGAAAAAGACCAAAGACTTTCAGAGGTTTCAACGTTGGCTTTCATCAACTGTGCTCTGTTGACTAAATTGTTCATCACTCTTTTCCAAGGCTCTTGTAGCGCATATGTGCGGTAAGCACCTTGAAAAGCTCAAACCATTATGGTTCAAATCTTTGTTTAGTCTCATAGTAGACTAAGATCTAATTGCTGGACTGAAAGCTGATAAGCTGTGTCTTGGTATCAAGAATGCACCTGAAGCAAAGCACGTGGTTCAAGAGAAATTCATTCGCATGAGATCTTGCGTGGTGGACTTGGCTTAGTCAATCAAAGGCAGATCACATAATATTTGTATTTAGGTTGGATTTGTTGTTGTCTCCTAACAGGCGAGAATATATGTTGTATAGGAGGTAAAAAGAACTTTGTTGAGCAACTACGTACATGCGTACTCTAGCAGCAGCAAACAGTGCTTGTTCTAAGTATTCGTCTCATAATCTGATGAGTTTGGCGAAGATAGATTCAGGAGTACCATTAAAGTTCTCAACCTTGTCATTCATTTGTGGATGTGCTGATGTTGTTATGTAGTGAACTGTGTGTATTTGGTCAACGAGATGCTTAACCAGCTTAGAGACTAAATTGGTTTCATTGTCTGTAAGAATTTCTTTGGAAGCACCGAAAGGTACGTAAATGTTGTTGTAGATAAAGCTGGCAGTAGTTTCTGCTGTTGCATCAGGAAAGGCTTTCACAAAAAATCAACCGGTAGCATAATCAATAGCGGTGATGATCCAACAGTTATCGTTTAGCGTATTGGAGAGTCTCCCAATAAAGTCGATGGACCAGCAGTTGAAGGGTTGAAGGTCAGTGATGTAGAGGGTTTGTCGGGCTTTGTAATTGAGATTGTGCTTGGTGCATTGAGCTACCTGAAATTCAGAATATGTCTTTACGTAGAGATCGATGTTTGCCTTCATATCAGGCTAGTAGCCATGGGAGGTAAGGATGCCTAGTAAGCCTGGTTAGCCAAGGTTTCTATATTCACAGTGTAGGCAGCAAACAAGTGGTTGTGAAAAAATAAATTCAGTATAGGATGCGAAGACTTTGCCTTTAGGGTAGTATCAATAAAGGCAATCAATTCAGTCTTCCTGCAGTATGCGAAAGTTCTGAGTGTTGTTAAGCGCAGTGTTCTTAAGGTGATTCAACTAGGATAAGGAATTATCGCGGAAATAATAGAGCTTGACATCATGCCATTCTTACTTGCTGCAGCCGTAAAAGATGTTGAGACTAGCTGTTAGTTGTGTTGGTAGGAAGCAGTCAAAATCGAAAATGGTGGATAGTTTGAGAGAACTAGCAGAGACATTTGCTGGTGTGTCCTTAACAAAGTCAGGTTGTCTGCTGATGTGTGATTCTCATAACAAAGTTGATTATCAAGAAAGGGTATGTAGGATAGCTCAGAGTTATATACATCAGTTGTCGTACAGACAATTACGGCTATGCTACTGCTTACCTAATGCCTTGGCATCTTGGCATGCCGAAGTGGTTTCTCAGACTATATTTGGTCAATCATTTTCTTCTTGGTTGGTAAACTTCTTGAGCTTCCTTACTGATAGTCAGTAGATAGAGCTGCTGCCAGTCCAGCTGGTGAGTGGTGACCTCTCTTCCACTCAGTCTGTGCAAGTTGTTCCAGGGTCATCTGCTGTAGGGTGTGTTGTGCCATTTGGTGTTGGCAGGAGTGGTAAGACAGGGTGATATCTCCTGCTTACTGCATAAGGAGTTGAGTTGGCGTGATTGTTTGTGCTAGCAGGGATTGTCCTGCAGGTGTGTGATGAGAGATGCTTCTGACAAGGGTAAGGGGTAAAAAGAAATTGTCAAGTTAGTCGTTCATCATTCTTTCTTGAAAGGTTTTCCAACCTTCCCGCTTTCAGTGTCAAAGATTTTCCGCTCTTTTTACTTGCAATGAGTTTATTCTAAACTGCCTGACCATCATCTTGTGTAGTTGATTGCGCTGAAAAGCAACCACATAGTGATAGAACCACTACAGGCGGGCTTCAGCCCCCACATGCTACCAAATGTGGTTTACAGAATGATGGCTAAGCAACAGTACTTGATAGCTGAATGATAATTGATTAAGGAAAAGAGCTATCTGAGGATGAGAACATGAAACGCGTTTATATAGACAAAAGAAGTAACAAGTACCAGGCAGAGCCTTGGTAGTGCTAAGGCAAGTAAAGCAATGTACCAAGATTAAGGCATATCAAGCAAGTAAGTCATTTCGTAATTATGTGGTTTTCTGAACTACAGATGTATCAGTTTTATTATCATGATCAAAATTAAACCCATCTTAATATTTGAAATAGCAAACTAATTGTAATATGTGAATATAAGATACGTATTCTGTGTCCAGAATAATCAAGTATGGTGGAAAGCAGAATTTACTCCACTGATGAGGAATTCATGAAAAGAGTTTATATAGAGTTGAACTAACATAAGATCCATATGGTGATTAGATAATGATCTGAAAGGTACTGACAATCTCGCTTTACATTAATTTATATATTTATATTTATCAATTTGGAATACCAAAGAGCCTAATTTAGGCTGGTTACATCTTGTATAACGCTATATCATAAATATACTTTATAATAATAATGAAAAGCATAAAAATATATAATTTCACAATATAAATAATGTATACTGTTATTTTCTGTGTTTTTAGAGGTTCTTACTGCACCTATCATCAAATGAGATAATGAATACATTGCTTGATACAAAAACCCCGAAGTATTGAATAATTGCTATCTTTATTCTTTCAGTTATTATATGTGTCAAAATTTCCTTATGTTAATATTGTATCTAGTTCTTTTTTTATAATCTAAACATGTATCAAAACAATGACATTGATTGAATGTGTATATATAACAAGATTAATAATTGGAGCTTATATATAAATCAAAAACAGTTGACAAACTTCAACTTTTCAATGCTCAGATCTATGAATAACTGTTATATAGAGCAGAATAAATCATAATCAAATTTGATCAAGAAAAAAAAAAAAACTAACTTAAAAAATGTGATTAAATATTAAATTTTGAACTGAAACTACTCAATCAAATCAAAAGAGTTAGTAAAGTGAAATAGTCACAATCTATAGAAAGATATATCTTAAATAAAATTTATGTACTGGTTCAGAATGTTCAATAACTCTATTGTATAGATAGACTGCAACTGTCAGAACACAATCATAATGAAGAATATAAAGAAAATGTCTAGTGTAAATCACATTGTTTTTCTTTATTACAATCTCTATAAAATTGCATAATGTAGTTAATAGAGTTACATTTATGATATTCTCAATAAATTTCAACAATCTTATACTATTCAATACATACAAGTCAAATCCTAAATTCAAACGCAATTTACTTTGTTTGAAGGTGTGATTTGGATCGTAGGGAAGGAGCAGCTGAGGTGTTAAATCGAAGCAAAGCCTAGTGTAAAATAAAAGGAAAAAGACAATGACTATGTTAAAAGTTTCCCGTATGTCAGAGACTTTTTATCTAGTGATCTTATTGTTGTTCATAATAGATTAGATACAGAACTTTGGTATAATGAAAGAAAATCAGTCGGTATTTAAGTCCGAGCTAAAAGAGAGTTCACAGTAAGCTAGAAAGAGATGGAGACAGAAAGAAACACTAAGAACATAACAGAAAGTGATAGTACACGTCAGCGTTACATCATAGAAGAGGGGTAAATGTGACCTTATGCAAGCCGCGTAGATCCAGCTTGACTAGTATGTCACAAGATCCAATTTATTAGATGTGCTGAGAGTTTCACATGTCAGTAGCTAGTGATCTAAACTCTGTAAACCATTGATAACTGCTGTGATACTTGGGTTAGCTTTCCTAAGTATCTGATACAGTCTGACCACTGAGTAAACTGACGTACAAGGGAATGTGCATAAGAGAAGATAGCGGATTATAAATACATTGTCGGCATTGCATGATCTAAAATCCACTTTATTTCAACATATGCAGAAGGTGAGAAGACGTACGAATAGATAACAAGTATTTGATACAATGAAAATTCCGAAAAAAGAATGAGTCTGAGCGCAAAAAACGCTTGTTAACCTATATAGTCAGTTGTAGTAACTCAGCACGCTCGTGCTAGTCTAACATACATTCTACAGGTTTTGACATATTCAGACCCACTTCAGTTCCGTATATAGCTTAGCGTAATTTATACAGTATAAATTTCAACTGTCATCAACACCAAAAATTGAGTTTAGGTTACATTGTATGAGGAGCGCATACAGTCCAAGATCGCTTGGATTTTCATGAAGAAAATACGCTGCTTAGTGAGAAAAGAGTGTATGCATCCTGTACAGGCGTTGTATTTGCCTTTAGATAGGCTGTGAGGCCTGCGCTGTAGAGATGTATGCACGAGCATATGTATTTTGCTCAATGCACTGAAATAGCGCATGATTGATTAATCATCAACAGTCATAATAAATATAACATTACATTTTTATATGCTAAACTGACTAGGATAGTATAGTGGGTTCCCAAGTATATCAATATCTGTGGAAGGTATGCCAGACTAGCACAGATAAACTCAGCGGTTCTGTCAATAGAATCAATAGAATTTGATTCCCTTGTCAAATCTTAGTATGGAGAACTACCTAAACAGAAAGATACTTCAAGTGTTTATATTATTCTAAATAAATTATAAAATAAATATAACAACGATGATTTTTTGTCTATACTCCCAAACTATATATATAATACATTGAATGTATGTGTTTATATAGAAAGTTTAATAGTAAATATCAAATTAGATTGATATATTATCTCATGATAAGAGTCTATCAATATTTGATTTAGATAGAAGCTTTACCCCGACTTATCTCATTCAAATTAACGTTCCAGCTGAATCCAGTGATTATCAGACATACAACTTCTCAATGTATATAATGCAGGTCAGTAAAAAGCCTTTGGCATCATCACATCAAAAGATAGCTTTTTATTTATGATAAACTGATTTAACAAAGATAACTGTACAGCAATTAATGAAAGCATTATTAGCCTATAACAGTTTCTTATAAATATCTAATTTACAATTGTTTGAATAATGTTTAGGAAATCAAATCAAGTTGAATTTCCCTAACTTAATAAATTGAAATAAACTGGTAAATAAACTAAACAACCCAAAAGGCAATTGCAATTTGTGGTATTTGTAGCAAGTGAATTATAATTTTATCATCAAATTTCAACTGATATGCTTGGACAAACCAGTAGTTGTCATGATCTGATCGGGCATTTATAAATTAAGAGAATGTCAATTCATTTTATTTATATTTTCTAATTTTGTTTTGCAACCATCTTTCAGGAGAGATTTGGTTTTTAAGCTTAACTTGATATGTCTATGTAATAAATTAAGCTTGAATGACATCATAATTTACTCATCCGAGTCGTTCATATCTACTTATAATAAGTTAATGAAACGAGATCAGCAAATTGGCCAGATAACATGTATTTAGTCCATGTTTCTCTTTTTTTCTGCTTTTCAATTATTTTAATTTTTAATTTGGTTGAATTGTTCAATAACTGTCAAGTGTATCTAGAGTTTGTAGAAAAATTACTGGATTTGCTAACAATGACAAGACATTAGCTTCGCTTATTTTGACTCGTTTAATGATACAATGCGAATATAACATTGTATGTCAATTGAACTTAAACTATTTTGGAAACATATTTACTACTGATTGATTTATCCTTTTATGATGTTTAATTCACTCTAAGATACCATATCAGATGCTCAAGTTATTATTTGTAAAGGATCCAAACAATATGTAGTATGACGTGATTAATGTATATAGCGTTAATACGAGGTATTTATTAAGCTTGGAAAAGGAGAGGTAAGGTGGCGGACAAGGATACGATCCGACCTGGATGTGAACCACCCTCACGACACGATTGAAAAAGGCATTTCTCTACACCAAAAAATTCATAAAAAATCAGAAAAAAATCTAGAATCACTCTAACTGTCATGGGGGCATTAGCATGGCCTCCATGACTTCATAGGCCGCTTCTTGAGCCCTCTTCCTAGCTTCCTCTGCCATAGCTTTATGCCTTTGCTCTTCCTCTACCCTTTCAACATCATCTATCTCTACCACCTTATTGCCCTCGCTATTTCTGACTCTGGTCTTTTTTTTAGGTGCTAAATCCTCGAGTCTAGTCCTTGTGTTATGTAGAGCATCTTTGAGCATTACATTCTTTGCCCACGCTTTGGTAAAAGCTCTGTATAAACTCTTTTTGATTGATCTAGAGAGAGATCTGCTTGAATGAGACGAAGAGTCTAGGTTATCCAAAAATCCGAAGTAGTTTTGAATCTGCCTCATGTTTCTGGGTGTCCGTATCCCCCTAGCTTATTCAGTTATATGCTCGGCACTGTTTCCAGCAGAGGAGGAAAAATTGCGGCTGGTGTTTTGAGATATCTGAGAAGATGAACTTCGAGTCTGTGAAGAGTTCAACCCTTTCTCCAGTTGAAATGGGTGTAATCCAGTAGCTGACCATCCAGACAGGATAGTAGAGAGAGCGATTTGTTCTCTTGCTTCTGCAAAGGCATCAGGAAATCTTTTTTTCTTGATAAGTTGTAAGTTTGACAACTCACTCAAATTGCTGAGTATTGCATCTTTTCTTCAGAGGAGCAAAATAGGAGAGATCAAGAGGCTGAAGAACATGCGAGGAGTGAAGAGGCAGGTAAATAAGATGAATGTTGTGGTTAATGCATTCATACTCAAATTCAACTGTGCCGTGGGAAGCATGATTATCCATCAACAGAATTGATCGTGTCTGAGATGAGGGTACCGCTTCCTTGATAAATGAGTTCTGAAGTCAATCTAGTCCAAGAGCATTGGAAGTCCATCCATTAGCAGTACATGTATATCTCTATCGAGGACAGTTTGCATCAAACCATGTATTCTGCACTTCTGCTTCTTTGAATATCACCAATGGACGTAACCTATTACCAGTGGCACTGATGCATTCTAGAATGGTAACCCATTTTCAATTTTCTGGATCTTTGCTGAGTGTTCATTTTTTTCCATGGTTCTTCTCAAGCACTCCACCGTTGGTGCCTTTATCGACCTGACATCCGGTCTCATCCATATTCCAGATATGCTCAGGTTGAACCTTAAAGCGTTTGACAGTATCAACGAACCGGTCATAGAAAGCTCTCATAATTTCATATTGAGTTCCATCAATGCGTTTTGTGTCGATTTTTACGCCGAGAAGTGAGGTAATTCGTGAATTGCGTTTATAAAAATTGCGTATCCATTTTTGTTCAATATAAGGAGAATTGATAGACTTGTGTAAGATCCGCAATGCCGTATTTTGGACCCGTGAATAGCTGGGTGGCCTCCCTTGAGTATCTAATGCTATTGTCCACTCAGTCAGCATCTCTTCTTGAGCACAAGAGAGTTTCTGCTGATGTTCATGAGATTCTGTCTGAGAGGTGGAGAGTCCTTTGAACCTTCTTCTTAAGGTGGTGTAGCTGACTCCATAATCAGCAGCAGCTTTTCTTATTGAGCTATAATCACTAGAAAGAGCTTGAATTGCCAGAGAGAGCTTTTTTTCGTACTCTGCAGTCATTGTTGGTGTGTAGTGTATGCTCTCTGTCTACAAGAGAGGTTGTGATTCTTTTTTTTATCGGATTTTGTGGGCGGTTCACATCTAGGTTGGACCGTATCCTTGTCTGCCACCTTATACAGATATACAATAAGCGGTGAGATCTAGAAGACATTTACTGTCGGAAATGTCGTTACGTCAGGAGATGAGTAATCTGATGATGTAAGAAAAGGGTTCATGCGTCATAAGTAGATTATAACCAATCTCTTTTAATATTTAGTAGGATTTAAATATGGACAATGAATTAAAATACTGTTTTGTTCATATTTATAAATGATTTGATAGCTAACACCTTTTCATTATTCTTGGGAAACAACAGCTTTGCTGCACTGTTTTATCAATGGACATTGTTGTCCATAATGTTAATATAATTAAACAATTTCAAGATATTAACTTTATCTGTATTTTATCATAAAACTGGGTTAAGATACCGATGAAAGTACTATATCACATCACTAGATATCAAGTCAACATGAGTCAAACTGACAGCGACAATACAAGATATAGTATAAATATGATTTGGTTATGAAAGTTAAGACTTCAATTAGTTCACAAA
>AZGZ01000008.1:676106-708062 GCA_001636715.1 Ascosphaera apis ARSEF 7405 | reverse complement strand
GAAATTGAAAAGAAAAAGCTTGATATATAGAATATCTTTAGTAAGATTGTGAATTGAAATAAATAGCTGCATCCCTATTCAAGATTCAATGTCCGACAGAATCAAGGTCACAAATACTTTGAACTTCATATATTTCAATGCCATTTTCGTTTTTTCAAAGAATAGAAAAAAAAAAAATGCAAAACTCCAATATTTGCAAATCCTATATACACATTTATAAACAATAAAATATAGCTTAACCATGTGATAAGGGAAGGTAGACTATATTAAATAATTGCAATGCATGTAATTATAAAGTTAGGATGAACTTAAGATGTAAATCAAATCTCAATACATTCACAATTGATAGTTAATTAATTTTTTTTTTTTTTTTTCATCATATAACGTTTCAATCAACTAACCCCTCTATAATTGAAATATGTACATGATCAAACCTAAAATGATCTGTGAGAGGGACGTGATACTAACTTTCATCATATATGATATTGATCTTATGTAAACAGCAGAGTTACTTATTTATATCAAGATATATATGTTATTTTGACAATTTTCAAACTGAAGATTTTGTGTCAAACATTAATAATAAATAAAGCGTATTGTCAAATGCTGTCAACCAAACATTACTACATCATATGACAGACTACCGTATTTTAGTATAACTACGTATCTATTAGCTTGATATTATGTCAACAATGAAATAAATTTGATATATGATCATTGCAAAGCAAATTAGTGCTTAAATAATGAATGTATATATAACACAGGTACTAGTCATAGGATACATAGATCTAATTGACCATAATCAAGCAGCATAAATATTATTGATTTCACTGATATAACCTTTTTTGAATAATTGTACAACAGAACCTTGATAATAACATCTGTTTTAGACCTTCCTAGAGATTGTAGTTACAAAACACCCAGATTACCTACTTTTAGTGCTCTGGTCTAGTTGATGTCTGGAGCTGAAGCAATTTGACTTTGAAACAACCTCTGAACAGGGGAAAGTGAGGCTTTGCCATATAAAATGAAAGCAAACAGACAGGCAATCTCATTTCAACTGCTGAACAGTGAGATAATTGCACTTGACCATATAAATTCAAAAAGTTTTGGCCAGAGCATTGAGGAATTGCAGTCACAATTGTTATTGATGTTGAGGTTTCCATTGTATGGGTGTAACGTTACTCATATCAGAATTGTTGCCACATCCTGATCTATTTGACCTCCAGACTAAAAACTGTGAATAAAATCATTGGATCGTCAATTTTCTACTATCTGTAATGAAAATTATTTAATTGTCGATAATTATGCATTTTATTACCAACTTTTCTTAATATGATTAGTTAAGATATTGTTTGTCTCTGCAAGCCTGAATATTAATCACATCAACATGTTGAATATGTAATGATAAGCCCCAACATTATTCATTATGTGATAGGTGATAGATAGTCAAGATACTAGCTTGGACTAACAAATTTAATGATTGAGAACATGCACTAGTTATGAAATATGTCTTTTTTTTGATAAGTATAAGTAATCATTGCTAAACAGTCTGTATTCTTCAAAAAATTCAAACCGAATATTATATTTTGTATCTTTTGAAAGTTGGTTTTTGTTCAAAAAATGCAAGTTGTAAGTTCAATCAAATGACTTCATATGAAGAACCAGGAAAACAATTAATGCAAAACTTGCTTTTCTGTATATTACAAATATCGAGGCTATGACACAATCTAAAGTGAATGTAATTCATACATCTAAAGATATGCTATTCATATGTACGGTATTTTATAAAGACAATACTAAAAATAATATGTTCTCTATATTGATAAAAATATAACAAATGAAGTTAGTAAAACTATACATCATATCAGGGATAGTTAAATAATCAAATTGAACTTCGGTAAAATCCTTAGGGTATCAAAACTTATTTCAATTAGTCACAATTTTGAGTCTGAAGTTGAAGTCAGAATTGAGGGTTTTTCTACCTTTGAGAAGGTGTAATGGTTGATCACTACAGAATATGACTATATATGACCATGACTAACACAGTTTGTATGTACAAACAGACAAAGTTCTTACCATAAGCTTCTCTCTTTATTGTGAATACAAATAAATCAATTACTTCAATTCAATCATTAATTTTTTTTTTCATAGTCTCACACTACTTTTGGTGATTACTCAAACATGTATAAACCTGCCATGATATTGACCAACGATTAGAATCATGTGTGTACATAACAATTATGAAAAAAACAAAATGCTGAAATGAATCAAGAACTATTGCAATCAGCTCCTTCTGGAAAACAAAAAAAGAATGACTGTAAATATTAAGAAAGAATGCTTTATCTCTGTTGCTGATCTTGATATTCAGAAACATAGTGACAAGATTATTTCTGACATGCTAAATTATAAGTGTCAATAGTACAATTGCATTGATGACTTAGTCTGACTATCTCAGGTGATGCAAAATATAGTTTTCACTTTCATCAAAGTCTTTTTTTACTCACTCAGCAAAGCCAACATAAGAGCGGTTTGCTTTATGATAGAGCATCTAGAATAGCATTTGCTACAATGATTAAGGGTAATCAACGTGAAAATACATAGTTCATCGCGGATAAATTCATTGCCTATTTGGGTAATAAGTAATTGACTACCTCTTGCTGAATTTGTACATAGTTCATAGTTCTTAGTGAAATTGAGTGAGAAGGTGATGAAATATGTATGCAATAAACTATGAACGCCTGTATGAATGACTTTTCAGATTTCATAGTTGATTTCTACATTTATTGCATTACATCAGAATCGACCAACCAGAGGTCAGAATTTGGTCTTCGCTATGAACAATGAACTATGAAATCTACCGTTCACTATCCTTATTATTATATTAGTGTATTAATCTTCTTCAGTTATTTAAAAGTAGCTTGCAAAGATATCACAACATCATCAAACTCTTCATGCATGATTACAAATTTTACACAGCATTTATTGTTATGAAACTCACAAAATTAAGGGACTATGGCAAAATGTTGAGTGTATAAAACACGCTCTACACTACCCAAAGGCTGGTGCTGCAAATATCATTAAAGACGATTATGTTAGGGTGAGTGCAAGACCTTTCCAGTCACCATAGTTGCTGTCGCTGTCGTTCAATGCAATATAAAGCATCTCTGTTTCTATAACATGCAAAAGCTGCTGCTTAATGTTTTTGCACTTCACTACAGGAGTTTAAATGTCTGTTAATAGAGTATCCAATAAGGTATATAGCAAATTCATACAGTCACAACAGGGTGTTTATTGATAATAATGAGGATTCAAAGCATGCTGAGGTGGTTTTAAGTTATTGCTCTCAAAATAACAATCAATATCATAAGATTTGCTACAAAGTCAATTAATGAAATCATCTAACTACCAACGCGATCTAAAACTCTACCTTCACCTCTCTTACTGGAGGTATTCAACAATCACCTATATACAGTATACAAACAAAATTCATAAACTATAAACCTGGGTTAGAACCTAAATATTTGATTACGTCTATCATTTAACAATAAAATCAAATGTTAGTAAATATTATGATATTTTTCAATATTTTATTGCTTGTTTTGCTATTTACATAAAATAAAAATAATAAAATTATATAGTGGATTGCATGTAAATAAGACATGCAATTGTTTTAATCTAATGATTTGTACTCAATTGGACAATTCAGGTCATTCACCATGTGATCAAGAAGATCAGAATACTTGTCCAGATTCATATGAAGATGTTAAGACTTATAAAATGTAAAAACACATTATTGGTTATACAATTCATATATTATTTTCATGCTAAGTTTATAGGCTCAAATACATAGTAGATAATGTATCATTGTTTAGTATGACTGCTGGGTATGCTTATGAAATTCTTTATATATAGATATTTTGATTTAATATCAGCATAGTTAAGCTAAATGAACACAATATCTTACTGTTGCATGTAAAGTGAATTCCATTTTTGTAAACTGATGTTACCATTGCATTTGATTGAAAAAAAAAAAAAATGAACTGTTCTAATATTTCATGTTAGCACAATATAGATCAGATTATATTCACTAAATTATCAAAACTTACTATTACTGCAACTACAAGTGAAATCATTAGGCAGGTTATTTATAAACACACTCATAGTAGCATTGATAAAATCTAAACACTAAATATCAGAGGATTTGAATTTCATATTCATGACACACCATCTTAACATGCATATAAGTATTTATACTTCATTTAAATAAAATAAAGCATGCTGTAGCTGAAAATGAATACTGATTTTATTATCCAAGATTATTGAATTTGTTTATATTATTTTGCATAGCTGAATTATATCAATGGTTTATTTAACAAATTTCATAAAGGTTTTGAGTTGCTTCTTGATAATAGCATATATGATGTTTATCAGTGATTTGATCAACTTATATCATAGAGTAGATATTAAATTTATATATTTCAATAAAACTATCTGCAGCTATTGAAATAAAATGAAAATGCTAGATTGCAAACATGAATTCATAAATACATAAACTCCATAATATTGAAAAACATTCTATAGCAAGTACAACATCTTGATGTTTGTAATTATTACATGATCATATTATTCAGGTTAAATTAGGCCAATGTACTATATTATATTGAACTGAGCCACGTATAACACATCCAAAGTCAGAAGCATACTTCATGTAAAATTTGTGATAAATTATGTTTTGACAAATATTTAATCGATTATATATGGTGGACTTATATATTCAAGTTGCCACACTATGATAATATGAGCAATGTTGAAGTACAATGAAAAACAAGATGATTGCAAAGTACTTAGATAGTTAGATGATTTCAAATATCTTATAGATACCTTAACTCCATGCTTATCAAATTGATAAATTATTGTTTGAGCTAATTTTTGTTAGTTGAATTACTTACAAAGATGTTTTAAAGCAGACTATATTACCTATTTCAAAATGGTAATCATATTAATAGTTAATAATATTATTGCGTAAAAAAATTCAAGAATAAAAACTAAGTTTAGACCTTTCAATAAGTAATACAGCTAATAAAAGAAACAAGGAAATATAACATATTGGCTTCCATTCTGGTATGACAAAGAGGCTGATATATAAATGTGAAGCATAAGTATTGTAAGAAGAGAAGATATTAATAGACATAAGCTACTTACTTTTGTTTTTTTTCTAAATCATCTAAAATTTTCGTAATCTAGCAATTATTAAGCTTCAATTGCATTAAAAACAGCGCTATACATCATTTGATCAGCATAATAAAAAGATATTGAAAATGATGTTACTATTCGTGTTCCATGGTCTGAGAAGTATTCTTTGAAAAACTGTTTATGTACCTTAATGTGAGCTTGTGGTTCTGCTTTGAGCAAGTTGATATAAGAAAGTACAAAGCTATAGGTTATTGAGTGTATTGTCCTTACTTATCTTTACTAATATTTATCAGACAACAATTAAGCCTCAGTCTGTTCACTAAAGGTTGGCAAGTGTCATGATTGTTGCTATATATTATGCATTTCTGAAACTTTATCTTAATTACACAAGCTGCAGTAATTAAACAATACTCATTTAGTAAATCAAATGCAGTATTAAAAAAAATGTTCTGCACTAATAACTTTGAAACTAGTTCATGAGGGAAACTTCTTCCAATTTGATGTTATTCTAAAGTGCTGCTAAACTTCTCATATGCATTACCAGTTCTTGCATATCTTTCTCAGGACATGCAGTATAAATTGTAAGCCTGATTCTACATGCCGCTTCAAAGGAAAAGTTACACAGCCAGATCCCCTCTCCTTACCCCCTCAAGATAAGCACGTTTTCTCAACAACAACAATAGAATAAGACTTCCTGAAGCTATCTAAACAAAATATAATGTTCTGTAGATGCTTAATATTTTGTATATCAGCCTTTTGCCTTTTTCACTGCATCTGATCTTCTGAGCATGCAGTAGATAAGGTTATCTATGTAATTCTGAGAGATACACTACTAAGCATGCTGAAGAGCTTCCTTAAACTGAGTCCACACTACCTGCCTTCTGTCTGCTTTTTTTGTCTGAGGATAGAGCTCTATGATTTTCAGCTTCATCTTACCCCAGACATATTCAATGAGGTTCAGATCAGGAGAGTGAGGAGGCCACTCTGGGACCCAGGTTCCATGCCTTTCAAACCACTATTACATCACACCAGACATATGAATCCTGACATTGTCTTGCTGAAAGACTTTTCCTGATTCATAGACAGCAACCAAACCTTGCTCCAAGGTAGCAATGTAAGGATTGGTGCTATAGTCATTCCTTAGGCTCTGATCATCCCTTTCCATGATCACCAACTCAAATCTACCACCAATCCAGATTGCTTTCCGTACCATTTGTGAAACGTCTTTCCTATGGTTCTGAAGATTCACAAGATCTATTCTGTATTTTTTTTCTTTGTACCAAAAAACAAAAACTGTTTTGTTATTGCATTTTTGCTGAACCGAACATTTATTGAAAAAGATCCAACAATTTCAATCAACTCTATAGCGATGTAACCAAGCAAAGGCAATTCGGCGCTTTGCATCCAAGAGCTGAAGATAGAGCTTATTTTTGGCTTTATATATTTTCAGTCCTCTAGTCTTCAGATTGTGGTTGCTGATGCCTTAATAGCCGCTTCGTGAACTTTGGATACCATAAGGACTTAGCCTTGGGTTGACCAGAGCGATACGCGGATATGAAGGTTTTACAATTTTCAAAGTGCTGTACAATTTGGTGTACAGTTTGCCTTGATGTCTAAAACACAGAGACAATGTGGGTTTTCGGTAAACCTGACACATAGGTCATGGCAAGAGCAGATCTTGCTTCTGTTGAAAGCTCTTTGGTAAAACCCAATCAGTTTTTTTACAAAAGATTTTATTGTGTGGTTGTGATTGTTCATTGAATGAGGTGCTACCCTACAGTAAGATGAGTATGAAGAGGATGTGACACGGTACTCCTGACGTAGTATGTATATTTGCTGTTTTATAATATAATACACTCACTAGCTAAGACAAAACTAGGTCTTTTGTCAGTAGTCTTTATCAAATTGAAAATCACCGCTATCAAGGCGTATAACTCTTGATCTTTTTGGTTGCTTGTCATTTTACATCTTAGATATTTATACTCTTAATGTAACTCATTACTTCTTTACTGATATTACTGATTTTGACAACCTTCAGCGAGCCCTACCAATAGCATATAATCTTTGAATTTTAATAGAGATTGTCTGGTATAACTTTGTATTATTGCAAATGTACAATGATAGTAATAGTTATCACAAAAATCAAATATGACAATAGAATCATTGATTAGTAGATTGCGAGAAACTCAAAGTAAAGCTCTGATCGTTTTTGTGTTGTGTTTTCTTTCTGTTCATTTATGTAAATCTCATCTATTGAAATTTATAATAGTCAGCAATCTCACATGACATTTTGCAAAAAAAAGACAAATATGGCTGTTAGCCATGATCTTAAAGCAGTTGTAGAGTTTTTCTAAAGTCTTTCCTCAATTGTCTTAATATAGGACAAGAATTTAACCAGTAAAAGACAAATGCCATGATAAAATGAGCTATAGGCATAGATCATCTTGCCCTGATATTTCATTACATAAGCAAATATACTAGTTCAATCAGACAAACTTATATCATGTTGTTTTTACTAATGAAATCTATTCAGCTTTAAAGCTTTGAGATTATTCATCAAAGCCTGATAGTTCTCTACTAAGATAAAAAGTGAAATAGTTTTATGATATCAATTTAATTTCCAGATGGGTTGCAGCTAAACTTAACATATGACTTCATAATTTTGGTTTAGTATATCATAATTACAAAAACAGGACAGCTATATACAAACGTCTTGCATATACAGCAGATTAACTATTTATCTGAAATGATAGGAAGCATGCAAATACTATATACTCACAAAAAAAAAGATAGCTATTATTGTATATTTGCAGTCAAGGATGTCACTAATACGGATGTCCCAAAAATCAATAACTATACGTATTTCAATTGAATTAGTGTCCGTCAAAGTCCAACAATTTTCAACTTGTACACATGTTTAATAGAGTCATTTAAATCGAGTCAACTTTGCTAAGCCACAATTGTGAGATAATAAGTATCTTGAAATGATATAGTTTGACATTTAAATGGGCACGTTAAGGGGTATCAATCTATAATATATTATTATAATTATTTTTACTCTATCAGTTGTGAGCTTAGTCTCACATAAACAGATGACTTGTTGTATATTTCTCACATTAGTTTACAAAGGCAGAATAAATAAAGTTTGTCATTAAATTGAGTACACTAACTTATATAGCTATGAAAATGAAGTATTGTATGGCTATACAATACAGTATTGATACGAATATTGTTTGAAACTATAAATTTATGATGAATAAAACAAGAGAGTACTCATGAATATTTCGAAAAATGTGGCAGATAACTATGAATGCATGATCAGATACGTTATATTCCAAGCTAGTTGGAAAAGCTTATTTATTATAAACTGGTTGTTGTTATATGTAAAATTTGTCTCCAGCAATTAATTTCTAACATCCGAGAAAGGTTGAGGAATGTCAAGACAAAAAAAACATTGAAGAAAGCATCATATCATATGAACATCGATGAATATGTAGGGCAATTTACTCATTTACTGAAACTCATAAATGGTAGATTATATATTTGATAAGACGTTTTATTCAAACGACTCTTTCAATCAGAAAAATGTCAATAATCAGTTGTGAAAAAAATATATATTGCACATACGAACTAAAACTGTAATTTCTGAACATATTTTTGAAATTGTATTTCACTTTCAAGATTTATTTAGAAGACTATGACAATATATTTTAAATATGAAATGTTATTCTTTTTTTCTATTTTTCTCATCATATAACAAAGCGGTGATCCAAGTTGTTTGTCGATTTTTTATGGTTGGGCACGTTAGATGCTTTATGAAAATCAAGAAAGACTCAATATTTGAGAAAAACCGATATGTTTGCTTCAAAAAAATAATAGATCAAACTAATGATAGAAGCAAATGCCCTACATATAAATCGTTGATCATCCCTAAAATAATCTCCAAGTATTAAATGAGAAGATTTATTAAATATACACTTTTATATTGATGCAAGGCTTAAATTTGGATAGCTAATCACAGGAAATAAATTATTTACTACATAATAAAATATGAATAAGACAATTGAATAGCTGTGTTTTTTTTTACTTATGTCATCTCCTATAATCATGAGTGATCTCATTCTGCAATGAGGCACTTGCATTACTCATAAGAAATGTACATATATACTTTACTTAATGCGGTAAATTTATTGTGCTTGATAAATTATCGCTGATCATGATTAGTATGAGTTCGTTTTCTCTAGGAGCCAAACTCTTTATGGTTCTGAAGTGGGTCTGAGAGAGTGTCAGGATCTGTAGGAGGGATGGCTGAATAGCACAAGCAGTATATAGGAAGGAAAAAACAATTTTAGTTCAAATGAACAGAAAATCAATACAATCATACATAATGTTTTCGAAGAAAAAACAGTAGAGAATGAAGCAGATTTTAACACATAAATTTAAATTATTCACCAATAAATGATTAATTTGGTTAGACTATTCAATTTCAATTATGTTGACTTGTCAAAGAGGTTGAGATACAAGTATATTACGAAACCAACTTCATTTTCAAGGTCTGATATGTGAGCATTATGTAATATAGTTCAAGGATATATGGGGCAAACAGGAGATCCTTCAACACGTTTTACCATTCAAAACCACATATGATTGATTATAATGCAGTAAAATAGCTCTCAAAACTATATCTAATCTACAAAACAATCAGGCGATAATTTCATATATAATCAAAAGTCATATACAATGAGGTTGAATTAGTGTTGAATGTTCTCCCTCACCAATTTACTATAGGAAGAATTGTGCATTCTGGTCAACAGCATATCACACAACACTCAGAACAGCTTGCACCAAGATCTCCAAGAGAAGCAATATTCAGAGAATTGAGAATAGAATAATAGAACAACAGTAAAAATTGATATAGATTTGGATGTGTGTTATGCAAAAAAAAAAAAAAAAAAAAAAAAACTTTGGCTTCTTGAAATAGAAATAATGGAATTTCGCAGGAACATGTGATTTTTGCACTGGATATTGATAATATTTCACCAGAATCAAGGCATACCAAGCAATGAGAAGATGTTCAATCTACTTTGTCTGATTTTCCCAAACGTTTGTTTTACTGATAATTAATCTCTTTCCAGTATCTCTCGAGTAATTGTCTGGTGATCTGTTGTTGAAATAGAAAAAAACGTCTTTTCCATAGTAATTTGATAGACAGAGGTATTTAACACTTTTCTAACCTTACTGTATTGTTAACAATGAAGTGAGAATGCTATTCAAGAAAAAATGTTTTCTAAAATTAATCAAGAGACTGTATACATGCTATGATAATAATTTTGTTCTACTGAATGAGTTGTCAAGTAGTTATATGACAAATAAAAGAATTAGATGATTTGTGATGATGATGTATGTTAATTTGAAAAAAATGATATTGACACTTACAGCATAAAAACTGTTTTGCTGTACATGATGAAAAAAAGAGTATCTTATAATGTGGTAATATGCATATCTTTCAATTACCTAATATTGAATTATAAAGCCTCTAAATTCACTATCAATCCTTATCATATATTAGCAAAAACATACTTGAAGTAAGGATAGTCAATAGAAAAAATATAAATCATCGCTGATAAGATAATTTTCTATTCAAGCGATAGATACTTGATTACCTTCTACTAATCTTGTAGATACTTCTAAGTGGATTTGAGTAAGAAAGTGATGAGATATGTATAAAAAGAATCATGAATGCTGATATAATAAAACTATTAGATTCATATTCAATTACAATGGGTATTGCACTATATTCAAATCAACTAATCACAAAACCAGTATCTGAGCTTTGCAATAAACGTTGAACTATGAAATATATTGACTACCTTTAGTACTTCATGTCTGACAGAAAAAATACTTTTACTAGTCTACAGCATTATTTTTTATTTTTGATCTTATTTCTCATTTCATGGAGCCGAAACATCAAACCACTCCGTAATGTAATTATATGTATATCGTTTTGAAAGTTTTTATAAAGACAAGATTTTCATGTTTAGTTAATGTTAGTAGTAGACATAGACTTAGTCTTGTATTACATATAACATCATATCTGACTAGACAATTTTTATGCTTATATAAGTTATTAAATAAAACTATTATCAAGAAAATAAAGGATATACTAAAGTTATATACAGTAGAACGTCGATATCAGTAACACTGATAACTGTAATTTCTCGATTGTTGCAATGGTCTAGCCAGGTGTAACGTGGTAAACGTATATAACCTGAATACAAGATATCTAAGCTTGGAGAAGATAAGGATCTACAAGGCTATGAGTAGGTGAGATATATGAAGACTGTCTTGTGGGGTGACTGATTACGTCAGCTAGTAGCTGACGTAAGATGAGCGTTTACGTGTTGCACCAGGGCTCTTCAAATTTTGTATGGGTAAGTGCAATTACCTCACTGTTCAGCAATTGCAATGAGATTGACTGTCAGTTTACCTCTATTTTGTATGGTGAAGCCCCACTTTTCCCTGTTAAGAGACTGTTCTGAGGGTGTTTAGAGAATCAAATTGGTGTTAGCTGCAGGCATCAACCACCTTAAATCACTAAACGTGGGTACTCTGAGTGCTATGTAACTGTAATCTTCACTAGCTGCAATCCATAAGGGTCTGAAGCAGTTGTCATTATTGAGGTTCCACTGTAGTACAGTCAACAAAGATGACTCATTTGAAAAAGGGTAGATATGATAGATAATGACATATACTGTTGTCTGTTGTATCATCAGTATGGTTGACTATGCATTATTATGTGATATTTGGTCAGTCAGACCATAGTAAGCCATAACATCGCTTGCAAATTTAATGGCTTGAATCTTATGCAAAGATATTGTATGTAGAATACAAAATATTTCATAAGTATAGATGACATATAATCGTGATACTTAACAACTTGTATTTCCAGCATTCATACAAAATATTTTATCAATACTTAAAAATTGCAACACGATTGCACTAATGGTTTAGTGTTTGAAATATACTTGTAAAAAAAAACGAGTTTCAACAATAACATAGCAGAATGAGAATGAAATACTGAGAAAGACAATGCTATAGGAAAAGTATTTCGCATCATCATTTGCAATAAACTAAAAAGTCAGTTGGAAACTATTGTATTGATTTAAAACTTCAAAAGATTAAAATCATTTGCGCGCTTCACTAATTCAAAAGTTCACCTGCCATGCTGTTGGTTTTTTAAAGTTCACAAGTTATGTTTATGTTTTAAGTACAATGACCAAAAATCTTCAAAATCAATAAAATATCGTTTTCAAATGACAAATATGTATGTATGATGTTTTACAAATAACTAAAGCTCTCAAAAAAGTAATAATTGAAACAATAATAAGAAAAATTAAATAGTATGGTTAATTTAAGATATCTTTTTTTTTTCAAAATGAAACAAAAAAAAAATATTTCTCTTATAAAAATAACCTTACTCTTTGAAATGACTCTTGAAAATGAATCAATTTTTCAAGCAATAATAAAGATATGCAAATTTTTTTGTGTTTAAGCAAATGTCTTTCACTTTCCATGTAGACGCCTTTTACAATATATTATGTAATTGTAGAGTATTGTACCTATTGATGTAGATAATTATGAAAAAAATAAATTACTCTTCGTAAGTTGTGATGACTGATATGCATTCACTTTGCACCTTCAGTATAAATTCAATTAAATTTTGGCTGATCACATATTGTGAGGTTTGTTAAAAAATTCACAACGTATATATACATATAGATGATGACAATTCAGCTTTATTCTTCAAAAACATATTTTAACCCTATACAAAATACAAAATACTTAGCTCCCCTTCAGAAATAACATTCTCATCAAGTTGCATGATGATGAAGATAGATTTTAATAGTTTACATCAACATCTTCATCTCAGATATAGATACTAAGAGAATTGTTATCTGAATCTTTAACTTTTTTTACTTATGTTCATTGACATAGGTTGTTCCTGTCGCGCTCAGCACTCCTTTCTCCCTTTAGTCAGCCGGATCGGATATACGTATCTCCGACCGGCCGTACTTTCTTCCGTCCTGACTTATCTCTGATCTCTGGCTCTCACCACACATTTTTCCTTTCTATCACTGACTCAGTCTCTTGTTGCTGTTCTGACCCTACGTTCTGAGTCTCAGGCGTAACAGCATCTCTCAATTCATATATTTTTCTCACTTTGATATAATATCTATAATGCTTAAGTGTACACCCCCTAATACAGTATCATCCGAGTATTTTAAAAACTTATCATTCAATGAATCTTCAAACCATATAATTGAGCCAACTATCTGGTTGTTCAAACTTATAGCATTTTATGCTACAGAAATAGTCTTATCCTTACCTTTAATAACTTACTTACCAAGATACCAATGAGATCATATGGTGTCTTTGTATTCATACAATTATAGACTATAAGTAATATATAAATTTTAGTGATAAATTTAACTTGTAATAAACATAAGATAATTCAGCAATAGTCGATGTTTCTGTGTATATTCTGCTACATTGAGGGCAAGGTGGATGTTTTAACTCATATATCACACTGTATATTATTTACGCACAGTGTAATAGCTTTGCAAAAACTTCACACACTAAGGTTAGTCAATAACCGATTTCATAGTTCAACGTTCATAGCAAAGATCATATACAAGCCTCTGATTAATCGGTTTTAATGTAGTGCAATAAACATTGTGATCAACCATGAATCTGGAAAGTTGTCCACGCAGATATTCATAGTTTATAGCATATATATTTCATCGTTTTCTCACTCAATTTCATTAACAACTATGAACTATGAACAAAATAAGCAAAAGATAGTAAATAAGCAAAAGATAGTCAATTACCTATTATCCAAATAGGCAATTATTTTATCGGCAATGAACAATGTTTTTTTACATTGACTACCCTTAATATATTAACTTTTTAAGGAAGATAAAAATACAAATGTATTCATTATAAGATATCTTTTCTCTTATTACCTGAACTATAATTCCAAATAACGACTATGCGATTTTGCTTTGCTTGCACTTTTTATATCACATAAAATGAACTTGGTTCTGAGCAATGACAAAATCTGAGTTTATATACTTACACATACTAGATTTGGTATAGCAGAATATTGTAATGAAGTTATATCTAGGCATATGAGGCATACATTGATGACCTAAGTGACTTCAAAATTCTATCTTTTGATAGTTGTGTAGAGACTATAAAATCTAATTATTGAAGAATGGATTTCTTGAATTAAGTGAAAGCCTGAATTAACTATATTTAAGTTTTGGTTTTCATATGATACGATGAACGAACTACACAATTTTTCAACATTCAGTCGCTAAAGGTCGCTAAGGCCATGTAATATACATATAAGCCTCAATTCAATCATATACAACAAAATCTGTGATTACAAAAAGTTGTCATATATAAATATTAACAAACAGTAAATGCTAAATTAGTCGATACCTTAGGTTTTTATAAAACCTAGATCTCTGAACCGTTTGGTTTCAGTGACAATCCATATTGGTTGAACAAGCAACCTCATATTCTTCATCTTCATGCTAAAAGGAATATTATGAGCAAAGCCTTATTGTCATTGTTTTATAAAACTATAATCATCTGAACTATTACAATTCAGGGGTAGTATGCATATTAATTATTTTTTGATGTCAACTGAAATCTATAAACGGCAAAAAAGATGATACAAACTTGATAATTTGTGAATAGTAAGATAAACACCAGTCACTTATATTGTATGTGCAGTATCGTTTAGCTTAGTTTTTGCTCAGTTATTTATATTGTAGCCTAGTCTAAAGATAGAGTGTATTATTCTAATAAATTTTGATATCTTTGAGTGTCAATAACTGTTTGATGCATCTACACAGTCTGCAATATGTTACAAACCACAGCCTTAAACTTTTACATCTATATAAATATAAGAAAACATAATTGATAGCAAAGCACTTATTGAATTATACATAATTTTTTTTCTTTTTTTTGTTTGTGAATGCACTTGACTATATCACCAATGTTTGTGGCAGACTATTTTTGAATAATTAATGACAAAGATAATATGAAAGATTTACAGTTGCTTCTGCTAATCTGACACTTTAAAGACCTACTTTACTTTCAATACAAGCTAGTGCTTAATTATGCACTATAACCTCATCAACAATCTTTACTGAAAACTGAAACACTACATGTAAATCAAAATAGCTTCAACTTCTGTACATGTTAAATACAGTATACAGAACAGCATTTATGTCTGTTCACAGTAGCTTAAGACAGTGTGAGGTATAGCTTGTGTGCTTCAAAATTTACTCAGCAGTCTTACATACTGCTATCATCTATTTTAGCTATTCTATAAAGTGCTTAATACAGTACATTTGTAAATATGGCTTATGCCGAGAAGTTTAACCAAATTGCTAATGCATGCTTGTTGATTGCTTACAGCATCTATTATGCACAAAATTTGACCAATCAAATCTGACTAGGAATGTCAATTTTATGCAAAAGTTTATCAGACTAGCACAGACAATTTATAGTAACATGATTATAATTAAAAATTGATATTGATAAATCAACAATTATATGACAAACATACATCAGAGATATAGTTTATAATATACTTACATTATAGCCTTTGACGCTGATAATATAAAGTATTGTTGAATTGAACATATATATGAAATGATACCAAATTTTAATTGATGATTATTTCCAAACAGATTTTTCTTTCTGACATTGGAACTAGATTAGATTAATGAAACAATATTTGATGTTAAGGTTAGCAAGTCAAAATTATAATTATATTAATTTATATAATATATTCAACTTCTTGTATGTGGTAAAAATAACCAGAAGATGTATAAACTTGGTTGTCATATTAAAACCTATCTGTCAAAATGCCTGCAATACTGAAAACTGTTTTCATCTATAGGGTATGACTTGATAGTAGTTACATCAAGCAAATTAGATATAAGGTCTACATACAGTGTACCCTGAATATAGACAACTTTAGTGGACAAAAAACAAAATTGACAGTGTAGAAAGTTGTTCACAGAGAGTGATTACATACATCCATATTCAAGTACAGTTATAATATACAAAAAAAAGAAATCATAGGTCTCCGTACCTTATTTTCCTCCTCCTCAATTCAAATAAATGTCATATGTTGATTTAATCATCGTATAATTTTTCATTTCCCTTCTTTGCTGCTCTTCAAACTGAATCAAAACTTGATCGTATCCTCAGTATTATGTTCAATATCAGTAACATCATCAAGCAATTGATCTACCACATTATCAGGATCATTGACTTCTTTGTTTCTCAGATTGAGAAAATTGTTTATATTCATCAATTTCTGTATGGATGAGGTTGTTTGGTATTACTGATAGATATGATGAGAACATTCTTAATGAGCTGTTGATGTTTATCATTTTGCTTAACTGTTTCGAGAGGCAAAAGTTGCAATTCCTTGTTAAAGCAGTTTTTGATCGTTTTGATAGTGATTCCATAATCTCACACATATTTCCTCATCAAATTACTTGAAGCACAGTCATAGACTTCAAAAAGTCTCGCTTCTGCTCATTTTTCTTTTAACATAAATTTGAATTAATGTTGTCTCCAAAGAGTTTTTCAAGTACGAATAATGTCTTGATCAAGCGACTAAAACACACTTGTGGTATTGGGTGGCAAGAAAATAACTTCAGTGTTTACCAAAATAAAGTCTCCCTCTTTTAGCTTATTCAAAACAATAATATGAGCACTGAAGTTATCCATGATAAGCATCACTTTATGACCATTGAAGTCATTCACACATACTTTGCGATCATATCTTCAGTATGTGATGTTTTTGATATAGACAGATCGAAAAGGATAAAGTGTATTTGCAGAATCAATCTTCCAAATTGGAAGAAGATGACTGTCATTGACATTGCAGCAAAAATGAGCTGTCACTCTTGATTTATCCTTCTTTTGTCCTTAAACAGCTTTGGTGCTGAACAACTTGTCAGGCACCATACACCAAAAAATACCAGTTTTGTCGTGGTTATAGATATTTTGGGCCCATATTTTTGCTGAATAGACTCTATGCTACTCTGAGCATTGTTCAGAACATCTGTAGCTTCACCATAAATTGTGTGTCTTTCGATATGAAAAAGCTGCTAAAACTCATACAGTCATCCGTTGCTGAATGCTGGATATGGCTGAGTATCATAACAACTGCTTCTAAAACCACATTCCTTGCTCTTGGAGAACAGCTGCAGTAACAACTATCATACCTTGTTTATGAGCTACCGATGCAGCAAGAGCATCCTCAAGCATTAACCACTTTTGTCTGCAATTGTTCAGATTTTTCATAATCTCATTATCCAAATAAGCATAATACGATACTTAGAGTAAAACTTGAATTCATCAGCTTTGGTGAGTTCAGTCCTATAGTGAGCTTTGAACTAAGCAATTAGCTAATTTGGAGATGCGCTATAGGAGAGCAAGCAGTCACAGTCACACAACGCAACGCTTTTTTTGTTGCAATGTGATTTCACGCCAGAAAGGCCTGATGTTCTAAAAATTCTTAAAAATCAGACAACTGATTATGAAGATATAACTTGGTCTGGCTTTTCTTATGAGTGAGCATATTCTTCGAGTTTTTTTTCCCTTTTCTTAGACAACTTGAAAGGCTTGAAGTACTAACTCGCATTCATTCCACAATTTTTCAAGCAAGATGAGTACTCTCCCAACAACAACAACAACAAACAGCGTTTTTTTTTTTTCAAGCAGAAAAAACACTCGGTGATTCCTCTTACCTCAAGCAGAATGTGGAGATAATCTTCATCAATAGATGTCTTTTTCAAAGTGGTGGTTTTTAACATACACATAACTATCAGCACACAAGAGAGGAATATTCAGAGGAATTGCCGTTTTTGTGTTTTCTCCTCATGTTCAGTAACTTGTAGAACGGTTACGTTTATATAAAACATTTTTTGTATCATAAGACAGCTGTAGAAGCAATTCCGCCAGTTGTTTCTACAATGAAATGAAGAACTTTACATACAAATTATTTTCTGACAGCTGGATAGATTCCTCTATAGCCGAGTTGCCTGTATAAGCGGTTCTTTATATTCAGTGTTCACTGTATATATATTAATTTAAATGAAAGTAAAACAGTAATTGTCATATAACTGAGGAACAATCATAATATTAGATAATAATGGAAAAGTTTTTGAAAATGTATATTTATATTCTGAATTTACACTTTAGTTGCTAACATTTTTTCTTCTTTCAGTGCTATATATTTTACCCTGTATAAATCACAATAGTATATCACAAAGCGGCAGTGTTGAAAAGATAGGGTCAAGCGATGATTATAGTTTGATGTTACGTATGGTGAAAAAGAACCTAGTTCACTTTAAACAAATCTTCTTCTTCATCATAACCAACAAACATTTATAAAGTTTAGTTGAATTACTTGAGTTTTTGTTTTGATAAATTAAACGTCTGCATTTTCACTGTTATAGCTCTGATATAGAAAAAATTTGGAAACCTGTATCCCCTATAGCAAATCACTTACAAAAATGTGCTAAGGAAAATTACAAATATGTGAATTACACAGATATATTCATTTCTAGATTAAGTTTTGGATATAGTATAATTGCATACAGCGCTAATGATGATCTGCATTGAGAAAGATAAATGAGTTTTTTATTTTGTTAAAGTGACAGTTATAATATTGTAGTCAATTTGAAAAAATAATATTTCAGAAAGATATAATATGTGGAAACTATATAAACATTGGTTTTTTGAACAACAAAAAATGTCTATTTTACAAACAATATTATTAAATTTATTGAAAAAACTATCACCACTTAAATGTAATTCATAATGTAGATAGAATATTCAAACTGTGTTATATAATACAAGTGACAAAGTAAGATTTGGCTTATGATATATATCTTAATATGTCTACATTAAAGGTAGTTAAATGAGCAACTTAACCTATATTCATAAAATCTGTAAGATTAAAGCTCATTTTGAGTGGTTGTTATATTAGCAAGAGCTAGTAACAAAAGCTTTCAAAGACAAAGCCTTTCTGAAAAGTTTTTATGCAAAGAGCAGTTCTTACCCTTTTGAAAAAAGAATTGGACTTGATCAATCTAGTAATTAATGTTTTCAATATTGACAGCTAATCGTGTAAGACAGATCTTGCTTACAATGATCAAGAATTCACTGTTAATAGAGATTAACAAATGCTATTCAAAATGACATTTTACTATATATATAACTACATTGCGTTTGTTTCAATACAATTCTTTTCTCTAAATGTCTGATATCTCAAAAAGCACTAACAAAATGCGCCCATGCTAGTCTGACACCCCCCTTTCAGGTTTTGACACCAGGGATTCTTGGTCGATGATGATTAGGCGAAAAATGTCAAGTTTGAATTGTACAGAATTGTGCCTGCGTTGAGTGAAGGATTTATACACAACTCACCAATAGACAGTAGGGGTTTTCTGTAGCAGACAGTCAATCTGAACCATGGAATGGGTAGTCTGATGCAGTTTAGTGAATTACATCAAATACGCTGCTAATATTTTAGGTATTTTGTGTGTAAAATTCTCAGCATAGTAGATAATATTTATTTCATTCAATTTTTTAGAAGATATTTATATCAACGTCAATCAGTCCAGATCTATGAACCCCAAAAAAAAATAACAACCTCAATTTTCAATCTAATCTCAGGTTGTCGTGTCATAATAACAACATCATGTATGGTCTCATTCTTTTGTACATCTTGCAAGAAAATGCTAGGCTTAACGCAAACCACGACGTCAGATTCGTTGTCATGGACAAGGACCACGAACGCATTGAGGAAATTATTCTCGCTTCAAGTTTGACCTTGATCGACTCCATGATCAAGATTGCAAACTCAAGTTCCAGATGTATAAGCATGAAATTAGGGAGATACTTCCCTACATGCATCTCCAATATATAATATATAGGTACCACAATAAGTCTTCTCAAGAGCTTGCGTTTTGCACACTTCTGGCCAGATTGTCTTATTCTACAAAACTCTATGAACTGCCATATTATTTCGGAGTTAGCGTGTCATATATTGATGCAGTATTCAACGACGTGCTGAACCATTTTGGCAGCATATATTCGGAGTTCATAAGGTGAGATCACTCAAGACTTAACTTCAGTCAGATGAGACAATATGCCGATGCAATAGGCGAAGATTGTATCTGGGGTTTCGTCGACGGTACAACTCAGAAGATAGCGAGGCCGACGGTGAATCAAAGGATGTTTTACTCGGGTCACAAGCGGTATCACTATTATAAGTACCAAGCAGTCGTGACTCCTGACGGGCTGGTGTCGTCTTTGGCAGGGCCTGTCAAAGGTGTACGTGGTGACTGGGCTTTGTTTCACAAGTCGAAAATTGCCGACGACATCATCGAAGAATTCGATTCTAATAGTGTGCCCATTGGTGAAGAGTTGTGTCTGTATGAGGATCCAGCTTATGCTATGACAGGGGTAACAAAGTCGTCTTACCGACGACCACCTGAATACGTCGAATGAAACCGTCATATGTCAACAAAACGGATCGCTGTGGAACATTTCTTCTCGACAGTGAAGAACAGATGGGGATTAATGTCGTTACATACCATCAATCGAATTGGGAGCACGCCTGTCGGTAACTTATACAGGGCAGCTTGTTTCCTGAACAACTGTCTAACTTGTTTTCGCGGTTATAACCAAATATCGCTCCAATTTCAGTGTCAACCACCTTCATTGGAACAGTATTTGGCGCTCGTGGATCGAGCTGACGCCAGCGAGAGCTCGACATAGAGACAGGGACAGGGATAGGGGGGAAGGGGAGAATAGACACAGAGTGAGGTAAATGATATGGGTGAGAATTGAACGACTTAGTCAAATTCAAGAGCTTGTATGGGAGAAGAGGAAAGGGAGAGAGAGAGGGATAGAGAGACAATTCGCTTATTCTTTCTATACCCTACTTTCTTCAATCTCCTGAATTGGATGTCAAGAGCTCAGTCGAGCTCTAGAGAGGCAATTGAGGATGGCAAACAGCTTTTCTTACCTAGACAGGCAGTGTTCAATATCAACAATGTGCGAATGCAGAGATTTCATTCATGCAGCTGGTGATGGTGAAATGAATTGCAATTCAGGAGGTTAGGGGTTAATCATGTAGATTTCGGAAACTGACCAATCAGAGCGCGCCATTTGCGGGCTCGGCGCGGAATCAATTAAAATCCAACCAATCACAGCGCGACAAAGGACTTAGAGAAAAAAAAAAGTGATTTCAAAGACAATAACACAAAGCCCTGAATTTGTCTAAGTACAACTCTCACCCAACTCTCTAAACCACCTCAATTCAGTCAATTTGTCTCTTTTTCAGCTTCAAATCATGTTCCATCTGTTTGAGTTTCCATACGTGAAGCGAGGAGGCGGGTGCAAGCCGAATGGGTTCATCTGCGTCGCTTGAGCACGGAGACTGGGCTGTTGAGACGGGCTTGCAGCTATTGAGACTGGCTGAGAAGCAGACCAAACATGCTGACGAGGCTCTTGAGGTGTCAGTTTTGGCAGCGGCTGGCGTCTCAACGCTAGACAGCGTCTTCTCCATCATCTCCCCCATTTGCACGAGCTTTTCATCGATCCGAGATTCAAGAGTCCCCATCCTCTCCTCGAGGGAAGCCTCTTGAATCCTCTGTGTTCGGGCAGAGTCCAATTCGACTTGTTGTCGTTGGACCTTGAGCTCCTCGGATCTCAGCATTGTCTGAGCAAGGCGGCTGAGCTCGTCGTTTGTATTCTGTCGTTTCAACCTCTCATTGGCGGACTCATCGTTGGCTCTCTTATGTTAACTCGTCACCATATTCTCTCGCATCCCACTTACTCGTTTCTTATTCACCTCGTCTTGCCATGCCTCCTCTATCTTTTCCACGTCTTTAACGATGTTCCTCCACGACGCCCCAGCCTGCAGAAGATCGCTGTCTGGTATTGCAACGCCGATGGATTTCAGAAGATACTTCTCACGTTGTTCGACCTGCTTGACCACACGTACCAAAACGTCACCCGGGCGAGAGACATGTCTCCCCAGCTCTCTGCGACAGAACTCACCCAGCATATCGTTGAAGTCACATTTTCTCTTCGTTCGATACTCTTCGGCGTGGGCTATGGCAAATTGACAGAGACTAAGCTTCTCATTGTCCGGAATCTTTGTACTATCCCCGTGAGGCCTGAATGCTGTGACATGGTTGTTGACGGGCATGGTGTCTTCGGCTTGGAAGAGTTGACTCTGTTCATCGTGAAAAGGAGGAAAGAAGGCGTTGACGTTGACTAACACGTCTGGAGTTTGACTCAGACTCAATTGACTGTGTCGGCGAAGGGGGGGCTGCAGTGTCAGCCTATTCTTCTCCTATCTCAATGCTGTCAGGGACTGCGACAAGCTGAGAGACAGGACCGAAGGGCGTCTCGTTCGTGAAGAACAGAGTCCCAGTATTGTACGACATGTTGGCGTTGAATTGGGTTGACTTGGGGGATTTGAAGTTGAATTTGAGTAGGTGATAATTCACTGAATAAAGTCTCTTTCTACAAGATATGTATGTTGTTGTTGTTTCTTCACCTCAAATTCAATTTCTTTGATTAAACAAATCTATATACTTCCCTACTAATTATAACAAGCTTTCGCCTAGATTACCCTACAGGGCTGATCCAGACTTTGACAAGGAGTTGACGGGTGGAAACCAAGGCTACGGTCAACTGACCGTAGTACAACTATGATATAGTCGCAACGGTCAGAAAAGTGGAGTAGCTGAAAAGCTCAAAACCGAGTTAATCAGTGCTCTTTCCTAATCGGGTAAAAAAAACTGGAGACCGTCGACTTGACCGTAGGCTACAGAAAACCCCTACTACTGAAGATTTTAAAAACAATAAAAATAAAAATAAAAATAAAAAAACATAAAACAATCAAGTCATCATTGATTGACAATCAAAATGACAAGATTCAAATTTTTGTTATCAACTAAATGGTTACAGAATACCCAGGCGACACACTCATGGCAGTGACTTCCTTTTTGAATGAGAAATTTGGTGATTGATGCTACTTTTGACACTTGTTGCAGAAGAAGCCTAGTGAAAAAAAGAAACCGAAAAAAAAAAAAAAATGTTATGGCTCTTTAGGATACGACGAAAGGAACGCAAAGTGAGGTGAATGTGCATGAGTAAGGCCAACACAAAGACATCGAGGAAGCTCAAGGGTGCTTGATTGACCGCATGAGGTGATATATTCGATAGGGTATCAAGCGTTGTAACAAAAATTAGACCGCTTCACAATGCATGCAAGGAAGATGATGTATGGAAAGATGCAGATGACCGTGAAGAAGGATGTGGCTTGTATCGAAAAGCTCACCAGGGCCCGACTTTGAGAGGTAAACCAGGGCCATAAGTGCCGTTCAGGAGTTGACTGCGGACGGTGGACCGGTCAGCTCCTGGGCGAAAGAACGACACGTCCCCTGTCATCCAGCTCAAGCTCGAATTTAGCTCATTCACCGCGTCATGGAGCTTCCCGCCGGAAGCCTGATTATGTTTAGCGATTTTGTGGTCCCAATCTCCATGACGTAGTTGAATGCCACCTCCCCTTCTAGCAGCTTCCTTGATAACAAGAGCCCAAGCCTTGGATAATTCTTCATAAGCTGCATCCCTGTTGACATTGTTCTGAGGAGAATCCCACTCAGGTATCCGGTTAATGATATCGGTTGCACCATCGAGAAAGCTCAGTGAAGTCGATGTCTGCAATTCGTTCGGCGGAAGAAACTGGGGTGTGAAATCGTTTAAGGCGTCTAGTAGGTCGGCAAGCCGCTGACGTACGCGATTGTATGCATAATCGGAGGAAGGATTGCTGCCCAAAGGAAAAGAGGATCGAAAGGCTGAATAGTAGCGACCGAGAACTTCCAAAGCAGAAGCAACGGTAGGACGAGGAGATATATTTACAACTTCAGCTACCATTTCCGGGTGTTGGTCGCACAGCGATCGTAGGACAGAACGGAGAGAGTCTGTATCCAAAGTTTCCAACAGGCGAGGCACGGAGAGTGGGCGACCTGTGATGTTGGGCCTCACTTTCTTAACTTTCCGAGAAGAGCGGGAAGACGGAGGGGAATGAGATGGAGAGGCGGACATCCGAGTATCATGGTCATTATGAAGATTGTCATCCTCCGCTTTGCGTTTCCGACCACCACCACCAGACATAGCGGAAGGCACTAAAAACAGTTTAGCCATATGATTTGAGATAAGTGGCAGGACTCAGATAATCAGTGGTGTTGGACACTACATACCAGGTCTAGAAGGAGACATATATATGAAATTATGGAATGGTCGAGGAGGTGGAGGTGTAGCGGTCAAAATGCTGTTCATATTGAACGTCAAGCAAGGACTGGGGTGCCAAAACAGGCTCAAGAAATGAGAAGTCGTGAAGCTCGTCTGAAACGATGAGGTACTTTGAGGGAGACAGGAGTTGACGGCGAGATTTTTGTGAGCCGCAGCCTGAGCGGGATGATTGAGCGAGGTGGTGCTGAAGGAGATTGATTGCCTGGAACGCTGATTGGCAACAGCCGACGACAATGAAAGCAAAAAGAGGGAAGAACAGTGATGATAATAGCGGTAGTGACGGCAGTGGCAGTGGCAGTGGTAATTGATGGCGATGGCGATGGTGATGGTGGTAGAGGTGGTAGAGGTGGTGGTGGTCAGTGGTGATAAAGAAGATGAAGATGATGAATGTCGATGGTGAGGACGGGTGAGGACGAAGAAAAAAAAGAAAACAAAAATCTGTATTGCCCGAAGGGTGCCGTGACAACCATCGCAGTTCTTATGAACGGTATTTTACGGTATTGTTACAGGTCATGTGCATATAATACATCACAATACCTACGTGCCCAACCTGATGTTCAGGGTTTAATGATGGACATGGTGGGTGATCATAGTCATTATCATAATTCACACCGCGATCGTCTTTCGTGGACACTTGGATGCTCGCAGATAAAGTTGCCAGGGTGTAAAGGGGGTTGGCATAGAGAGGAGGAAGTGATGAAACAAGATACGTTGGCAAGCGTTGCCAATTCAGCACGGTAAAATTCTAAAATTGGGTTTATGTACCCATTCAGACGTGTATTTGAACACGGACAACAGATGCAGCTACATATCAAAGTATGTAGATGCTTATAGATACAACGATTGGGCAGCGACTATATCCCTCTTGATCATCTTCAAGGACAATTCAAACTTCGCCTCGAGCTCTTCGCTTCCCATGACTTTTGCGGCTTGTGCCATTTGCCTCATGCATTCTTCAAGACGGCGGAATGTCCGGATCAAGCTTCCTTCGTACACATCTGTCATCTTACTGTAAATCATGGATTAGCCGTGTTAGCTTTTTCTTCATGTCCATTGGCGGCATTGGGGCTGTCAAGCTTACCATATATCAGCAAAAGGCTTGCCTTTAGCCCACTCATAGATCACCTCCATCAATTCCCACTTGAAACTTTTCACATATTCCTCCTCATTCACCATCAATTTTGACTCCTGTGAGACTTTTGCGATGACTCGAGCCTGAGCCTGGATATCCCGCAGAGGCTTAGCCAGCTCTTCCCGAGTGATGGGCTGGGCCTCCTTTGAGGATTCCTCGAAGACAAAGACGCCAAGGACCGCAGCACATTGTTCAGGAGTTAAGTTATTGAAAAAGCCATTGAAAAGCAGTTCACTGAGCATCAACTCATCCCCAGTGCTGATTTCACAAGCGACACGTGCTTTGAGTTGTACGACTTCGGCTTCATTGACGAACTGGAATCGACGAAGTACACGCTTCCTGCACTTCAATTCGTCCATCTGCATGATTGACATTGCATCGGCAATCTTTCTCTTGATGGCTTTGATCTTGTTGGTCAGTTCCACTTTCGTTGAGTACATATCATACAACTCCGCTAGTCGCGGAGAGTTGTGGAGTGGATTTGACACCAGCTTCGACTCTAGGACTTCAATCTTTCGCAGAATTTTTTTGAAATTGTCGTCCCTTATGCCCATGTTCTCAATGGGATCGAGAATAGGCACGCCATCAGGAAAACGTCTCTTGATTTCCTTGATGGATTTGCCTAAGCGTTTTCTTGCATCGGGATTCGCAAGATCTTTGGGTATGGGAGAGCGAACGCCACTCAGAGTTGTTACGCAAGTAAGCAGGACGGGTACAACCTCGTATTTCACCTTCTCCTGATCCGATGGAGGTCTCACACCGGGTGGTAGAGGGTCGTTCGTCTTTGTGCCAAAGGAGCATTCCTCGCCAACGGGCAGAAGAACGTCTAGGATGAACGATTCGTGGTCTGATAATTTCTCCGTATTTCTTGCTGGTTTGCGCTTCTGATAATTAACGATGATGCCCCAATCGAAATCATATTGCTGGTATTTTATCTTGACGAGACGCCCTGGCTGAAGGAATTGTTGACAATGATCAGGGTGTGTGATCACAACTCGCATGTCCTCGTTCAACGTATCGAGTTGTTGGCGTAACTCATAATAATCTCGTATGGTACCTTCGTCAGTAATTTGTAGATCAGACCTTTGCTTCTCAAGACCCTCGAGTTCCTTTTCCAAGTCACCAGCTGAGGCTGTATTCTGGAATTGGTTGAAGCATTGCTCAAGCATGAACTCCGGCGATATTCCCTCAACACGCAACAAATTGAGAACCATGTTGTAACCAAGATGGAACGCCGAGTTCAGCTTATCCTGCTCTCCACGCACGATCTCCTTCGCCACTGTAGGGTCTATGGCCTCATTGATCATCATGATGACGATACCCCTATCATCAAGACCACGACGACCAGCGCGGCCTGACATCTGCACGAATTCTGAGGGTGTTATCCACCGCTGACTGACGCCATCAAATTTGCGAACATTGGTAAAAACAACAGTTCTTGCGGGCATGTTCAAACCAATGGAAAAGGTCTCGGTAGCAAAAAGAACCTTAAGCAAACCCTCCTGGAATAAAATTTCAATAGTCTCCTTCAAAATCGGCAGAAGCCCCGAATGATGTACACCAATTCCGCGGCGAAGTAGCGGCAAGATGTTTTTGATCTGCGGAAGTTCTTTGTCTTCATCAGAAAGCATTTCGATGGCACTATTGAAGACCTTAGTCACCATTTCCTTCTCCGACTCGTCGTTGAAGGCCATGGTACTCATTTGCAAGGCATAGGCCTCACACTCTCGTTTGCTGAAACTGAAGACAATGACGGGATTATAGCTCTTCATCATGATCATTCTGACAATCTTGAAGATATCTGAGGGCCCCTTCGTTCCTCCCTTATTCATCTTCTTATCCTTTCCCTTGCCTTTCCTCTTGGCATTCGGATCTGCTGGGTCATCACCCTGTTTATCGCTGATAGCTGACATTGCTTTCTGGAAATTCTCCTCGCGGAAGACTCCTTTCTCGTCAACAATGAGGTGGATACCTTCGCCCCCTGCCGGGAAGAAATAATGCTGTAGAGGGGTTGGACGAAAATCGGTGTAGACAACATGGCATGGTTGATTGTGCATTTTGACAATCCATTCAGCAAACTGCATGGCATTTGGGATAGTAGCGGATAAAAAGACATATCGGACCTTGTCTGGGAGAAGAATGATTGTTTCCTCCCACACAACACCCCTTGTCTTGTCACGCATGTAATGAATTTCATCAAAGACTACCCAGGCCACTTCCCGCATGATTTCAGAACCACGATAGAGCATGGAGCGCAAAATCTCAGTGGTCATAACCAAGCAAGTAGCTGTTGGGTTAATGGTAACATCACCGGTCATGAGACCAACGTCACCAAATTCGGCAGCAAACTCCCGATACTTCTGATTGCTCAAAGCTTTGATAGGACTGGTATAGATGACTCTTTGATTATTCTTTAGGCATTGCGCAATGGCGTACTCGGCAACGACGGTCTTTCCAGCAGAAGTATGCGCAGACACTAAAACACTTTCACCTCTCTCGATCGAGGCAATGGAAACCTGTTGGAACGGATCAAGTGTGAAGGGCCATGTACGTGCCGGCACCTCTGGAGGTTTATGTTCGGAAATTGGCACATAAGGATATTTGGGAGGGAGAGCGACCTGGTGGCGAACTTGATGGGAGACAACAACGGCTGAGCCATCGGCGGCACCCTGAAGACCAGCAGAAGCAGCGATCTCACGCGATTGTTCGGTCTCGAACGTGTCAGCAACGATAGGCTCTGGTTCATCTTCCAATCGCATCCGTTTTGTTTCTGGCTCTTCATCCTGAGGCTGCGGAGTCAGTGGCGTATCTTTGCTTTCCGGAGTGATGTCGACAGGCGCCTGTGCCGTTGGTTGAGTTATTTCAGGTACAGCATCTGGCTGCTTCAAATCACCGTTTGCTTGTCGCTTCTTGCTTTTGTCTCTCTTTTGTCGGGGCTTGCGCGCTGTCTGCTGCTGTTTTGCTCGCGAGGTGTCGCCCTCGAACACATCAAAAAGATCGTCCATGATGCCGTTAGAGAGGCTAGAGGGAAAGTAGGGGTGAATCCCGTCGCCTTGGCTGCGGCAGACTGCAGATGTGACGACGATCGAGTATGTGTTTGACGTGACTTGCAACCCTTTCGTCAATTATTTTCGTGTTTTAGTTTTTTATGTTTTAATTTTTTTTTTATTTTTTTTTTTTTTTTTTTTTATTTTTTTTTCCCCCTCGTGCTTAACGTCACACAGGCTTCAAAATTCACTCATTGACGAGATACCTACACGGTGAAACGTATATCCGCAGTTCCAGCATAGCAAGTGTTTGGTCCCAGCCAGCAAAACCCCTATGTATCACGCTGGGTTCATTCATTCATTCATTCATTCATTCATTAGGTCATATCGACAGCGGGCAGTCATGTACTGATGTACGGAGTAGGGATCTCCAGCGGCTCTAACAATGCACAAGTGTTTATGGAGTACGTGGGAGACTCTTGTCTATGATTACTTTCATTGGCCTCAGCAGCATCACTCCATTAGAATCGCAGACTCGTGTCATGGCTGTCCCGTGGGATACTTGTACAGCAGCAGTATTTTATGAATATTGAAAGGCCAGCAATCGTGAGAAACGGTGAACAAAATCACTTTTGACATTAATCGGCATCACATGAGTGGCCATTATGTAGCTAGATACAGAGAGATATGAGAGTGTGGAGGTCATCAACATTTGCCAATATCAACAAAACAGGAGAAAGATTCCAGGCGACAAAAATCAATGGTAGACGACGTGTCTGTGGTATCGAAACAAAATCGCAGAACTATGTAGATGATCATCCCAATAAAGCAATATAGTAAAACGTCGCCGGAAAAAAATAAGGCGTCTTCATACCAAGGTGATTGGGGTAAGAAGAAGAAAATCCCCAGCTTACCACCACCCATGCGATATGAACAAAGAGAAAGTAAGAAGAAAGAAGAGAGGGAGGTGGGGGGTGGGCGCATAGAATAGTAAGCAACCTTTGGCGCATGTATATATAATATATAGATTGAGAGTGTTCGACGAGGAATTGCCACTGAGATTGAGCGAGACTGGCTCAGCATCGAAGGGAACTTAAGCCCACTTTCCGAGCAAGGCCATCAGTGCGGTACCAGCAGCAATGAGGAAGAAGGCCGAAAGGATCTCAAGAAGAGAAGCTTGCTTCATATGGGGAGAGAAGATAAACTCGTGGGCCAAAAGTTCGACCAAACCAGTATAAAGCAGGATACCACCTGAGATGGAATTGAAGACACCTTCGGTGATGAGGGTGCGGCTGCTGTTCGGCGGGTAAGACTTCCTTACTCCAATGCCGATGGCAATGGCAATTGGGGTAGTCAAAGCATATCCACCAGCAAGCACGTAGGCAGTCCACTCCTTGCCCTTTGGCCAAGGAACGCCAGCGAGACGGGCACCCAGACCCAGCCCTTCGAAGAGCTGATGGAAGACAAGAACGATGTAGAGGACATTGAACTCATCAGATGATGTGACGGCAAGGGTCAAGCCAATGAAGACACTGTGGAACAGGATGCCAAACTCAAGGACGAAGATGCCGGTAAGGATAGCAGAGTAAGACTCGCCGACGGAGACATCCATGTTTTCAGAAGGGGTGTTGGCAGAAGATTTGGCAGCCTTGACAGAGGCGTCAGCGATGGCAACATGTTCGCCAGCATGCGCGTAGTGCTCAGTGGGAGCACTAGCGCCAAGCGCAGCGTTAGCCGAGCCCTCAGGTGTCGGAAGCTTCTCGACGTCAACATCGTTAGAGTAATCGTCATGATGAGAGCCAAAGTTGGCATAACGCATGGTGAGGAACTCAATGAAGAAGAGGACCACGATGGTCATGAGAGCGATACCAAAAGTCCATGGATATTCAGTAATGGGACCAGTGAGACACTCGTCAGTAAGCTTCTCATCAGCTTCAGCGAGAAGATGGATAAATGCAGTTGCAATGATAACACCAGTACCGAAGTACTTGCAAATAAAGAAGAACCATGCGGGGATAGCAATCCACTTATGGACTCTGCTGCCGGGCCTGGTCAAAACAGGGAAGAAGGCACCAAGTGCACTGCCAACCATGATGACAAAGATGGCACTGATGCGAACACCTTGACGACCATCATAGTCGTTGCCACCACCGCAAGTATGTTCATCGTCGTCTCTGCGGACTAGGCTATCCAAAGCCATAGCCCCTGCCTCCGAAAGCGACATTCTTGAGATGGCCACAGAGTAGTGATGATTGAAAATGGGGGAGAGTGTGGTGTTTCTCTAGGCAAGAAAAGACCCGTGTGAAGGCCGAAGGGTGGATATGCAATTGAAGGTATGAAAATCAGAAATCGATACAGGCAAAAGAAAGAAGAAAGAGGAAGATAAGAAAGTAACCCAGCAGTGGTATATATAAGAAAGCTGGCAGGCGAGAAAAAAAGAAAAAGAGTCAGAAATGATAATGAGGAAGATTGTGGGAGGCGAGGTCTGAAGGCAACGTAGCGTGTAGGGCGTCAAAGCCTTCGAGCCATGAAATACCACATGGGTTGCAAAAAAAAAAAAAAAATAAAATAAAATAAGATAAAAGGAAAAAAAAAAAATCAACGAAAATCACAACGCAGATAAGCTGGCTGCCCTTGAAGTGATGGACTTCGCACTCCGGACGCCTCTCGCAGCGTGAATTCCTCGCCATGTCAACCTAGTGTGCAAAAATCAGGAGGTATCCGCCGCTCAGGGGGACCTTGAGGACAGGGGGTGGTGAAGTCTTCCCGATTGGGTTAGCCGCAAGCCAATATGAGCGCTGTGATTGGCCACATTGAGTGAGGACCCTGGAGGACATGCTCTTCGATGGCAACTTCTCCCCGTGGGCCACTTTTGGGGTCGTTTTCGACCGCGGACCATGGAGCCCATATCAGGCAAGCGGGTCGAAGAGGAGTCAGAGGGAACTTTTTGCGTAAAAGAGGGAGGCATAGAAATAGAGGTGGGAGATTGCAGATATGCTACCTCTCCGTGCAGCGGCTGGGTTTTGATGTTCCTTTGCCTGGTTGGAAGAAGAGGGGAGGGCATTATACAGACGAGGTGACTTCGAATAGCAGGGCGATGGCAGGGTCTAGAGACAGCGGGACTAGTCCCTAAGGCTCTCGAAGTGGCTGCCACCCTGCATTCGACTCGTACGATTCCTTTCATCTTGACCGCACCTCGACTGT
>AZGZ01000008.1:632284-650157 GCA_001636715.1 Ascosphaera apis ARSEF 7405 | reverse complement strand
CTCGTCGACTGCTTCTTTCGTGAGGTTCATCCTCGCGGTGCTTGGAAGGTCCCCTCCACAGGCCCTATCATCCTCGTCGCTGCTCCCCATGCCAATCAGGTATTTTGATATTATCCTTCCCCCTCAAAACACCCCCTTCTCAAAGACCCAAACACAGAGCAGTAGAGCTGATCATTGTTTGTTTGCTTTTGTGCACAACAGTTCGTAGACTCCCTCATTCTCATGCTCGTTGCTCGCCGCGAGCTTGGCCGCCGTATCGCGTTTTTGATTGCCGCCAAATCCTACAATAGACCCCTTGTCGGTCTTCTTGCTCGCGCTACTGGCGCATTGCCTGTCGCCCGAGCTATGGATAATATGAAGCCTGGCCAGGGAACTATCAAACTCGCTGATCCCATGCATAATCCCTCCCTCATTCGCGGTATCGGCACAAACTTCTTGGAATACCACCCCCACGATACACTCACACTACCAGCTGTCAACGGTGTCGTCAACACTGGCGAGATCGCTGAGATTAAGTCTGCTGAAGAACTCATTCTCAGAAAGCCCTTCAAAAATGAAAACGCTATCAAGCAATTGACCGGTGTCGACTCCATAAAGGTCAACGAAAACGGTGACTATGAAGGATCCGTCTCGCCTGAGGAACTAGAAAACTACGAAGGGATCAAGTTCAAGCATGCACAGCATGTTGACCAAACGAAGGTCTACAATGCCGTCTTCGAAACTCTGGAAAACAATGGTTGCGTCGGCATCTTTCCTGAAGGGGGAAGTCATGATCGGCCAAACCTGCTGCCACTCAAAGGTGCGGATAACAACAATCTCCTCCTGGTATAGGTAGTCTGCCTATCTATTCAAATCTGGGACTTGAACTAACCTTACTCTATCTTGGAATAGCCGGTGTTGCTTTGATGGCCCTCGGCGCACTTGCTAAGAACCCTGATTGCGGTGTCAAGATCATCCCCGTTGGCATGAATTATTTCCATGCTCATAAGTTCCGTTCAAGGGCCGTCATCGAATTCGGTAGCCCCGTCGAAGTCCCCCCTGAGCTTGTTGAAAAATATAAGAACAATCAGCGTCGCGAAGCTGTTGGCGAATTGCTGGATACGATCTACCAAGCTTTGGTTGCTGTCACTGTCACTAGCCCCGATTACGAGACCCTCATGGTCATCCAAGCGGCTAGACGTCTTTACAACCCGACTGGAAAGAAAGTCCCATTGCCCATGGTAGTGGAACTAAATCGCAGACTTGTCAACGGGTATAAGCATTACCAGAACGATCCCAGGATTTTGGACTTGAAAAACCAGGTCATGGATTATAATCGCCAATTGAGACTGCTTGGAATCCGTGATCACCAGGTACAGCATGCAAAGTTCTCAATTGTCCGTGTTGTGGCTGTTCTGGTCTACCGCTTCGCCAAACTGCTCATAATGTCTATCGGCACTCTCCCCGGCCTCGCCCTCTTTGGACCGGTGTTCATACTTGCTAAAGTCATCTCCGTGAAGAAGTCCCGCGAAGCAGTAGCTGCGTCAAGCGTCAAAATTCAGGGGCGGGATGTCATGAGTACTTGGAAATTGCTAGTTGCGTTGGCCTTTGCTCCTCTGCTATATGCCTTCTACACCGCGATCCTCACATACTGGACATGGCGCAACCGTGTCTGGGGTCAAGTTCCCGAATGGGTACCCTTGTGGTCCATCATCCCCTTCGGTTTCTGGTTCTTCCCCTCAGTCACATACGCCGCGCTCCGCATCGGCGAGATTGGAATGGATATCCTGAAATCCCTCCCTCCCCTCGTTCTGTCCCTGAATCCTACTTCTGCGAATACTCTATACAGGCTTCGCCAACGACGCGAACAGCTTTCCGAACATGTTACGCAGCTGATCAATACCCTTGGCCCGGAGCTGTACCCCGACTTCAACCATATGCGCATCGTTGGCGATCCACTTCGCGATACACTCTTCGAAAATGCTCATGGCGATGACGCTGAAGATATCGATTACGACGATAGTGGCAGAGCTGAGAACCGTCACGGCCGCAGAAGTAGCTCCAGCAGCAGACACCTACCGCGCAACGAATCATTTCCTGAACTCGGCAAGTTTGGGTTCTTTTCTACACAGCCGCCGTCGCGAACCCAGTCTCGCAGTTCTTCTCAAATGTCGCGGAGATCGCGGACACCTTCGCAGTCCCTCGGCGGCACTGCGGACTGGCTCAAACCACTATCGACTAGTGCAAATGTGAACTCGAAGTCGGAACTGGATGAAGTAAGTAGGAGGATTCACGGAGCCATGAGAGAGAGGGGAGAGGTCAGGAGAAGAAGGCAGAGTCTAGCGGAAGCAGACGACGATGAAGGCCGGTCCGGATCAGAAGGGAGCGACGATGAGAGCGACTCAGAAGGACCCATGATGCATCGCAAGGCCATATAGCAGGTTAGTATCTGAGGATTGCTTAGAAGTGGGGATTGTGTATGTGTGTCAATCTTTGTATCTAGTCTCTTACCCCTTATTTTCTTTTTTCACACGGCATATTCGTTTCGTTTGCGTCTGTTCTTTCTTTTACTTCCGTCTCTTCTCGTGTCTAAGACTCACTCCTATCTTTCTTTCGTCTCTACATAAGACTTCTACGGAATACTTGTACGGACTACACATCTCCTATCTTCTTTCCCACAGTTTCTTTGCCCAGCCAGGCACGATTGGGGGACAACAACCAGAACTCTTTCAAAATAACCAATGTATATAAATTTTGAACTTCACATTTCTGGCGACGGCTAGTCTTCCTCCTTCAAACCTGGGCACTGCCTGTAATTGTTCCAGGACTTAATTATATGCCTTGTTCATCCCGGAAAGGTCCTGACTCCATTTACAGTCTGGGGGACTCTCGCAATATTCAGTGGTGAGCCGGTTCTGAGGATGCAGAGGTCTAAAATTCATTCACACCACAACAATAACAGCAAGGAGACAAGTGCTCATTTCACTAAAATAAGAGTTAAAATAGTCCAATTAAGCTCCGGACCAATTATCTTCTTGTAAGAAGGGTGATGTGTCTGTCTGTTAATCTGTAGTGCTGTAGAAGGGGGGAGATTGATTTTGGGGCTAGAGCGAATCTTACTCAACGTAGCCTGACAACTGAGATAAAATGCCTTGTACTCTACATGCTAGAAGAAGAGGAAAGGGGCAGACCAGACTATAGATTTAGATCTTGGGCTAATCACAAGGGAAGCTTTTTCATATGACATTTGAACAGTCTCATCATGCTCGATCTGCGCAGAATTGCAGAGTGTATAGTCAAATACAAATGGGCTTAGGGTGCTGTAATCACAACCCATCACCCTCACACCCATTCTTCAAGTCGACAATGAACGTCATGCCATCTAATCGTTGGCATGCTACAGTACATACTACTACAGACAAACCAGACTTCTCAGGTGAGCTATCACTGGTAAGTATAAGTATAAATTAACATACAACGAGTGGTCCCGTACCAGTGGGTGAGAATTGCGCTTAAGCCCCCATGCTTTTTACTTCTAATTAATACCCCTTCCGTGCCCCTCGGTCAAATCGTGGCCTGAAGATCACCCCTTGCTGTCGTCCATCCGTCTTGTCCTGACTTGCCGTCCCACCATCTGACAAGGCGCGTCATAATTACTAGGCACATCAGCGCTCTACCCGACAGCTGCATTATCTGTTCCATCTTCATTGCGCCTCATCTTCACGAGCCAGGTGCTCTCGACTCTTCTCTGACCTTTTCTTCATTTTTTTTCTGTCTTCTCCATCAGGGAACCGCTGTGCCTTCTTTATATTCAACGGATATCATCATCGACGGCGATATTTCAGTGGCACCACAATTCAATCTACTACGAGAAGACGTGCCCGCGCATGTGTTTTGATACTGCCATTGAAAATCAAATAAGATGGCTCTCAAGCAGTCGAGATTATTCACCTCCTTTTTGGCCCTTCCTCCTGTCGAATGGGCCATCGACCAATGCCGCGAATTGCTTATCAACTCTTTAAAGCAAGGCCCTATCCCAAGACATATCGCGTTTGTCATGGATGGCAATAGGCGATACGCAAGAAACCATCGAATAGAAAAGATTGAGGGACATAACTTGGGCTTTGAAGCTCTGGCTAGAGTGAGAACCCCCATATCTATTCTTATCATCATCAATCTGTTTTGTCTTTCCCTCCCTCCATAAAGCCTTTTACAGAACTTTAGTCTCTAACTTTATCGCTTCGCGCTTCCACACAGATCTTAGAAGTATGCTATAAAGCAGGTGTCAAAGTCGTCACGATATATGCATTCAGCATCGAGAACTTCAAGCGCTCGAAATATGAAGTTGATGCGCTTATGGAGATGGCCAAAGTCAAGCTCTCACAACTTGCGCAGCATGGTGGACTTCTGGATGACTACGGTGCAAGCGTGCGCATCTTGGGTCGACGAGAGCTACTCAAACCAGATGTCTTAGAAGCTATGGATCACGTTGTAGACGCTACTGCCCATAATCATACGACCATCCTCAATATTTGCTTCCCTTACACCGCACGGGACGAGATTACTACAGCCATACGAAATACTGTCGTTGACTACAGCACTCCCCTGGATCGCTCACAATTTCCCCAGCGCTTCCACTCGTTTTCCGAAGATCACATCACCCAAAACATCAAACAAGAAAGCTCGCACGAGGGGCGGCCTACATCATCGAGCAGTGCTGGCGATTATCGTTCCATGCCAATAACCCCTGCTTCTGAAGTCTCAAGTGATACCACTACACTAGTTGGAGGACCACCTGCCAGTGTTCTTACTAAACTGGACGAGTCCTTTACCAGCTATCCTCCTCATACCGACCAACTCATATTTCACTCACCAGAAACGATAACATCGAAAACTCTCAATGACCATATGTTCACAGCGGGATGCCCACCCGTTGACCTTCTCATACGCACCTCTGGCGTTGAGCGCCTAAGCGATTTTCTTCTCTGGCAGGTCCACCAGCATACCGAGATCGTGTTTTTGGACATCCTATGGCCGAGTTTCGATTTATGGACTTTCATACCTGTACTTTGGCAATGGCAATGGCGCATCCGCAAGCAAGGGCGGACACGACGTCGTCATGACGAATTTGATGAAGGGTATCGTGCCCGTCCCCCGTCTGCAGGATGTTCTAGTGTTAAGGCAAAGTCTACGTGACTAAACCCGTCGATTGATATGCGCGAGCTTAGCGCGAGTTTGTTGACCCTCGTTCGCTGAATATACATACACATAAACGGGAATATCTGCATTTTCTCCCCTGCTCTTTGGCACGGCACATTGCATGAGATATCCGGCCTTGCCATTGCTGGTTTGTTTTTTCATCTATCTTCGTTTAAAGATATTCTTTCGTTCATATCTCATCTTTTTCATCTATGGCCTACGGTGTTCGTCGTCGATCTGTTCTTGATCTGAAGGTGACACTATTCTACATGTAACCAAGCATATGTAAGTTCTTCAGGCAATCAATACACTTGCGTTTGACGTATTGTTGCAGCTATTATATATCTTCTTCTCAACCTACAGCCATTGACATAAGCAAACGCCCATAGTGATATGTATAGATTCACAGTAGCCCTACTTATTTATATGTTTGTGCAGAACAATGTTAGAACATTGCAATGCAATGATGAAATATGTATGTATGGGCATATCAAATGAGATGCCATGAGGTTGAGCAAGCCATTGTATGTCGCTAAGTAGGCCCAATTGAGTCCGGAGGTACAGATTCATATGCAGCTCCTTATTCCTTCGTGAACCTTTTCATCCAGTTCTCCTCTCTTGTACTGAGCTTCGGCTAGATTTCGAATGAGTTCCAGATTTGTCAATCTAAGAACTTCATTCTCGTTTTCCAGTCTCCTCAGTCTTTGTAGTAAGACGGTATCCCTCTCCTTCCATCGTAGCTCCCAAGAATCTTCGACCTGATAACGAGCTTTTGCGACCATTTTTTCCGCTTTCTCCTCCCATTCAGCGTTCGTCTCTTGCTTAGTTTTCTCGAGAAGTTCATTGGTCTCAGTCTGGAGGTATTGCAGTTTGGCCCGTAGATCATCGATTTCGGATGTGCGCTGCTGTAGTTCCTTACGATAGACTTGATCCATTTCATTCAGTCGTATCCGCATGCGTGCCATTTCTGTATCTCGAGCATCGAGCTCCGATCTAAACTTCTTGTCAAGGGCGTGGACGATGTGGCTATAATGAAGCCCAATGTCATTGGTAGGCTGCATTGTCAGATCGTCTCCATGATCTTCGTCGATGTCCGATAAGAATGGAAAGCGAATCGATCGTATCGAACGAGCGTCATCGTCGAATCGTGCGGATAACATAGATGAGTGATCTTCGGGATCCAGCATGGCTGCTTGACTGCACCCAATGGATTTCATTTGAACAGGGGTCTCAGGAGAATCTGAGTCTGGCTCATCTGAAGAAATGATCATAGCAGGCGTTGTTCGCCCATCAGCTTCTTGGAGTTGAACACTCATTGTAGAGCTTGGAGAAGGTAGTGCCAGTGATGTTGATGGTTTCGCTGATGAATTGAAGGTTGCTTCTTCCGGTGGTGAGTATGGTGGCGGATCTGACTGTCTTCGTTGAGGAATTCCGGAAGCTTTAGTATGTGTAGAGATCCTGGACGCGTCACGATTTATATGGAATGTTCTCCCCCCCGCGATGATATCAACACTTCTGGCGCTCAGTGCATCGTCATGCAAAGTCGAAGCTATAGAAGAGATAGTGGAGGTTGTCTTTGCAGATATAACGCTCGACGACCTTCTGGTGCGTGTCAGGATTCGTCTTTGTGCCACGGAGGCTCCTGTTAGGCTTTGATAGCTCAGCGTAGTAGTACCACCCTGAAGCCGGAATATGTCACTATCAGCATTTGATTGCCCCTCCCTACTATCCATGATGTACAGCACAGTGCATAAGATGAGTTGTGTCCAGGCAACGATTGAATGCAGCCTGAATCGAACAAAAAGACAAAGGATGTAATGCAAGCAGCAGCTTGTCTGTAGATGTTCGATGGACAGGTAGCCCCGTAGAAGACGGGCTTGTCAGCAGAGCACAACGGCCGTGAGATGCTAGGCCGTCAAGAAAACGTCATCAAAAAGAGCCCCGACCCTTGGGTTCCTCATCGAAAACATGGGGGTGGTCGCCAGAAACGCTCCTATTTTTGGGAGAAACGGTATGCCACTGAGTGTGGTGGCCTTGCAGCCGAACTTGTGTAGAAGTTCAGCGAGGCAATCATATTTGGCTGAGCAACAGTCAATCCATCATATCGTGATGGTGAGTCTGGTTATGCACGCAGCCAGGAGAACAGCAGCAAACGATGTGACACCTTCCGCAGACCTCGACCCAATGGAAACAGTCGTGTAACGAATGAATAGGTTACACTCTTGGGTTGCGAGCCTGCTTTATTCTGCGATCGCAAAAGCTCCGGGCGCGAGTAGTCATGAGAGAATGACACCCTCCAGAAGCATGGCGATCACCGTGATGCAATCGATGACTTCATTGCATTTGAAGTAGTGTTATTTGATCAAAGTGTCGTATATGACATGACTGCCAGGAAGAAAGGCGTTTTACTGGACCGGAATCGCGACTAAGTATCGTGCTAGCGCGTGGCTATAGTCACAATGGATGGATGGAGATGGCCCATCTTCAACACTTGACTCTACATCATTAGATAGATGACCGACTGTGCGAAATAATGCTGGACACTCCTGCAGACAGAAGTCGACAAGGTCTGCTTTTGGCTGCCAGTGCACAACTACCGGTTCCCAGCTCCCGAGTGCGACAATAGCTAGCACTTTGAAACTGTCATAGAGGGAGAACTCATTGTTCTCGATATGGGCCTCGGCTGAGTAGAGCCAATCACGGATATTTTAATGCTCGTTTCGTATCTCTGCTCTCCTTCAATTTGTCCACGAAACCATCATCAGGGCCATTTAAAAAAGGCCGGAGTCCCAATATGAGTAAGAATGCTACACATGTCAGACAATACAATCGCGCTCAATCCGTCACTCGCGGTGTCAAAACTCGACAACATCGTGTGAGTATATCAGGTGAAAAACAGCAGCTATGGCAGACGAAATATACCCGATGCCATGTCCATTCTGCGCGATCGCAAAAGCCAGCCCACCTGCTAGACCTCTGCTTGGAGGAAGAGCCTCGCAAGAGCAAATTGATGAGACCGATGAAGTGCCAAACCTTGTGCTATCCACAAAGACTGTCCTTGCATTTTTGGACATCATGCCTCTGAGTAAAGGACATTTGCTTGTGATACCGCGAAAGCACTATCACACACTGAAGGATGTTGGCATTGCGGATTCGATAGAGGTGGGTTGACAGCAAGAGCTCATACATGTCATAACGCACATGAATTTACTGCATGCTGTACTGACTTTCAAATGTAGCTGGGTAAATGGCTTCCGATCCTCTCCCGCGTAGTGATGAAGGTTGTCTTGGGAAGTGAGCCCGATGCCCGCGGCGACGATCCAGCGCATTGGAATGTGCTCCAAAATAACGGTAGGCAACGCACTTTGCGCAGTGTCGCAGGCCTTATTTATTGAGCAGGGTCTCATTATCATTGTAATACAGGTACTCGTGCTTCACAGACTGTGCCACACGTGCACTTTCACATCGTACCCCGGCCCCCGATAGATTTTGGAAATAATTCATTTGACAGTGGCAAAAGCCAGACGCAAACGGCTGCAATCGTTTTTGGAAAGGGTCAGAGAGATGATTTGGATGATGATGATGCCAAAAGGCTGGTGAGAGCGTTAAGGGAGGAATTGGTGGTTGAAATAGAGCGGGTCAGGAATATAGAGGGCATAGACTTGAAGACGGATTTTGAGGCGACGAAGTCGTACAACAGCGACGTGAAAGTGAAGTTGTGACTGCCTCGTTTTCCCCTCCTCTTTCAAAAACCAGATACTGCCAATTGCGATATAATGATGCTGGTTTGGAATATGAAAATGTCATAACCCTCCACAAGGTACTAGTACCTAGCGAGCTAATCGTAGATTTCAAAGCCAGCCTCAGTGACCTTGCGAGCCTGGCTGTCTCTTCTCTTTAGACGCTGATGAAGTTGGAGAAAAATACTGAGAGATATCGTTAGTAAACCAAGACATTGAGACACTGCTGCTGCTGGGGATTTCAACATACATGTTTGCGGAACGGATTGAGCTCGTCCGCACTGGCATTTTTTGACTGCATCGTTCTCTCCACGACTATGAGCTCGCTATGAGTTCTCTTATAAGTCAAAAGTCGTCTCGACCATTTGTTAAAGGTCTGCACGCAGACGCTGACAAGCTCCAAATTGGGATTCGACGGGATTTCAAGCTCGACATCCTCTTCATTAGCTGTCGGCATCCAGAAAGATATGCGGCCTTCTGGCACTAAACTCATAGCGGCGAACTGGAGTATGTCATCGATCATGAAGTCGAAACTATATGGCTTCTTAGGTGGAACATAACCATCCATATAATGCGTTGGAGTACCGTCGACAACGACAGGCTCGCGCTTGCCTCCATCCCTGTACCCAAGGACTTTCAATCCTTCACGAATGCCATACGGTGGATCGCAGATGATACCGTCGAGGAAGGGTCTTCCAGTGAGAAGTGGCGTATTTGTCAGGTCACTCGTAAAGCACTCAATAAACCGACCCTCGAGGCCATATTGCTGCAAATTCGAAACAAGTCCAATCGGAGAAGCCGGAGCTTTTGCTTCCAATTTATGTCTTTGCTTGCCTGCCCCCCTGAAGCTTCTGCCATCAATATCTGATCCCAAAGTGTGAGCGCCAAAATGAGCCATTGCGACACAAAAACTGCCAGTACCCACAAATGGATCATAAAATAACTTTCCAGGGGCGGCAAGTGCCATATTGGCTGTGATAAGCGTCAATTCGGCATCCATGGAGGTTGTGCTAATGTAATTTCGTTTTTTCAGGTCATATCTGTCGGGAGCTTCTCGGCTGCCGTTTGCTATGAACCTAGCAAAATATAGCTTCCTCAGTTTCGATGGAGGCGGGACGCCTGTCGTGGAGTTTGTGTCGACCAGCTTCTCATATTCTTCAAAAATCATGAATTCCTCGTCCGGATGATTCATTTTGATGGGGCCTTGAAAATCGAGGTATGAGAAAGACTGAATGATGCTTGTTTTCTCCTTCGAGTCACGCTTGCCCATGTATGTGTCGAACGCAAATCGAAATGAACAATTCCTGAACTTTTCCCATAAGTGTGAAGTGCGCGCTCTCACATCCGCATGGAGTTCTTCGTATGTCGTGCCATATCCCCAAAACTCGTAAATTCCCTTTGTGAGAATACTGCGCGATATGAGTCTGGCTGCAGAAGCCTCGTTCTGCAACTTGACAATACAGAAGGGAGACTACGCGATCATTAGTATCATGTTCTACCAAGAGCGAGACCCGGATGGTCGTTATCTTACTTGTTCGTCATAATAAACGAATTGCACGTCAATACCATGCAGAGTCGCAAGAGCTTCAAGTTCAGGTTTCCTGAACGTTTCATGAACTTGTGCCAGGCGAATCAGATACTCCATCTTGTTCAACTTTCCTGAAGGAGTGGGAATTGAAACCAGGCCTTCTCTTGCTTCGCCGATGTATGTAGCTTGTCGTTGTATTCATCTCTGCTTGAATTTTGATTTTTTTTTTTTTTTTTTTTCTTTTCCCCTTTGATGCCAAGTTTTCCCTAGAGCGGGCAGTGACGTCAGGTCATGTACAGCCTAACATACATACATATATACAGACAGAGATGCACACAACCTACGTAACATGCAATAAGCTATCTGTGTACGGAGTATGGCCTTCGTAATGGTCTTGTTGCTAGATCTTAATCTTGCACGCTAGTTTGTACAGGATGGCACGAACCGACAGCTCATTCTACTGCGAGTGTTGAGATTGAGTTTTTGGCGAGTTCAGAAAAAATAGAAGATATGGAATACGGACATAATCAGCGGATTGATTCGAATGTCTCCTCATCCAAGACGGTGCCAATCCTTGTATTTGTCCATAAAGGTAATCGCTCTCTCCGAACACCATCACTTTGTCGTTGCTGAGCTTCCTACTCAAGGTACAATGCCTGGTTGATGACATAGTTGGCTATGTCTGTGGGCGTAAGCTGGGCCAGAGCGTCAAGTTCCCTTTTCTTCGCGGCCGCCCTGACTCTCGTAGAACTCACAGTTTCGTCTCCAAAGTCCATTATTTTTTCGACAACCTCAATCCGTTTGGACCACCAGTCATACCCGTGAATTGCATCCAATGAACCAGCAGCAATTCTCTCGACGAATTGGCGTTGCTCGGAGACCGGGGGCCCATCTTCGCTATCACGCAGGGCAAGAATGATCATGTTGGCAGCGAAGAAAGCTTGAAGTGATTTCAAAGTCTTGTCCTTGTAGTACTTTGGATCCAGCACACGGACCAGCGTATCAAATCCCATGAAGAAAACTTGCGTTTTGAGAAGGGAATAAACCCCCGATGCAGCGATTGCATTTGCCTTATCGATGAAAAGGGGGAACTTGACAACCCCGATATCAATCGCTTGGGGCTTTGGCATCTCATGGTCAGGACACCGCCGGTCAAGTTGTTGCGCTAGCTCCAAGGCAAGCATGTTCATCATGATCAGTCTGTCCTCGAAGGACGCTGGTTTGGAAGGCTTGTCGGCGTTTTCAGTTGCCAAAAGCAGCAGGAGACGAGCAGGCGCCGCAAGGCCCTGAGTTCTTTGCCAGTCATTCATGGCGTACAGGGCCATTGCAAAATGCGCCTTTGTAGGCGGATTGAACGACGAATCCAATACATAGATAATCTCAGAGTCAGGGACCGCCTCAGGGGTCACCCGCTTCGAGAGATTGATAGTTTTGATGACTTTGAAGGGCGTACATCCTTCTTTGAAACTTTTCAGCGTCTCAATCAATTCAGTGCGGGTAAACAGTGACTTGCACATCGTGACTCGCCAGTTTACTGACTTGAATGAGCTTGAATGTGCTGTTGAATGAAATTGTTAGTATTAACCAGTCATCATGCAGTCAAATATGTATTGTAGACGACAGCAAATTCATATTCGATGCAAACCTAAGGCACCCAGGTGGACACGACAACCACACCCGGACTGATCACCCAACTCCCAGACACGCGGGACAGCTGATCACATACATACATATGTAGCAAAGAGCTTGGACCCTTCAGTGCTTAAGCGCATTGAGGTCTTATGATGAAAGACTCCTCCATGATCCGATCGACAGCTGCAGACAACGCAAGAGTCTATCTTCTTGCCAGCAGGGCTTGAAGTTATGCAGCATACTACCTTTGCATACATACATACATAATGTACACTAGTACTGAGTAATTGGCACCACGGGTTTGACAAGCCAACATCCAGGACATATTAGAACTTGTCATCAAAAGCAAAATGATCTCAGGGCTCATAAACAGTATTATGAAAGCAATCAAAACCTCCTCCGTAACCGGATGCTTCGTGATACGGAATATGGTGCGGATGACTGGTCGGACCGCTGTGACGCTCCAGAATTGCTCAATATGCTCCGTAGACCGGTCAAGAGAGAGCGAAAGTAGATATCCTCAATATCTTACGCAACAAGATAGTCGTCCCTCCTCAGCTTGCAAAGGATGAAGAGAAAGAGTGAGAGAAATGTCAGAAGATTTTAATTTTATCTGTCCTCAATCATGAATTATCAACATATATACCGATCAAGGAATCTCGTTCGTGAAGACAGTGGGCATTCAGAGGCTAAATGAGACGTATGCCAAAAGAAAGTCGTCACGCCATAAACAAGAACAAACAATGACAAAGGTATATTTCGCAAAGACCAAGAAAAAAAGAACAAAACTGATGAAACTGGATATGCCAAAAAGCAGCAAAGCGGGCGAAATGACGATGAATATACCAAACAAAAAAAACCAAGAAGCGCTGCATTTCCACAAAACTCGAATCGAGGCGCATTGATCCCCAGCAGACAACTTGTACAGCCAAGAGAGAAAAAAGAAGAAGAGAGATTAAGTTATGGTGCCCATAGCATGTGATGGCAGGGCAAAAACGAGGGAAGTGATGGCTATGAAATGAAACAGTCGGAAACAGGTAGAAGCACGTCTCTAGTGCATCTCCTTCTCGGCCTCGGCTTGAGCAAGCTCTTCGGCCTGCTTTTGACGGGCCATGCTCTTGACCAACTCATCATCACTGTCAAGGGCATTGAGCTCGTCTTCCTTCTTGTTGAGACGAGAGAAAGTGGCATAGACGATGATACCACCAATGAAAGAGGCAACGGACAAACCAACAAACATCCACATGATGGCAGGGTCATAAGCAGCGGGCGTCAAAGCCTCAGCAATAGCAGAGCCGAAAGCATTGGTCAACAAATACATGGACTGCACGAAGGACTTCATGTTGGGAGGCGCCTTCGTGTAAGCATATTCAAGACCAGTGACGGACGCGAAAATTTCCGAAACACCAATGAAGACGTATGCTGGGGTCTGAATACCAATGTGGACATTGTTAGGGCCATCGAAGAGCTTGCCATCAACCATGCAATTTCCAGGGGCCTTATAGCAGGGACCAGCAGCATAAATGAGATGCTGAACAATCGCAGCATATGCCATGGCAATGGAGGCGACGACAAAGCCAAAACTGATTCGGGTGACCGGACGAACTTGTATTCTCATCTTGAGAAGGGCGGGATAGAATATCTTCTCCATGACTGGAATGAAGACAATGACGGCGATGGGGTCGAAGTTCTGCATAAGATCGTTGGGGATACCGTGTCCCTGCATCTGAGAAGCCTGTGTGACAAAGTTGCTGGAGAACTGGCCATACACAACCCAGTAGATGGGATAAATGGCGAAGACCTGGCAACCAACAAGAGCACGCTTGACCTCGTCGACGAAATGATCATCCCAAGGAACTGTGGTCTCCCTGCCAACCGCAGCAAGGTTGGAAGGCTTGGGGGCATCGGTAGAGCGAGCCTTAATCATCATGAAAATGCACTTGAAAGCATCAGTGATGACGGAGCCTTGTGGAGGGCGGACGACATAAAACTTGCGACCAAAGACAAGGATGATGGTGCCGACGACGAAGACACACAGACACATCAAATAGGCCGACCAGAATCCAACATCGCGCTCCATATAAGGAGTAGCGAGCAGCGAAAGAGAACCAATGTTGATGCATCCATAGAAGATCATATAGATACGCTGGATGGTGACGGTGGGATCGATGATGACACGCTCGCCCTGCTTGTTACGGCCAATAGCCATCCTGCGGCGACCATACTGATCGGCAATCAAGGGAGAAACGTTGGACTTGATACCACCAGTGCCAATACCAATGATAATGATAGCGACGATGAAACCGCCCAAGCCAGCGCCGTGCTCTAAAGCCTTGGGAATGGATGTGCAGACGAGGATGAGGAGGCCAACCATATAAATGATACAGTGAATCAAGATGGTGTTGTACTTTCCGAGGTACTGATCAGCGATGATTGCACCGGAGATAGGAGTGACTGAAGCATGGTTAGTATGTGAAAGAGTCCTTCACCTAACTGGATCATAATCTGTACTTACCATAACACCAGAACTGGAAGAAAGTGGTCAAGCCAGTAGCTCCTTGGTGTCCCATACCGAGGGCACCACGCTCTGGTCCATCAAGAGGTCTTTGAACATAGTTCTGAAATAGACCCTGCATACCATAGTATGTAAATCGCTCACACAACTCGACGATAGCGACTAGGAAAGCCGAGATGGGCAGCCGTTCTCCAACGTGCAATAGTGTCCTCCTTTCATATTCTGTGGGCTCCTTGCCGTCTGGGGTCTCATAACCCTCGCCAGCCTCTGCATCTATCCCATTCTTGATACCCTCATGAACCTGCTGGATGCTCCCATGTTCAGGATCAGTGTCGCTCATATCAAGTTGACCACCGACGGCATCCTTCTTGTCTTCTGCTTCCAATTGACGGTGGGCACTGATGAAACAAAGACTGTTAATTAACTGTCTTCAGCTATCAAGACTGCATGGGTTTTAAAAAAAAAAAAAAAACTTACTCCGCCACTGGGCCTTCGTGGTCAGCCATTCAATCAACGGAAATGTGATTTTATGTCGAGATCCTGCGCGTTGACAGATGAATGCTGAATGGCAAAATCACAAAATCAAAACGATGAAAAGTTGCACTCGACAGTGTAAAAACTAGTGGGATGGGAGAAGAAAGAAATATGAAATGGGAGAAAAAGAGGAAGAGGACAACGAAATTTCAAGGGGATGATGCTCTATTTTACAAGGACGACCGACCCTCTGAATCATCGCCGCGCCTGAGTTTTCGAGATGGACCCATTCGACCCGATAGCAGAGGAAGAGTCACCGAGTTAAAAAAACTCAGAAAGTAAAAATGCGACCCTAAATCTACCCGCCATGCACGGTTCAATACGGCCATTGATTTCAGCAGGTTACAAACCCAGTCATAGGAAGTTGCTTGGCCGGGGAGGTACCAGGATATTTGATCATTTCTCCCAGGCTGGGCCCGTCCTTTATCGCAAGAACCTCATAGGTTGAAGCGTCACTCTTTTATTTTGAACACCTTTACATCCCTCGCTTCATAAACGTAAAAGGATCCACGCCGTCCTAGATACAACCGACCATGCAACTTGCTGTGAATTTGTCAAGTCGATATACATGAAAAGAGGGTATGAGCTGGCTTTCTCGGACTTCCGAAGCTGTTCCTGCCTGGGTTGATGCACAAGCTGCACATGCTAATTAGCCCCTCTGCCACGGAGGAAAGGTTACGTTCATGCCATGATAAGGTGTGCATAAAAAAACAAAAAAAAAAAAAAAAATCGCGATTCAGGAAGTCGCACATCCCGGGTGTGCAGCTACACATTTTTCATGACAGAAGCCTTGTTCCGTGGTTGGCCCCGCTTTGCATTTATGGCAACCGTAGCATCCGTCCGAATACCACGGTTCGCTGCCAAACTGCTTTCTTCCCCTGAGTCTCATATCGCTTGAGTCTATCTATGTAGTGGGATCAGCATCTCTCAGGAGCAATATCCGGGCACAATGGAATGATGGATCTAGTATCGTGGACAGATTAAATTCATCTGCCTCACAAAATCGCTCTGTATACATGTAGATTTTGTGATATCATGCCGTGCGCTCAGACAATATCTTGCTCCCAGCATGTCTGAGCGTTCAGGCCGTTCAGACAAGAAGGCTTCGCCTGAGGGAAACAATGCCGGGCACCTCCGTATGTGCTGCATCGCGCGGATAGCTTCGTTCTGAAAGCTTTACAAAGCTTGATGCGACAAGGAGAGGCTCAATCGTAGGTAAGTTTCAGATCAGACAACCCCATACGAGCAGATAATTAGAGCCCGGCATTATCCCCAAAATCTTCATTCCGGCACTCGCTATCCATCAGTATTTCAAGCAATTCTAGTTATAATCTAGTACTGGACTCGGTAAACAGCTTTGAGGCGCAATGTAATTGATAAGGGCCCCCGCTAACGGGAATTGAAGAGCATTGCAAATAGACGAGCTTCCAACCCGGCAAGTTTGCAAATCCCTCGTGGCATGCTTTTTCTTTCAAGTATCATTGAGGGACTGAGAGGACCATATATCCGGTCATTCACGTGTCTATGCTTATAAGGCGCGACAATTTTCTCCTCAATTGCAAGCATCTCCCACCATAGCACTGTTGGCTTGCAATCGACGCTGCTCCCTGACTAGATCAAAGTCACTGACGATGATACCATAAAACTCAGGTGATTGTTCGGCGCAGTCTGCGGTCAGCAAGAGCCGGCTCTTAGTAAAATCATCTGAAGCCACTATGCTAGCCCAATTCCGTTACACATAGAAACTCGCGTATGGCGTTCAGGGTACAAATCAATTGGAGGACAATGATTACTGAGGATCGCATATGAAGCCATTTCCGCGGCACTATGCCATACAATTGACTCGGCGCTGATGCGATGGCGTCCTCATGGACAACGTGAAAGGCGCGACTCTCGAGCACTCTCCCTGTCGTGATCAACCATAATTCTCCCTCAATTTGAAGCAGCCGTCGCACGTACGATAATTGCACATATCTCAGGGATTATGTGAAAACGACAGAGACTTGGCTTTTGTCTTGACTATTTTCGTGATTTGGCTCTGATTTTCTTAAATCAGTTGCGTCCAGTGGGTTTGCGCTTGGTCAGAGGAATCGCCGCAGTCGCTGCAAGAGTCCAGGGTGTTTGATACATACGGCAGGCGTTCCCTGGGTCCAAATTTCGATAGATCCGTTCCTTTTGTGAGCGCTTGTGCTTTCTGGAAAATGAGACCGACGTGTTACATGAGAAAAAAGGAGTGTAGATGGAGTATCGGCCAGGACTTTTGAGTGCGCTCAAAGCAATGGCATAGCCCTCTACCACCCCTTGCTCACAGTCTAATCTTCCGCGACCGGAGTCTTATCTTCGAACACACTTCCGATGTGTCTCAAAGATGTAGACTGCTTTTGTCAATTTCCTTGTCCTTCCCATCGCTGTTGTCGGGCGAAGGACAGGTATCGAAGACCGCCAGTTCGAGATCCCCAGATGTCATCCCACAATTTTTGCGCGGATATTGGCGGAGGATCTTTGCACAGTAATTTAGGGCACGAAAAAGAGGGCGAGATAGAGCTGCACTGACTCATCGACAGTACTACCCAGGGTTTTCTAAATCCAAGGAGAGGCGCTGAACCGTAGGTTGGTGAGCTTCGAGAGAATCCATGACGTGCGTTATCATCTTGTCTGCCTTGCGTCGTCCAGCTGTGCTGAGATCTCCGGTGATTGCCGTAGAGCCCTTATCGTCTCTTTTCAGTTCTGGCTATCAAAAAAAAAA
>AZGZ01000008.1:614470-632184 GCA_001636715.1 Ascosphaera apis ARSEF 7405 | reverse complement strand
GCTGAGGTGGCCATCTCTCTGTTCGGCCGGCTATCCTTGCTCGTATTTTGGTCATCGTTATCGTTATCGTGTTCTTTCATAATGCGCGGATACGTTGATGAGTCAAAGAGAATTGTTTCAAGCAAGGGGAGAATGTTTGAGCTCTACCGCCGACTACTTCATCATACTATTTTGTATGATGGAACTGCTACTTCTTGACTCAAAGCTCTTGAGCAAGATAGTGCTCTATCCATCTTTTGCTTTGTTTGTCTTCAAAGCTCCAGCTGGGCCCAGACCCTATCCTGGTCTGCTTCTGTACAGGATGCGGGTTTGCAGATGTCTCTTAAGTTTGGTGACCAAGCTTATATGTATACTAGCCAATCACATATTGGCTAGCACTGCAACTTTGGCATCTTCAAGATAATATACTTGGAGATATTATCTCTTTCGATGAGGGATGCACGAGTGAATACTGCAACCAGCAAAAGTCATGTAGACGAACCGTCCTGCATGAGACAGCGAAGTCGTACTTAAGGCAACGAGCATTTCGTTAGACTTGGCGAGGTGGATGAGCGTAATCGTGAAATGCATGAGCACCCTTGAGTTTTGCACTCAGATTCAGTCGGACAGCTGACAGCTCTTTTCAACATGCCTCTACCTCGAAAAGCTCTCATTGCTATCAGCAGTGCACACCCAAAGTTCCATGCAGACGGCTCTCACACGGGCTTCTGGTATGCCGAAGCGCTTCATCCATATCAAACGTTTACCGACGCTGGCTTTGAAGTGATAATAGCATCGGAAAATGGCGATTACGCCTGTGATCAGATGTCCCTCGCTCCTCAAGTGAATTCGGACGACGACAACAAGGTCATCGAGGATACAGAGCATCCGTTCAATCGGCAACTTCACGGTCACGTCTTCAGCGCATCGGATTTGACACCGACAGACTTCGGTATATTCTTTGCGGCAGGTGGCCATGGTGCCGCATATGATTTCCCGCATGGGAGCGCGCTGCAAAGTATTGCGCAGAGTGTTTACACTCGTGGCGGGCCAGTTGCTGCTGTATGCCATGGCCCGACTATCTATGAGGGGATTAAAAGTAATGCTGGACACTCGATCATCAAAGATAGAACCATCACTGGCTTTCCTGTTGAGGGTGAGCTAGAGATGAAGGTTCTCGATCAGCTGCACGAGGATAATGTGCCCAGCGTGGAGGATATTGCAGAACACACTGGTGCCACTTATGAACCCCCTGAGTCGACATTTGCTGAGAAACAGAGCATCGATGCGCAAATAGTCACCGGTGCGAACCCCGCTAGTTCCAGGGGCACTGCTGAGAATGCCATCAAAGTATATGAAAAGAATAGCGATTAGACAGTCCCTATGGTAGAGCTTTTCTCCTTTCAAAACTTTGGAGTTGCTCGCTCAGGTAGACGTCTTCCCTAGCTGCTGGATAGATCAAAGAATTCAAAAATCTTCGTAATCAAGCTCAAAGGTCATATTACTCCTATTTCTACTCAAACAATTGCAAGGAAAACAAGGTGCTCTACCCCGTATATAAACCACTTATCTATCGCCGTAATCGGCGGATTGCTTATCAGAAGCATGGACGGAAAACGGCACTGACTCAAGCAAACGTCACATAAGATGTGGTATAATACCTTCATTGACTGAAAGCATCGTCCGATATAGCAGGCAGTGGAATACAGTCTGCCCGTGGCCGAAATTCAATGCGCATGTGCTTCATACAATGTGAGTCAAAAGGGCTGTTCTTCACAGGGCAGCTTTGAAGTCATGGGCCAATTGACCTGCCGAACCGACCCCTCCAAGTGAGAAAAGATAAGATAGAGACATCGTTATATGGATAATGCTAGCTAGAAAAGAAGTCGTTCAGATCCGGGGAAGAGAGGGATGGGGGGAAGGGGGCTAAAAAAAAAGAAAGACCTCCGTGGTGCGCATGCCCAACATTGACACCTCATTACACCATGGTTTCGTGAGAACAAAGACACAATTTATATTTGAACCTAACTTCTAATCCTTCTCGGCAATAGCGTTCAACCGGTCATCGATCTCATCTTCAGTAAGCACACGGAACTCAGCCTGAGTACCCGGCTGACCATCAGCGCGTGGGCCACCGACGATACCAATTTCCAGCTCACTCTTCTTGAAGTCGACGCTCAAGACGGTGCCGATGGTAGTGATGGCGAGTTCGACTATCTCCTCCCAAGTCCCCTCTGCATAATCCTTGTTCTTCAATTTCTTCTCCAGATGGTTCATGATGTCCTGTTGTTTAGGACCAGCGGCCGTGGCCTTGTAACCAACAAAATAACCTGCTGGGTCGCATTTATACAGCTGTGGACCGAACTCGGAATCGAGAGAGATCAATGTGATTGCGACACCAAGTGGTCTCATGTATGCCTGTAAAAAGCAGCAAATTGATTCAAAGCGGTTAGACGTCATCCTTGACAGCTCTGTTGATTGATATTGAGATCGACGTACTCTCTGTGTATAGACCTGGTTGATATTTGCCAATCGCTTTGCGAGGACATCGCACGGCATTTCGTACCCATACTTGTATTTGAACTCAGCTGCCTCGCTCTGAGCTCTCATAACAGATGCCCTAGCATCTGCTATTGAGCCTGTCATGACACAACCAACTGAAGGAGAGATCCTGAATATATGGGATACTGAGGAGGGGTCGATCAACTTGTCCTGTATTGACGAAACCAGACTATCATCAGCATTTGGTCCTGTAAGGTGTAGTTGGCACAAAGCATAGGTGCCCCCTACACTTGCCAGACACGATCATTTGGTAAGGATGGGTTAGCACGTACGGGGACCTTCTTCTGAGATAGAACCACTGCACAGTCCTTTCCTCTAATACCCAACGAAGTGATATTTGCAGCGGTGATGGCCTTGAAGGCATATTCTGCAACAATTGTCAGTGACTATTACTCAATCTGAAGCATTAATTTCCTTCGTATCTGTTCGGAGCAGCTGCTCGAGGATTGGAGTCTGATAGGAATCGCGAGAGTAAGCAACTGACCAACTTGATATAATCGGCCGGTATCCGAAAATATAGTGATGTGTCTGTCGTAAGCTGCACTGCCTATTCATCCACAGCATTGAAATCAGTATATACAGTTATATCTCATTCACGCCTGCTACTTGATGGCGGTCACACACCAGACATGGTGACGGATTGCGGCACGAGCGACTTGGATAGCTAGACTGAACGATATAGCAAGACTGATTGATGTGAATAGCGACTCAGGTGTAGTAGCAACAGCAGATACGGAATGAAGATGATGCGCTGAGTGAGGGCAGCGTTGAGCCAAGCTGTGAGATATTCGATATCCGATGGTCGTGCCGGTTGTGATGATAGTTGTCGATGAGCTGTTGTGGTGTATGCTGCGTGTGGTATTGCAGTGGTTTGCTGTTGCTGCCAGGCGCCGAATGTGACGAGTGAGGATGGAGTTGCGATTGAGCTTTTGCGGGCCCAGAAGGCATAAACCTTAATCCTTAATTATAACGCGGTGATTGAGAGCTGTAATGGATGTAGACGGCGACCAGAAGACACAACTAGAAAGGAGAAAAGCACCTTTAATAAGTGATATGACAGCAAGCCTGATGCAGTGAGGGTATCTCATTTGCCAATTACAACTCTCATCTCTCATCTCTCAAATCTACCTGTCGATGATGTCCAATATCGTGAGTTCACTGATGACAATTACATGGATGTCACTTGCATCTGCACAATTTATGTTATGTGCTTACTCAGCATTATGCAAAAATACGGACTATTATCTCTCCGCTTCCGGCGCAATTTACTTTTTTTATTTTTATTTTTATTTTTATTTTTTTTCTCCTTCTTCATCTTCAAACATTGAAACATCACATCAGAGCCGCTCTTTCTGGAATGCATTGGGGGTTGCTATATTGCTAGATTACCTGAAGAAAGATTAGAAACTGCCGAATTGATAATATGGCGAAACACGAGAAATCCTCTAAGGATAAATCTGCTGCTGCGGCAGTAAATGCCACTAAACATGATCGAAAAAGAAAGCATTCTGTGAAGGACTCTGACGAGGTTACTCCCAAGAAGCAAAGGGTTGAGGAAGTGGATGCAAGCTCAGTTGACGGTCAAAAAACGGCTTCCGGCAATTTGGAGGAGAAAAAGAGCAAGCAGTCCAAGAAATCATCAGGCAAAAATGAAAAGGGTGATGTCAAGAAAGAGAAAAAGAGCTCCAAGAGCAAGAGATCTAAGCGGGACAGGAGTGAGGAAGTCGACGACGGTGACGAAGATACAGACACGAATCCTTCAGAACCAAATAAGCTATCCTCGGCCAGTGCCCACCTCTCCAACAACGCTGCGAAGGACCTGGAAACCCTCGACATTTCTCCCGCAGAACAAAAGGAAGCTGAGGAACAATTGAAACAACCACAGGAAAGATTGGCCGAGAAAAGGAGGAAACGTGCCGAAAGGACAAAGACTCGACAACCTACCGCCACTGTGTCAAAACCGGCGACTACTTCAAGTGAAGAACACCCAGTTTTAAGTTATCTTACAACCTATCACATGTCCCGGCCAACATGGAAATATCAGAAAAACCAGGAGACTCAAGTTCTGAAACACGCACTGAACATTGAGCGTATCCCGCCAGCATATAATACCTCACTGCGTGTCTACCTTGATGGCATCAAGAGCGAAGCCGCAAAAAGACGTGTGGCTGAGGCTGCTCAGAAGGCTATTGAGAGTAGCAAAGAAGAGTTGAGCGACCAGCCATGGGCTGAAGAATTTGAGAAGGGGGTTGAAAAGTTCAAGTCAAAACTTACAGAGACGAAGGGCATGTCCGCCACGGAGTACAAAGCCGGGTGGGACAGTGTCTCTGTCGATTTGAATAGGTTGCAAACCAAGAAATTTGATGCGAGAAAGCGAGCTGAGCTTGTTTTGTTCTGTGTTGCCGGCGCTTTGCCCAAACCCGTTGAACCTAAGGCACCTGCGAAAAAGAGGAAGAACAGAACGGCTGTTGTGGATATCTCGAGCAGCAGTTCTAGTTCTGACAGCAGCAGCGACAGCAGCAGCAGCAGTAGTGAGGAGGAGGAGGAAGAACATAAGCCCCGGCCAATATTGAAACAGGCCGGCACGAAGAAGCATTTGTCATCTTCATCGTCTTCATCATCGTCTACATCATCATCATCTTCTTCATCGACATCTTCGTCGTCCAGCTCGGACACTTCAGACGGTGATGAGAATGATGAGGATGATTAAAAGGAACGGCAGCTGTCAAGTAAGGGACAACAGCACTTTATCTCACGAGAAAAAGGGGTCACAAAGAGAAAAGAACAAAGGCCACATCTGTATCCATTATCACGGGGGAGGAGATTAAACACATTGATTCTTCCAGTCACTCGTTAAATCTTTCATTCGCCAGTGGCAGCAGTTTGGATGGCGATAGCAATTGGATATTTTCGCCGTATTCAAAGGTTTGCATCTTCTGATCTACCCAAAAGTATCTTTGGCACTCTAAGTCAGGGGTACGGAACAGGGCACAACGGCTGAGTTGTATCATTCTTGTACCAGCATTTGATGTAAAGCTATGACCTAATTTTTGTGCAATTTGGCATCATTTTAGCATTCTGTGTCATTTCATCTGCATCTACCAGAAGCCCCCTATGATTGCCTCTGCTCATTATTTGATTGTTTCCTATACAATGCCGCCAAAAACTCAGAGGAACTGGCTTCGTCAATTCCCTTATCTTCTCTGACCATCAAAAACCGCGGGAAGCGTAGACTCAACCCGCGCTCATCGTCAATGAGCCCAATTGCAGCTTTGTAAGTGGGACTCAATGTGATATCTGCGAACGCTATCTCCCAAACTTCCTGGGGATTATACCATACATCTGGCTCAGGCCCATTATAATCGACATAATATGATCGAGAAATGATATTCTCACTCCCTTCGCTATATTTTTCTTTGAGAGACCGGTAGAACTTATCAGTAAAGCCCGACATACATTTAGTCACAGCTTCAAGGGTACCGGTTTCTGGGTTTCGGACTGCGAGAAGGATAGGCGACCACCATTGCGCTTTGCGTCCTTGTCCGTGCCAAGCTGCGATTGGTATAAGGTCTAAAGTGTCTGATGAAGCGCTATAATCCTTCTTTACTTTAAGCCAGGATTCAAGTCGTTTATCTGGCTCATAAGTTGATAATAAAGCTTTTCTCCTGGATTTCTTATTGCTTGTCGTTGGCGTAAAAGGAGAAATTGTTGCTGCAATGGAAGTACTGAAAATTTCGTTTTCTCGGGTTTCTGGAACGTCATGCATATATGTGTCGAGCACTTTGACCATGATTCCTTCGCATTTTGTCGATGTTGCTTCCTTGAAAAATTGTTCTATCTCATCCGATTGTGAGGATGTGACATCTATACTTGTAACCCAAGCAAAACGCTTCTCGAGAGGTGTGAACAGCGTACGAAGCAGGTCGCGTCTCTCGCGAAAAGACCTGTCCAGCAGGGGTGTCCCGTTCAGATACATCAAGTCAAACGCAAACAGACAAACTTTGACCTTGATATTTCCAATGTCAACGTTCTTTTTTGCCCTGTTAGATAGAACTTGGAATGGGAGGATATCACCAGTCGTCTGATCAACAGCAACAACCTCACCCTCAAGTATGAAATTTGACACATCTTCACTCTTGATATGAGGTACAATAGACACCAAGTCAGGGTATTTGTCCGTCATCACCTCTAAATGGCGAGAAAATATTGTAACCTTGCCCGATGCGTCGCAATGTATCTGTGCTCGCTGCCCATCGTACTTGAACTCACAGGAAAATTCCCTCCCCTGAAGTTTCTCTAACATATCAGGTAGGTCTCGAGTGATGCTTCCCAGCATGGGGCTCAGGGGTATATGCAGTGTCAAGCCACAGCGAATAAGCAACTCCGGATATGGACCAACATCAAGTAAAGCTGGAATTAGATCCGCATAATCTGGGTGTCGAGCATAGGAAGCCTTGACAAGTTCCTCCGCACTGAGGTATAAGTTTGTCAATTCATCTTTTCTAAAACTTGCCAATTCTTTCTTTGAATAAGTTTTGAACTCTGCATTGGCGGGCTTGGAGTATAAAAATGCTCGTGCTAAAGCTATAAGCATTGTTGCTTTGACAGCACCAATGCGTAAATGCTGAGCAAGTGTTCTCACGACGTATCGACTCTCATCTGCACCACGAGTATCACGTAACAGCGCCTCAATGATCTTCTGCTTCATTTCCTGACTCCCTGTGCCTTTACTTTTAGCTATCTGCACCAAGGACTCATAAACCCCATGAATTGTTAGAGGCTTTGGTTTCACTAGCGTAAACGCCTGTCTCTTCTTCGCCTCGTAGGCCACGTCACCGGCATCCCCAAATTGGTTATATAACGTTCTCAGTGATCCATGAGTCAAGCCATATGCCTGCCTCAAAGCTTTAGATATTGATGAACCACCAATACCTAACTCAAGATCGATATATGGTGGTGAAATGGAATTGGTGGTCAGCCAGACAGCCGGCAGGAGACTGGCAGGATCACCCTCGATGAGAATACGCAGCATGTTAACCAATGTATCCACAATCCTGATTCTACTCTGTGTGCTGTTGATGATCACGAATGCTCTCGTAAGCAGCGAATAGAATGCCCGACCTGATCCTTGAAGGTTCCAACATTGTTGCAACTGATCGAGGTAAAGGGATGGGTCAAATGTCAAGGGACTTTGATCTAGAGGCAATGAGCCTGAAATGGTATCCTCCACATTTGACACTGTGGACAATGATATTGCCTCTGGTCTCTTCACTGTCGACGACACATCAGAGAACACTGCCGGCACTTGCTCTGCAGTGCTCTTCTTCAAGACGGGGTTCTCTGCCTTTTCCTGAGTCGTGTTACCGCTAGGAGGTGGTGGAAGTGTCTCAACAGTCTCTAGATCCCATTCTGCCTGCAATTTGCGGGCAAGTTCTTCGTCGGTCTCTAAATGATTGACTGAGTGATGGGTTGTGATGCTTTCATCAATACTCTGCTGGCTCTGGCTCATCAACGGTGTTTCCGACTCTCTGCCACCGAAGAAAGAGGTGATCTTCCTTGTTCCCTGCCCAGCACGCCCAGCGTCGGCACGCTTTCTCTTCTTAGTCGGCGTAGACATGTTTTTATTTAGTTCCTCACATCATTGCAATGGTTGCAGAGGGTTTGCCATTGCAAATGTTGCTGGCCTGCATGCGCAGATGTTGAGTAGGTCCTGTGATAGACTTTCAGTCTGTCTGGTTTTAAGCCGACCCTTGGCTTGGACCTTCATCGATAAACATACAGTACGTACATGCATACAACATACTAATTACATAGCCGCAGTCCTGCAGGTGCCGTATCAGCATCACAGTATTGCCATCTAACGGTCTGAAAGGTGCAAGGCATCGTCACCTTGTTCATTTGACTGCCAATATCTCAACATTTGATATGCATTGAACGCTGCATACTCTAGCCTATCTGACGGCGAACTCATCGCGCAATGCCTCCCAAAGCTGGCAGGGGAGAGTATATCGAGACCGTGAGATCCCCCATCCAAGCCTTGCCTGCATAATATGTCTACGCAGAAGCTGACGGCTAGAAATACAGGACACGGGAAACAAGGTGTCGCGTCGTGCCCAGGTGCTTGGAACCCAACGCATCATAGTTGGCGGCAAATCTGTCATTCAAGCAGACGTCTGTATTCGTGGTGATCTATTTCGCCAGCCCCAGCAGCAGCAGCAGCAACAACAGCAACAAAGTCAGTCTGGCGAGGCTGGCGCTGCTACCAGCACCAGCACCAGCACCAGCACTGCACCCTCTGTCGCAGTGTCAATAGGCCGATACACTTATCTCTCACGTTCATGCCTTCTACGGCCGCCTTCAAGGCTGTATCATGGAAGTTTTAGCTACTTCCCACTCAAAATCGGTGATCATGTTTTCATTGGCGAGCGTGCGGTCGTTGAGGCCGCGAACGTGGGGAGTCATGTTCACATCGGTGCCAATGCGGTTATTGGGTCCATGGCAATCATAAAGGATCTAGTCGTTGTGCTTGATAATGCAGTTGTTCCCCCAGGTATGGTGATACCTAGCTTTTCAGTCGTCGGGGGTGCGCCTGCTAGGGTAGTGGGTGAAGTTGGGGAGGGCTATGGGCTTGAGGGTGCTGAGGGTGGTATGGCTAGGGAGAGATATCGTATGGTTGGAAGATAATGTGAACGACTCTTACTTCAACCGTTGTTCAGATTACGAAAACGAAAATGTGCAAGAGATGAATTTGGGAAGAACCAGATGTATTATCCTGTCACCATAGGCAGGAAAAGCATCGAGATACACAGCATATATGCAACAGACAAGCAATATTGGGAATCAAAATGTGGATAATCAGGGGGGTAGGAGGAATGCCTTATTAGACATCAATGCAACAAAGGGAAATTACAATGAGAGAAGAAGGCTGCGCGTCTTCATTTCTGTTGAGCTTGTTTCTGCCTCATAGCCGCTCGTGCACTTCTACTTCCACCGAGCTTAGGTCCGCGTGCGGTCTCAGTCTTTTTACCAGCAGCTGCACCCTTGGGGGCGGCTCTTGTCTTGCGACGACGCGAGCGGATAGCGTCCATGAAGTCGCGGCGGAACTGCTCTGCGATACGATCGTCTGCAGCTAGATCATTCTCATTGGGCATTGCGGCATCAGGTTCATCGTAGACGTCGACTGTAAAGACATTAGTATACATACGGCTGATATCCAAGGGAAACAAGAGAATAAGAGAAAAGGGGAACCCACGTCGACTTTCACGCAAAACTTCCTCAACGAGCTGATCGCGTCTGATGTCTTCACTGGTCCTCCTCTTACGTCCTCTCCAATTTTTACCATCCTTGCGCTCAGAAGGAGACTGCGGCGAATCAGCGGAGACATTGTCGTCACCAACAAGTTTCCGCGCAGCAGCTTCTGTTCTGGTAATATTCTGAAGCTTTGTTTCCGGACCAAGGTCTACTTCATGAAGTTTTCCTAACGTTGCAGCTTGTCTTGGAGCCATCCTTGCTTGCTGAAGATTCGTCGAGGAAATATCTTCTGCTGTGGCAGCAGCAGCAGCAGTGGTAGCTATTGGCTTCGAGGAGGGATCCTTGATATTAGGCGAATGGCCATCAAGACCCTGTCGCCGTTTAGCCAGTTCCGATTCTATATACAGCATCCTTGGATGGTTAGCATTTGCATTGGTTTAGCAAAAGAAAAGAACAGAAAGGCAGACCGCGAGCGAAGCAAGTGGTCATCAAAAATCAAACGTACATATGCTCATCAACATCAACCTTCTGCCCCGTGTGTGCGACGAAACGATTGCTTATTGCAGGTATATCATCACCACCCTCCCCATGCTTCGTCAAAGCAAGTGACGAAGGTGGCCTTGAGTGTTCTGCAGACCCAGACTCTGGGGTGAATTCTATACCAAGCGCTTTCCTTCGCCGGTCATACGCTTTTCGACGAAGGATATCGGTGAGTATAATATCCTCGTCTTCTTCCTGATGACCATCCTCTTGCCGAGTATCTGAGGTAGCTGAAGCAGCGCCGCCTTGTTCAGCAGCCGATGCGGGCGCACTCTCTTTTGCAAAAGATGATAAGGCTGATGGCGCGGGCTGTCCTTCTGCAGGTGTCGGTATAGCGTCTATAGGAGAGTCCTCAGCCGGTCTCTTGCGAATGAACTTCCGTTTCTTGACGGACTTGAAAAGAGAGCCTGAAGAATCCATGCTGGGAACAGGAGGCTAAGATGCCAGAATGTTATGTTATGATGCCGACAAAAGGATTGGTGTTCACCGGCCCGGCCTCAAACAAGCAGCTTCGAATTCAAGTGATCAGAACTAGCAATCTCATAGCCTGTCCGTCCGTCTGTCCGTCTGTCTGTCTGTCTGTCTGTCTGTCTGTCTGTCTGTTTGTCTCTTCGTCAAGGAAAGCCGTGCCGTCGCAACCTTCCATAGCAGACCTTGACTACGTAGTATTCGGCATCGATCGATATATAGAAGAAAAGATATGAATAGACAATCAACGACGTCAGCGAATAAGATTACATAATACACATTCATAATGACTAATGTACACGCTAGTCCTAATCAGGAACTCCGCGGAGGTTTCGATCTCAAACGTCACAGAAGACCGCGAAATGAGACTACGATGATAAAGACAAGGACGGAGAAAGTGCAAGGAGTGCGCGAAGAACGGAGAACGGACTTGCTCATGCTGATGGGAGGGAATGGAAATTATTGCTTTAGAGGGATTTATATATCTATGAGTCTGCTTGTTGGCAATAATAGGGGACTGAGACAGACTGAGCTTGCCGCTTAATCGCTTCATCGATCTGTTCTTGTCCTTATTGGTGTGCTTACAGCCATTAACGCGCCTCCTCCCTCAATTCCATCTACTCATACATATATACATACATACATGATGGCGACTTTCGCTGCTCCACAATCCCTCGACTACGCGCAAGGTATGTGTCGTTGTCCTGTTATTCTTGACATTTTCTGGCTCTAATGTCGACCGCCAAACCTCTGCAGACGATGTCACCGCACTCATTCTTGATCCCGGCTATTCGACAACCCGCTCAGGCTTCGGTGGTGACGATTGCCCTAGATCTATCGTGCCAACATCCTACGGCACATACACCGTGCAGAATGAAACAAAACATGTTTATGGCGACGAGCTTTATGTCAGACCCAGACCAGGTCTATCACTGCATAACCCCATAGGCCGCGATGGCATTGTTGAGGATTGGGATATGGCGCAGAAAGTCTGGGAATACTCCTTCACATCGAGGTTGACAGGGCCAAAGACACAAAAGAACGTGCTGAATGATGTCATGGCCGCCGACAAAATGGATATAGATGCTGCTGTTGATTCTGAGGAGAAGCCGCTTGCAGAGAACCCCGTTCTCATGACGGAATGTGGATGGAACCCCGTCAAGGCGCGAGAGATGATGGCTGAAATTGCTATCGAGAACTGGGGCGCCCCTGCGTTCTTCCTCTCCAAGACCGGCCCGCTGGCTGCGTTTGCCGCTGGACGTGCGAGCGCGCTTGTCATTGAAGTCGGGGCATCGAATGTCTCGGTCACCCCTGTCCACGATGGAGTTGTCCTCAAGCGCGGAATACAGCATTCTCAACTAGCTGGCGAATATGTCTCGTGTCAAATCAGGGCTGCATTCAAGGTCAACACACCGCACCCTATCAATCTAGTCCCACATTATCTCATCGCCTCGAGACAACCTGTGGAGGTTGGAAAACCAGCAAACGTGCAGTACAGAAACCTCTCGCCCGAACAATCGCCTCATGCATCATACCGCCGTTTCATGGAGGAGCGGGAGATCCTCCACTTCAAAGAATCTGTCGTCCAGACATGGCCTGGACCTACTGGTCTATTGACAATGGGGCCGAACAATGTCCCTACAGAAGAACTCGCTAGAAGCACTCCATCTCGACCGTACGAGTTCCCAGATGGATACAATCAGCTCTTCAGCGCCGAAAGATATCGTGTCATCGAGTCATTATTCGATGCCCGCGCCGCTCTTCCAGACCAAGACGAGATATACCCCCTACCAACCGCTTCTCAAACCATCCCCGAACTTGTCCGCGCATCACTTAGTGCTATCGATGCCGAATTTGCGCCTCTACTTCTTCAGAATGTTGTGCTCAGCGGCGCAACCACATTAACCCCAGGGTTCACTGAACGCTTGACCTCAGAACTCATGGGTATGTTCCCCGCCGTGCGGGTGCATGTTGCTGCGGCAAGCAATACCAATGAGAGAAAGTACGCCGCATGGATTGGAGGGAGTATTGTTGCCAGCTTGGGGACCTTCCACCAGATGTGGATTTCAAAGAAGGAGTATGAGGAGCATGGACCTGGGATTGTCGAGAAGAGATGCAAATAGAGCGCGAAAAACAACAGAAAAGCAGGGATGCTTTTTTTTTTTTCAAGAATGCTGCAGCGCATTCTTTCCATAAGTTACGACTAATACAATTGATACCCAGTGGTGTCTCACTAATGAGAGAAATGATTATTTTCACATACAACATATCTTGCGGTAAAGCATCCCTGCAGTAATATGAACAATTGAGGAAAGATACCCAAATTTATGGCGAGTTGACGTAGATCCAAATGTGCCCGTGTTACAGCATGCCCAGCAGAGTACGACTCGACAACATCACATCATAATAACCTCCGCGGGTGTGGAGCCTCGACCCAATTTCGCCGTACTGTATAATTGACCACGCCGGCAGAGTGGCAGCTACTACATACATACAGACTGTACACAGCTTATCATACGCTTCATCCTCACTACCTCAGACCAGGTCTGCCATTACATGATGACACAGAATGGAGCAGATATGATGGGCGATTGCGACCCAAGAGTCGAAGATTATTTGAACGACCGAATCCAGACTGCACACGATCTGCAGAATCTAGACGATATATTGCAGAATCTCCAGGAGCAGCATGATCTCCAGAAGAGACAGGTAGGTGTCTTTACATCTCAACCCTTCTGTGGCTTGGTTTCAGTACTGATGAGATAATGGTGATAGCTCCGTGAAGCTGAAGAGATACTGGCGCAAGCTTCAAAGGCCTCGACGGATCATGATGAAGAGGTCAAGAAGCTCGCAGATGCCTTCGAACGCCAGCAACATGAAATTGACAAACGCCTGATACTCACTACAAAATCACAAACTGCCGACGAGGCAGTTCAGAAATTTGAGTCATTGATGAAGAGAATCACGACTTACGATGTTGCGCGAGGCTATCTGGAAGCTATGGCTGAAGTCAATTCACTGAAGTATGCTGCACTGCATTTTGTCCGCTGCTATTCATACAATAACTGACAGTTGCGCTCAAGAGACCAAGCCTTCAGCTATATAAAGAATGAACCACAGCTTGCTCTTCCTGTATATTTACAATTGATGGAGATACACTCGGGTCTTCAAGCAACCCAACCATCAGCTGAAGGTGCTGCGCCGCATTTAGTCGACACAACTTCATGCATCACTCAAGAGCTCAGGGGAACATTGGAAACAGTTTTCGAGGAGCGTTTGCGCAGTGCTCTATCTGAGATGAAATGGCCCAGTAACAAGCTGAACTTATCAGACGACGTGCTCAATAATTGGGCATCGGCGTTCCAATCGCTGTTGCAGCTTCAAGAGCCGTAAGATCTCTCGCTTACTATCAGCAAGCGAAATATACTGACTCTTGCATACTAGGGAACTGCCAAAGCTTTCTCCTGAGAAGGTCTCCTCATCCTCTTGGGAACCTCCTATTCTTCTACCCATCAAGATAATGGTGCAGCCACTGGGTCTTCGCTTCAAATACCATTTCACCGGTGATCGACCTACTAATCGACTCGATAAGGTATGCTTCTCGTCATTAAAGCTTTATGACCCGTGTCTGACTCGTTTAACGATAGCCTGAATTCTTTCTTTCACATATTCTGAGTCTTTTCGATACTTACAGCGACTTCATCTCGTCATATATTCAACCTTCCTTTGACGAGCGTGCATTGCAAACTACATCCAGTGTCACCTGGGCATATGTAGACGCAATGTCATCTTTCATAACTGCTATTCTTCCAATCTTACAGCAAAAGATAATAACAACCATGCCACTGGTTTCAGACCACCCTCAACTTCTAAGCCACTTCATGCACGAGTTGATGAGGTTTGACGATGAAGTGAGGAATATGTGGAACTATACTCCCAATCCATACACCGGTGAAAACTGGAAAGGAACGACTTGGGAAGTTCTGGTGAAACAAGACTGGTTTCCTCGATGGCTGGCAATTGAAAAGGAATTTGCATTGGCGCGGTACCATGAGATCATTGACTCCCCTGACAGCGGCGAACTTGAATACGATAGTGTTGAACCGAACGCCAGCAAGCCTACAAAAGCAGCTATACGCGTGAATGATTTGTTGGAGACAATCACAGACCGGTATAGACCGTTGTTATCATTCACACAAAGGCTACGGTTTCTTATTGATATCCAGATTTCGATATTCGACCTCTATCATATCCGTTTAAGAGAAGGCCTCGAGGCTTACCTTGCCATGACATCGACCATAGGGCGCACAGTTCAGGGTACTGCTGGTGTCCAAGCTAATATTGAAGGGGTTGCAGGGCTTGAGAGGCTATGCAGGATATACGGAAGTGCGGAGTACCTTGAAAGAAAGATGCAAGACTGGAGCGATGATACTTTCTTTCTGGAACTATGGACAGAACTTCAGGAGCGAGTCAGGGGACGTAACAAGTCTGACAAACCATTTGCTGGGCCATTGACTGTGTCTGATGTGGCTGAGAAGACTTCCATCGCTGTCAAAAGCGATGACGTTGAAGGTGCCCTTTTCGATGAGACAGCTTCTGCGTACGGCAAGCTTAGAGTGAGGTCCCAGGAAATCATCGAGACCACTGTGTCGGACAATTTTCATACCGCCCTGAAGCCATACTTGCAAGTCAATTCATGGCATTCAGTCTCACCCCCAACGACAGGTTCTCTTCATGGAGCTGCCCCTACAGCCGAAGTTTCAGAGGCCCTTCGCACATTGACAACAGAACTAGGATTCCTCTCCAAAGCACTATCGTCGATACCACTATTTAGTATCACGCGTTCTCTGCTTACTCACCTCCAGCAATACCTCTGGGATCACATCCTCATGCGCAACTCTTTTTCGGCAACTGGTGCAATACAGTTTTGCCTTGATGTCCAAGCTATCTGTGATACAGTGGATGAGATAATTTCTGCCCGTGTCCCTGAAGGGGCCGAGTCCTCAAAATTCATGCGCCGTTTGATTGATGGTCTTGTCCTCTTGAGCTTACCAAACGAGGTGGATGGTGAGGCTCACAAAGATGGTAGCGTCCCCATCAGTATCTCAGACGTTGAGAAAAAGGTGTTTGAGAGTAACGAGAGCGCAAGGTCGGTGTTGACTATGTTACAAGTGAGAAACCTGACGGAGGCAGAGGCGCGCCAAGTACTACAGCGCAGGATCGAAATCAGGACATGATGATATGTGAATGTGAGATTTGTCTAATTGTATAATGAATGGTCTAAGATGAGGAGTCTATAGCAATGCCCACGATGTTTGTAAAAATATGTAAAGGGCGACCAGGTATATTCAATAATATGGTGACCGACGAGGAAAATCGCAGAACGTCTATTTGCGGACGGGCCCTCTGGGTATGAAAGGGTTCTTCTTGAAAACCGATTCATGTGGTGCACCCTTTGGCTCGGGAGCACCATGAAGTCGTCGCTCTGGCCTCTGCTCCGGCACAACGTTCGCGCCGACATCCTGGATAGCTCTCACGAGAGCCTCAACAGTGCTCTTTTCTGTGCCGATATTGATAACGCATCTGAAAAATTTGCCATTCCCAACAGCATCTTCGTTCCCACTAGGCGGCGCGAAGTCAAGCATAAATCCTAATGGTACTAATGCCTTGGTGATAGTTTCTGTGATTTTACTGTTTTTCTTTCCTCTCTCCTCTCGTGTGATTGCATTCGGGCCGGATTCCTCTTCGATAGGCCACACCATCTCCTTCAATGGAGCGTAGTAGAAGCATACTTGGAGGCATGGTGGTGGGTTCTCACTGACCAAGATAAAATCACTGGATTTATCGACCAAAGTAGCTAGATGAGTAGCTACTTCGTAAGCATGGTCAATTTTCTGCGCGTAACCGAGAGTGCCGTAATATGTCCAGCTAAGGAATAGCTTTAGTGAATCACCACGACGACCACATTGTAGAGTGAGGTCAGCCAAGTCCCAAATTTCAGGCGTTTCCTCTTCTTCTGAAGAGTCATTGTGGAAGAGATATCCTGCAGGCAGCGTATTGGCTTGATGGAATTGGCGCAAGTCAGCACCGAGTAAGAATGAACATGTCACAGGCACACCAAGCATTTTGTGTGGGTTGATCGTGATGCTGTTCGCCTTCTCAACTCCAGCGAGTTTGTGCTTTTGCTTCTCCGAGAAGACAAATGAGCCTCCCCAAGAGCCATCAACATGCATCCAGAGATTGTACTTCTTGCAGATAACCGCAATTTCTTCGAAAGGATCAAAGGAACCCATCACAGTCGTTCCGGCAGTCGCATTGACGTAGAAAGGAGTATAGCCCTCATCTTTGGCCTTTCGTACAAGTTTCTCAAGCTCCTCGGGAATCATTCGGCCGGCCTTATCAATCGGCACACCCCAAGCAGCTTTGCTACCGAAGCCACACATCTGAGCAGCCTTCTCAATACTGTAATGTCCATGGGCACTGGTGAATAGAACAAATTTGTGCTGGCCGTATCCCCCCGTCTTCGTTTCAGGATATAGGGTGTTCCTTGCGATGACAATTGAGGTGGTATTGGAAGCGGAACCGCCCTGAACAGAGATTCCGCCGGCATGCGGACCATCAAATCCAAACAAAGACGCTAATGCTTTAGCAGTCTCCTTTTCAATGACGGTCAATGCCGGGGAAACCTGGTAAACATGTAAATTTGTATTGAGTGTCGCAAGGATAAGCTCGGCAGCAACTCCGGGTGCATTTGTTGATGCATAGAGCTTATCGAGGAAGCCTTGGTGCCATGTATTGACGGAATAGTTCAAGATTTTATCCAGCATGTTCACCAAACCTTCTGTAGACTGGCCTTCTGATGGAAACTGAGGATCCAAGATCCTCTGCAAATCCTCGGGGCTCACTTGCTTCGT
>AZGZ01000008.1:600491-613636 GCA_001636715.1 Ascosphaera apis ARSEF 7405 | reverse complement strand
AACCGCGACTTCTTCGCCTCCTGTCCCTGAGCATCACCGGGTTTGGCTTCATTTGAAGTACTGGTGATGCCTTTGGCCAAAGCTTTCCAATTGCCCCGCTGCCTCTTATAGAGATCCATGGACCAATTCCTCCAAACTGCACGGCCAAAAAATGAGTCACGAAGCGCGAGTTCGTGGTTAGCAAGCTCTGTAGCAAACCGCTCTTTGATGAAGAAGATGTCTGTTGTTGCTTGCCATAAGGAATCCGCGACGTGAGAACCGCTGGAATCGGCCGCGAGATCACTGATTGAAGGAACAAGCTTGATTGTGAATTGACGTCGGAAAGCTTGTGTCGCGGTAGGTTGTGTCAATGCCTCCTGTATGACACGGGAAGTTACCGGGTCTTTCGCGATTTTCAAAAGCATGTCGCTATCAAGAGCTAGCAACCCCTTCTGCACAAAGTCGCAAAGAGCACCAGGTGCAGCGACCATAGCTTGAGCCAAGAGAGATCCATGTAGCTTTGCCGGAGATTGAGAGGACTTTCCACCAAACTCTGGCTTCTTCTCCTCCCCTTCCTCGTTGGTCTCAGCGGATATTTTGAGCATATTAAGCAGACGCGTATCTGGATTGTCACCAAAAGCCTGGGTCAGGGCCTCCGCAAGTGGTGTCATATTCGCTCCTCGAATGTTGCCTCTCTCAATCAACGTTCTGATGACCACGAACCTGGATCGTTCAACTAGAGAAGGTACCTCAGGCAAAATCTGTGTCAAGCAAGCCTGGAGATCCTCCTTGCTCAAACGCTCCAATACCTTAACAACAACATAGGCGGCAATCTCATTCCGAGCATAAGAACCGATCCGTTCCTTGAAGATATTCTTGAACATCGCCTTGAAAACCTTGCCGGGTGCACATCTAATGACGGTCTCAAGTAGTCGCGATCCAACAGGGTCATACAAGAGACCCTTAACGAATCCGGCAGCTTGTGTTCCCTCCTCCATGCCCTCATCGGGTAACAACTTATGTGTAAGGGATGACTCCTCGCGTGCCTTTGATTTGCCGAAGTGTGTCAGTTCAATCATCACGAGGACCTGCAAGACGGGATTGCCGATGGGATGAGTGGCAAGTGCACGAAGGTAGGTCTCGTCAAGGCCGGCGACCAGGTCTTTCATCATTTGTTCCAGTGTAGTAGTAAAAGATGCGGGGACCTGTCTCTTTCCAGCTAGTTCCTTGTCCTGCTGGCTCTTTTCTGCGGTAGGTGTCTCCTTCTTCTTGCTTGCGATTATAGCGGGCTTGTCAAGCGGCTCTCCAGCTAAAACTAAGAGTAATACCCTGATCGTGTGGGATGCAAATCGTTCTGTGAGGAGATAGCCCCAATTTCCTGATAGTTCTGCAACAGCCCCCAAAATCAAGTCTTCCATTTTAACATTATCTTCTCGCTCCGATTTTCCATCTTTGTTCTCTTTTTTATGGTGCTTCGTCAACTCCTTGGTCACCACCAGCGCTGAATATGTAAACAAAGATTCGCAGCAATGACTGGCAAATCTATGTTGTGAGAGGTGTAAGAAATGGCCGGTGAATTTCTGGAATAAATTCTTCAATTGTTTTGGTGTCGACATCGAAATCATCCTTTCCATCAATCTCGAGCAAGATTGACTACAAGCTATCTTGAGCTCTTTCCCATCTGCTTCCTCGTAAACCCGCTCAATAAATATAACCCGGTCTTCCTCGCTGTCAAATTGATTCAAATCAATCATCTGGTTGGCGTTTGAAAAATATTCTTGCTCTTCGGTATCAAGAAGACCGTAGAATGGCATGTCGCCGCCAATGCCACCCATCGCAACGCCATCGTTCAGAGGAATATAATCGTCGCCAGCCTGGCCACTGGTAGCCTCCTCTCCATCGGGTCTCAGACGTTTGCTGAGATTGTCTTCCTGCATTTCTCCTTCCTCACGCTTGCGCTTCATCTCCTCTTTCTTTTGCGCTTCGGCGCGACGGCCGCGCTTTTGCTTCTCGCGAGGCATTTTAGTAGCGATATGAGGCGTCACTAATAAAAGCCGACTAGTTTAGATTATGTGAAGACGATACAGCAAGATCTGCCACTGAAGAGATCTGTAGCGCTATAAGTATATCGTTGGCATAGAAAGGAGGGAAAAAAATAAAAATAAAATAAAAATAAAAAAAGTTTTGAGCAGTATTTGCGGTTGACGTCGTTGCGGCAGATTATATGGCACTTGGCTGGTTCAGGTATAGTGCGAACTTTCTTCATAGTGCTCAGACATGTATTCCATACAGTATGGATGGTCTTATACTACGTATGACAGTTGATCAATACTCTCTCCTTTTGACAGTAGCAATGGGGATTGAAAAGAAGGGAGGATAAGCATTGGGGGACTGCACCATTGGCGAAAAACCTTCATATAAGACAAACGATGCTAAAGTCATAATGTACAAAGTTGATATGTAATTTACATGATATGGTACAGAGCAGCGCCAGAGACGAGCAGTTGTCTATTTCGGAACTGCACAGTATACGCCTGTGACATTCTTGCCGCAAGCAACCCGCTGCTCAAACTTCACTCTGCGTCCATTGATCTCCGCAGTTCTGGGAGGTGTTATTTGGAAGCGGTTGCCGTCCATCGCAGGATTCCCAGCATCTGCGCCGCCGGGTGGTGCAATATAAGTTGGCTTGGAGAGGTTACTCTTCTTTCCTGTCCCTAACTGGTAGGAGCTGTTCTCTCCCCAAACTAAAAGGTCAAGCCCGTGGATGGCAGCATTGCTGTTACCATCGGAGAATTGGGGGCCAAGGACTGCGGCAGCATGTGTATTTCCCGCTTCAAGATAGCGAATTCCAATGGGGACTGTGTGACTCAACGCTTCGTTGAATTCAAATAGTCCGCTCAAGGATTTGACCTTGGTAGGCGACCCCTGAGTATGGGTGAATTTGCCGTTCCCAAGTGTACCGTTGACACCACTCCCACAACTCCATACGTCTAGACTGATGTCACTGGGATACACATTGTTGTCCTTGGCGTTCGTGACCAGTTTGCGCGCTTCTGTGACGAAGAAAGTCGTGTACCCTCCTGCAGCAATCGTCGTGGCTTTTGCGTTGAATACTTTGCCGTAAAGAGTATTCAATGCCATGCGTAGCGGCTCCGCTGTATACTCAATCGTGTTTCGCTCAGTGCCGAGTTGACCTGCAGTGTTATCCCCAAATGTGTGAATCTGGCCGTCGTTATCCAGAACGACGCTGTGATAAGCACCTGCAGCAATCTGCTTGATATTCTTGAGTGATTCGACTTCATGAGGGGTATCGAAGGGTCCCTCTGGACGGGTCTCCCATGTCAAGCCTGGGACACCAAGCTGCCCGCGAGAGGGATAGTGAGTAGATGCACAGGCTGCAGAAAAGACTCGGCCTCGATTCGTCAAAAGCAGAACGTGCTCTTCTCCCGCACTAATTGCTGTGACCTTCTCCCGTGACTCCAGCTTGGGTTTGAGGGTTCTATAACTCAGGCGTGCCTTGCTCTGTTTAGGAATGAGCCACGAGCTTTCCTCCAATTTGGGCCCAGACTCCTGCACTTGTTTGGAAGCAGGGATCGAGTAGACTGTTCCATCAGATCCCAATGCTAGTATGCGATCTCCGGATAGCGAGATTGAAACGAGGTCCTTTCCAATGATAGTTTTCTCTGGTTCTTTCAGGCCTTTCAAGTATGCTCTGCCCCATTGAACTAGATCGCCATTGTCCAGAATAGCTGCTCCAACTTCCTGACTGATTTTGAAGTCACGAATAACTTTCCCGTCGAAGTACTTAAGCCGTCGTGGTAGCTTCACATTGTTGCTGGAAGACTCGGGATCAACGACACCTCCTTCATTCGAGCCCCAGACAAAGACACCGGGGTTCTCCCAGCTTTTCTCTACCTGCTTTCGCTCCGCGTTTGATCGCAAACTGTCCTTGATCTGCTTTGCAACCAAGTTTGCTGCGTCTGCTTTTTCTTTTTCGGTCCGCTTCAGCTCCTCATTTTGCCTCTCTCGACTCATAGAATGGGCGAGATAAGCAGCACCACTGGCGCCAGCAACAGCTATCAATGGACCATAGCTGAATCTGCTCGACTTCTTAGGTGGCGGAGGTGGTGTACGCTGGACTCTTATCGTCCGAACTTGGCGGCTGCAAAAGGACTGCACGGTCTTGAGAGACCGGCTGCTGGGAATTGAGCGAATCATGAGATGTCTTGTAGACTCAGCTAGCACCTCACCAACAACATCACTCGTGACGAGATCTCTTGATTGACATAGTATCACCCCTCGCACAGCTTTGTCTCTGTCATGTTCGCAGCCGTTGACGATCCGCAGGTTTATTGCGGCAATATACGGTTCCCATGAGACCTCTCTGGCCCCTCCCCTCGCTTGCTCGCTCCACTCCTGCGCGGGGGACACCGAGCTGTGCGCCGGCATTTTGACACCCTGAAATCTACATACTATCGACTACAGCAAGCGAGCAGGTGAACTGGGAAGCTGGAAAACAAGGCACAGGCAGCCTGGCAGTGATAGCACAAGACGGTAGCAGCAATATGCGGTTGAAGTGAATCGAAGCTTGCGGGTTCTTCTCAGTGACATACTTATACAACCAGTGTGTGATGGGTCAGAGCTGCTGATTTCAGTGCCATTCACGATGGAGGGTAACCCTACGACGGCAAGCCAGCAGGGGAGTGGGAAGAAGGAGACGGCTATCAGCCAGATCAGAAATGATGCAGACTATGCGCAATGGTACTCAAAAGTCGGTGATGACCTGTTAGAAGCGAGTTTTGATGAGTATCAGTGAGTCACCTCGAGTCTTCAACTCTCCCCAATCGCCGAGGGCTTTCTAATGCGCGCAAGTCAGGTCCTATCTAGACGAGCTCGAAGCCTCCAAGTCACACCTTGATGCGGTTTTGGGAGATACAGCGAATACTCTTGACATATTATCCTCACTTACTCGCTCCTTTCAGGCCGTTGAGGAGCAGACACTTGCTTTTCAGAAGCAATGTGAGGGCTATCTCAAAGCACAGGCGAAAGGCTCTGCGCTGGCTGACGATATACACAATAATTTGCGATACTATGATTTCCTAGAACCAGCATCCAGACGACTTAATGCTCCTGGCGCAGGAAATACAGTCAGGAGCAAAGAGTTTTCCGACATGCTAGCTCATCTGGACGAGTGCCTGGACTACATGCAGACACATCCGAACCAGAAGGAAGCCGAAACCTATCGTTCTCGTTACCGTCTTCTCATGACGCGCGCTCTAACGCTTGTTCGTGGACAGTTCGTTAGTGCACTACGTGATATATCAGCAGATGTGGCAAAACGAATCGCCAATCGTCAACTTAACGACACAACAATGTCAGCTTTGCTCTATGCCAAGTTTCGTGTCGATGCTGCTGAAATGAAGCAAATAGGATTGGAAATACAGAAGCGTGCAGTGCTGCCTATCGATGCAGATCCTGGGATGGAGCCTGAATATCAAAGTTTGCTCAATGAACTTCATTCCGCATTCTCTAGTGCACGAGGAAAACTCATCCTTCCAATCATACAGAAGAAGATGTACGATATTGCTCAAGCCCCAAGCACCTCTAAAGATCTGGTTTCCTTTGCGCGGGCAAGCATCAGTTACATTCGTGGAATATGTCTCGACGAATATGACTTGTGGGGTGAATGGTTTCATGGTCAACAAGGTCTTTATGAATTTCTGGAGTCGATTTGCGAGCCCTTATATGATTATATTAGACCCATGATTCTGCGCGAGACAAAATTGGTGCATCTATGTCAGCTTTGCTCGCTACTTCAAACTAGATATCTTTCTGATCTAGAGGACGAAGGTGCAGAGTATTCTGACAATGCCTCTGACGTCATTCAACTCGATTTCTCTATTTTAATCCAGCCAGCATTGGAGGATGCGCAATCTAGACTGGTGTTCAGAACGCAAAGCATCATGCAAACAAGCATTGAGAAGTTTAAGCCTAGACCGGAGGACATCAATTACCCCGAACATAATCGCCAGATATCCTTCTCAGGGGCATTGAGGGTGCCTGCTGGAGCGGATGCCAGTGACTCGCATACATCGCTACCAAAAATGATTGTGGTTGATGAAGAGTCCTATCCCCCTCATGAGGAACCTGACACCACGTGGGAAGCCAATGCCGGATCTGTTTTGGACGGGTGGTACCCAACTCTGAAAACGGCAATCTGGTTACTCAGTCGAATATACAGACTTGTTAATTCCGTGGTCTTTGACGATCTAGCCCACCAGATTGTCCACCAGACGACTCTTTCGTTACATACGGCCAGCTCCATGATTTCTTCCAAAACAACACCCGCAGACGGTCAATTATTCTTGATTAAGCATCTGCTTCTTCTAAAACAGCAGATTGTCGCATTTGATATTGAATTCGTGAGCACACCCGATGTATCTGTTGACTTTTTCTCCGCTGTCACAGGAACATTTTACGAACTACGTGAGCGTGGTGGCCTCTTCAACCCACGAAACCTCGTGCGTTTGGTAGGGCAGGGATTAATGCCGACTGTTATTGAGAACATGCTTGATGCCAAAGCTGAATTGGATGGCCGCTTGAGAACGGCCATTAACGCCTTCACGAACGGCTATGCAAAGGAGATGGGCGCGCATCTTACAGTTCCATCATTTGCACTATCGAGCACCCCTCCGGAACAAGAAAAGCTGCACATTGATCTAAAACGCATCCTTGAGGAGACACGCAAGGCAGTTCAGACTACCGTCCCACGTTTACGAACTATATTGAATGACTATCTCGATGACCGTCGCACAAGAGACACCCTAATTGGTGCTGTACAAGATCTTGTTTCGCAACAATATGAAGATTTTATTGAAGGTTGTGCCTTGGCGCTTGAAGAAAGCCGACGCGCTGCTTCCAATAAAAGTGCGCCTTTACCCAACCGAGCAAAGCCAGTTGCTAGTCGCGCTGCGAAAATGGAGGTTGTTGATTTGGGGCTTTGGGATGTGGACACTTTCGCAGAATGGTGCGAAACAGTCTTCAGAACCAGCAACGAAGGTATGTTGGAACAAGATGGGTTGCTTAGCCCTTCATCGGCAGGCGAGGAGAGTAAGGAGCATCATGGTGACGTGGCCATGTCGCCTACCCATAGCAATTCGGATAAACAAGACGAATCTCAGCCCGATGTTAGGACCACCTAGGGAGTACTCAAGAAATATTATAATTACATTAGACAATCTATATCGCTACTTCACATTTCTCATGATCACACTTATTGGAGATTGATGGCCAATTAAGCTCATTTCTTGGTTTCTGTTCTCGCGTATATATATCTAGTTGGACTAGATGATATATACGCAGGCTGCATAATGTAGCAAGCCCGGTTAGCTCAATCGGTAGAGCGTGAGACTCTTAATCTCAAGGTTGCGGGTTCGACCCCCGCATCGGGCTGTTATATTTTTGCTCGTATATATTTTTGCACTCCCACTTCTTGTCTTTCTTTATCTTGAAAGATATATACGAAGTGCCCAGTGGAAAGGAACTATGCCATAGTGCTTGCTATTCATCCCATTATACAGATCATGAAAGTCGTCCGATCACATAATACCGTTGAAATGGTATATTGAAGGTATTAGCCTCATACATTGGAAATGTTACTGTTCAGATAGTTTTGTACACACACTGCAATATCATGGATTGGCTTGCTCTGCCTCCCATACACATCTGTGGCAACGACAGATACCACCCAAGGCACCTTCGGCCCATTCTCGTCTTTCCTTCACGTTCAGACCGATGTCACAGTAGTGATTGAGAATCTCATCCCCCTTCTTTATCCCAAAGGTATTCTGCTTCATGACCTTTGAATCACCCCATACTGCCTTCTGATCATCAGTTCTAGCAGTAAATGTAATTTCGCCGCCCCATTCCCATTTGACATTTGGATCGCAGCTATGATTTGCAAGACACCATAGAGGATGGACTGCGCAGACTTCTGGTCCACCATCCCAGGTTGACAGACGGCCTGACGCCGTACCTCTGAACTTGGCGTACATTGTGTTCAGAACCCACGTGTCATAGAATTGGACATTGACAAATGGGTCAATACCCATTTCCTCAAGGATACGCATGGGTTGTAATATGTTTAGGTGAAATGAAAACGGAAGTGTAGCAGACTTGGGCAGTGGCAGCAGGTCCCCCGTCTGCTCATCTGCGAATGTAACCAATTCATCCAGATCATGGAAATCTCCCCATATGTACTTGATCTCTGGAAGTTCAAGAGGATGAATATTCTGTGTAGCTGCCATAGCGATCGCACGTCCGACAAGCAAGAGGTACAGATAATCTGCTTTGTCTCTGGGATCAGGAATATCTCTTCCTATGGTTTCTAGACCGTCTCTTCCGCACATTGCAGGGTGATAGATACTTTGTGCCATATCATGACATTGCTCGCTGCAAAAGACAGTGTCAAAACATTCATCACATGCCACGGGTCTGACATCTTCGGATAGATCTGGCAAGCGGCTGTTGCAGGCATCACAAAGGTCATCGTGAAGACGATTTGTTGCAGTCAATAATGATGTCTCACGCAAAATGACTTCCCCTGGTTTAATATCCTCCGTTGCAACAACGCCCAGCTGAATTGACACCTCATCTTGGTTTGGTTTTGACGAATCATGTAGTGCCGGTAAAGCAACAGTTCTAACCTCACATTTCGGAGCGATTTTCTTTAACCTCTGGTTCAAAAGATTCAGGGTTTCTGGAGATTCCCGATCAGGTTCAAATGTATTCCATGGATAAAGGACCCGTCGTGCATATCCCTGAGCATCAAGTCTGGAGGGGTCAACGGTTGTTTCATTTACTTCTGCTCGGTCGTCCATTTTAGTATTCTGTGACGGCTTCATAGATCCTTTGATAATATCCAGTTGCTTCTCGAAAACTTTATAATCGCCCGTCTCCGGAGAAGCACATTCTGGCAAGGCAAGGGCTTGCGAGCAGAATTCATATGCATCTCTCATACAGCGACATTGCACTAGACTCGTAACGAGCAGAATATAAACATCACGAATCTGCTTCTCGTAGGTTTCTTTCGTCACAGGCTGGAAGAGAGAGTCACTTTCAGAAAAATTGTCCTCCGTCCCAACAGAATTTTCAGTCAAGAAATCCTGATTCCCACTCCCAGTGGTCTTGGTAGAGGCATTGAGATCCAATTTGGACAAATCGTGTACGAGATCCATGTTCTCCCTTGCTTCATACTCGCTTGATTCGGGGTCAACAACCGCATCAAATAATGTGAGGGCTCTATAGGCATCCGCAGCCGCAAGATCGGGAAAACCCAGGTCAAAATGAATAATGCCACGCTGCAGATGACGCAGTGGATTATGAGGATCTGCATAGATCAGAGCGGTTCTTTCATTTCGACATTTGACCTTTTCAGAAAAGGTCACGGAAGGTGTGAAGATCGTCATTCCAGGTAAAATTGATCACAGGCCGGTTTGTTATCTGAGGTCAAATTTTTGATATGCGGGATTCGTCAAATGTAGATTTTGCTGGAAGCTAAACCCGCAAAATTATTTCACATACACAGATGCTTAAATGTCCGTAAACAGATCTGCACAATACCACAAACGGGTAGAAAGCCACCCCACTTGATGAATAGTGTTGTCCCAGAGCTCAAAGCTGAATTGAGTGTGATGTAAAGCACCCTTAAGATCCTCAAACATAAGCTGGCAGTATAGCGCCTTAAACGTATGCTAAAGCGTTCATCTGCACGGATGACCGAGAAGAAATTCGAATTTTGATATGAACCAGTTCAGAGTGACGTTTTGCCAACCGCGCTAACCTGTTATGGAGACGTACTTTGGTTTTGCACCGTCAAATTATACGAGTGACCTTATTCCGACTGCCCTATATAACGTACCATCAAACCCCCTGATTTGATAACCCCTGAATGGAACTAGAAAGATTAAAGGGTTGGTTCTCATGGATACCTCGACGACCAAAAGTACTGAAGAGCATTCTTCAAAGGTCAATGTTTCTCACATTACCTAGGAAGATGTTAAAACTGGTAATTTTGCATGGTATAAGTGTTGATGCTTCGAAGACTTACATTACAACGCTCGTTAATGATAGCGCCATCTTCTCCCGTTTGTTGAAGTAAGAAACCAAGACCCGGATATAAACCCTCCTGATGAAGCAAACACGTCAATATCAGCCCGAGGACAGATGCGAAACAGACTAGAAAATCGACAAACTTGTCGTATATTGTACCGATAAATTCCCTTAAAACCAGGTCACCCATTCGGAAAAGGATACTGTTCGTGTCGGCACATCGGTCAATGTACCTATAGGCAAACTTACTGCGAAAAGTGTGCTCTCATCCGTCCGCCGGAGGTAATTTTCGTTGTCTCTCATTATCTTGTCTTTTTCATGCATCCGTTTTCGACTCTTGAGACCAGAGTTTTGCTCGTCATAGGGAGAGTCGTCGTCGGAGTATTCTGCTGGACCTTGAGAAGGAACACCTGCATCGGCATTTTCTAACGTCGGGCTTGCCAGGTCAATCTCATTCCCGTCCTCTCCAGAGTTATCGTAGTCATCGCCCCTAGAAATGGCGGACATGTCTGTGGAGGAGGGGGAGGTGATATCTATGTCATCTGATGTCCTGACTGCTCTCAAGGTGTCCTCGGCCGGTGTAGCAACTTCGTCTGCCGTGGCGTGGAAACTTCGGTTTGCAGGTGGTACTTTAGGATGATTTCTAGCGCCCAATGATACATATCGCTGTGCACGACGATCCGGCGAAAATATCTTTATAGTATTGTCAATACCAGCTACAGCTAGTGCCGGTTCATATGGGTGGCCTAATATGATGTCTGTCAGCCAGATAGATAATGAAAAGAATTGAGAACAGCGGCATACCTTGAATGACATTAACGACTTCGCTGTCACCGGCGAGTATATTCACCACCTCAGCAGTCTTCTTATCCCAGATAAAAAGATGACCGGAATCGCTTCCACTGACAACATACTCATCATTCTGCCCAAAATAATTGACATCTTTCACTGTCTGGATATTGCAATGCCCTACATATTTTTTCATATGAGAAAAACATGGTGCGTGCTGCTCAATCTCCGTTGACCCCGATCTAGAAGAGGCGTACCTCAGTTCATATGGTCGTCTATACACTTCAAAATCGTCCGAGTCTTCATTTTCATCAGTTTCATCATAATCACCAGACTCGCTGCTGTCATTGTCATCATAATCGATGCTCTCACTGTCGTCTTCATTATTATCATCGTCATCATGACCTTCGTCGTTCTGGTGTATGTGATCCATGGTCTCCACTATGCCCTGACCAGTTTGAATAGTATCATCATCACTGATGATTTGGTCATCATGACGGGATAAATCTTCCAATTGATTCAGTGTTGACATATAAGCCTCACCAAGATCATGCATATACGTAATCTCTTCCGGATTGATTTCTTCAACTTCTATTTCCTCCTGGTCATACTCGAGATCGTCATCTTCATCGTCCATGTCATTCAACTGGCTCCCTCTCTCTTGTAGAATATGTCGGGGCCAATGAACGCCCCCAAACGCAGAATTGATGTTCTGAATATTCAAATCTTTCGTGGCTTGTAGTAGCAACGCCCTTCCAACTTTGAGTAACCAGAACTCATAATCCTCTGAACTAGCATCTGGCCCAGAACTGTTACCATATGGCAGAACATCATGACATGCATCGTGCATCACTCGCGCATAAGCATTCACAGCATCTTGCTCAGTCCGGAATAAGCGCCTGGCTGAGTCATTTTCAAATCTGTTCCGATCAATATCCATTATCGGACGATTCCCCGCATATTCCAATAGATGTGCTATCACTATTTGTTCAGCAGGTGGGTTTATGATACCCCTTCCAACAGGGTACAGCCTGGCGTTTCGCCTGTCAGGTGGTTCCACAAATGAGGTATATATGCCGTCTCTTCCTGATCTCGAAAATGCGACTATTGTTCTTAAAAACTCATAGCAAAAGTGAGTTCTGTTTTCATCAGACGATGGTTCCAATTGCCGATCAGGATACTCGTCTAGAGTCGAGATCGTAACCTCGCCACACCTTTTTCGATATGCATTTGCTAGGCCAGCGGCAATTTGTGTGAACCTATATGCGTTTTGCCGAATGTTCCTCATTTCCTTTTGATATCGAGCCGTTGCCGGACTTGGATTCAGGGGGTACCTCCATGCACGGAGTATCATACGGGCCCTTTCAGAGTATTGTCTTGCCACGTTTTCAACTTTTTGCAGGATGGCCCTGGTGCTTTGGGAACTCTGCATTATACGCTTGCCAAATAATAGGCGGCGAATCTTACAGATGGCATATGCGATGTCTAGGGCTTCAATTTCATCCGGCGTTAAGAGGGACACATCATACTCTGGATGCCCATGATTGTGTTTAGGGGATAAATGTGCATTCTCTGTGTTGACCGCCACCGATGTAGGCTCTCCGTTTGTCGCAGACCTCTTGTGCGTAGGCACTGATTTCTCCAATGGCTCCCCTCTGGTTTGATCTCGCGATTCGCGTGCGTCCATGTTCCTAATCATGTCGAAACTGTATATGTGGTCAGCAGACCAGCTGACGATGATCTCATCAGGATTGGCATCGCTAATTTTACAAGCTGTAATTTGACGGAAGTGTCTCTGTAGCCCGGTCTGGTTGGTCAAGCCGTCGGGAGCAAATCGACGCACGCAACGTGTTGCCGAGTCCATCGTATTATCTACTGTCGTTCCGACAGACGCCCGTGAACTTGAATAAGGTACCCCGTGCTCCGATAGGAGGTCACGACCAGCCATGCGACCGTCATGAAGGAAGCAATGGAGGTGACTGCCGCCTAAAGCAATGTAATGCGGCTGATTGCGTGAACAAGATATGGTATTCAATTCAATACCATATCTTCTGTATGAGATCAGTGGTGGAGGGATATTCATCTCCATGCTGTGCTCCCCTCTAGGGCCAGGGCGGGGATAAAACAACGAGGATTCTCGTGTATCCCAGCGTCTAACATCACCGTCCTCAGAGCATGTCAGGAAAAGATATGGTGATGATTCGGTAACGATACGCTTGACGCTATCAGTGTGACAACTGTAGACCCGACAATTGGTGTTTTCATGA
>AZGZ01000008.1:578919-597609 GCA_001636715.1 Ascosphaera apis ARSEF 7405 | reverse complement strand
TGTGAGAACTCTGCCCGCCAGAAATTACGAAAAGAGAGCAAAAAAAAAAAAGAAGTTCAAATTCAGAATTCTCTGCAACGATTGCAAGGCACAGACCATCGCAGTCTCACTGCGTCCAATACGACGCTGGTATTTGCGTGGGAGCTGCAGCCTTTCGAGATCTCATTTTCAAACGGATGTGAAGCTGCACGAGGAGCTCGGACTTCGAAAAAACCAAGGGCCCCCTCCTTCCGCGAACGCGCTTAGGAGGCAGCAAACGACTGTCTGCCTTCCAATTGGCATGATGGAGTGGCTTCTCCCGATCAAAATTGAGCAAGTTTGTCCAGATCTGGCGTTTGATACATACGACTCTGTCCTGATAACGGTCTCTACATTCTGAATTCCCCGCGCCACCATGCTACTCTGTCAATCTTACTTGCTGCAAGGCTGTCAAAACAATTTCCCTTGCCAGTCGTCTACCGAAAACTTGCGATCTTACGCCTGGCACTTGATCAGTCCAGCAGTAGCGATCTGGCATACAGCCTGCCTTTGAATGCATGAACATGAGGGCAGTGAAAAAGAAAACAAAATAAATAAATAAGTCGGGCCAAGTATACAGAATCTATAATTGCACTGAAGTCCGATGCAGCCTCGAGATACTGGATGATATCATTAAAAAATTGCTTGTTCGCGGTGAGCTTTCTCAAGCCTGGCTTAGCTTTCCGAAGGCGTTGGACCAATGCGAATGATGTGGAGTAACGAGCCGTCTAATCTAATCTGGTCGCATTTCCGTAGACACAGTGCACACCTCAGTGGTCAACCGGGTCTCGGGGCAATACTAATGTGCTGGAGGCAATCTCTTTCGTTTCATCCTCCTTTCGGCCAGAAGACCCTGTTTCGGTTTAGAGCGTGAAATTCTAACCGGCTGGCGTTTTTATTTTCGAGCACACTAAGATTTGAGATGACAGGCTCACCGCGTCGCGAATCGTGAATGTCAACCCATCAAGGCTTCCTCTCCCGCACGAAGATTCTATGCTTATCATCCTTTTGTTTCAGCAAATCTAATTACCAGGAACCGCGAGCCGTCATAATGCGCCCGGGATAGTCAGACATCCCCTCTATAGTTTTTGACACCCCCTGGCGAGATGTATTGCCTAAAAGAGTTTAGCTTGCAGCAAACATAAACGGATGCAACCGATGATTAATGCTCTTATGCACAACTTGCCGCATTGAGCGGAATCTGGGCGCTCTATGTCGTACACCTTTCGCATAAGTTGAACTGCGCAGCTACATCGCTGTCAAACACAGCCTCCAGCTCCTACAGAGTAATAGAGAAAGTGTGCGAAATGTGCACTGACATATGCGCTGAAAGTATGCGTTACATCCCTCATTATGCGCTCTCTTCTCTAGGATGCAAATTTGCGCCCTCTTCTCTAGGATGCAATCTTGGTTTGTATGCGCTCCTCATGCATTGTGAGATTGACTCGATTTATGATGGATTACTGTTGAACTTATGCTGCATAAAGCGGACTAAACCCTTTTCAGCAACAAGTTGCGACAGGGGGATGTCAAAATCTATGGAGGGGATGTCTGACTATCTCGGGCGGTCATAATGTTGCTGTTGTCATGCTGTTAAAGTGTCTCCTTTTCTAGTTAGCTACGTAACGATAATGCAGCCGATGAAGTTCAAGCCTTCTTTACCTTCTTGATTACTGCAGCGCCAAAACACAATGCAAGCCATTGGCTTGCATACTTAGTTTGCGCGGAGGAGGCTGGCCTCATAGCACACCATCAAGGGACTTGCCGCTGTCATATTTTGGCTTGTTCTCTCGGTTGCACGCCAGTTGATAGATGGTGCAGCTGCAAGTGCGTCCCTTACTTACCTACCACTGTCGGTCTCTTGAAGCAAAAGCATACGAAACTTGGAGGTGAACTCTACAAAGCAACCCTACATGCGACGGCACATGGTTACCAAATGACACGATTATTGCTCAATGTGTTTGGGTCAACTGATTTTTCGAATTGGCTGAATGAACCATTGAAGTTGCTCTTGTGCTCAATGTACCAAGATCATAGCTTCATTATGAAGAAAAGGTGATACTCCCATCTCTGTTTGTTGTGCCAAGGGCATGCTTCTCTCGCTTGCTTTCCAATTTGCACACTGGGTTTGAGGAGGTCAATAGTTTATGGGGCTGCAGGAATTATCATCTCCGATTTCACGAATACTGTCTGTCAGATTAACGATGCATACGTTGTTTAACCGATCAGGAGCCAAGAAATGGGGGGGTGGGGGGTTCCGTTGGGCTGTATAGCCTGTTTCATTCGGTTGATTAACAATGTGCCATACGCTGCCTTGAGATGAGGGCTCTTTCTGACTTGGTGCTTAATGCTTGTATGTGCCATTGACGAATCGTATAGGCAGAGTACACAACCTTACCTTCCAACCAGTCAAGGGAAGAATCAGGCTGCCCTGAGGCGCAGATCCGACATATTAACAGCAGCCTTCCTAAGCCATGATTTGGAATATTCATACGCCTGGACAAGGCTGTCTATAAACTCTTCCTTTCTTGTGAGGGCCAGATCAACAAACAATCGCTTTTATTAGCATAAAACAATTATTCAAAAGACATCGCCGGTCACAAGATGGCAGCGGTCAAAGTATCATCTGAAGACTTGAAGTCGTGTTGATATCCTGCTCAGCCTCCATCGGCTCATCGCGGAGTGTCCCAAATGCCACTAGTACAAGCCTCTGATTTTTGAGCCAATCTTCAAAGGCCGTGGGAACAAATGTTGATGTTATACACGTCCATCACTACCTACACAGTGTAAACCAGGAAGGCTCGCCTGGCCTCCATACATGCACAAGCAGTGATGATTCTTGACGTCAGACAATTCGAAGATGATCCTCGTTATGAAATTGATAATTGAATGGGAATGTTTAGTCAACGTGGTAGTCCCGCTGCAATTCTGGTTTGAGGGACTAGGCAGATATGTTCATATGCATATACAAACCCCAAACAGCGGCAGTAAGGAATAGTCGTTATAGATTCATCTCCTCAAGTTTCAAACGAATAGGAATTGTACTGCTGCTAACATCAATGCTTTGAGCATAATGTTGTTTGTTGAGCAATACATTTGGAGTCTTATTGGAAAAGCAGTGGCAAAGAAACAAGCAACAGAGAGGACGTCAGCAGCAGCAGATCTGAATTTCAACGCAATTGAAAGTCAAGGGTTGAACCCTGCATGAGGGGGTGTTCACTTCTGTGGCCTGGTTCAGTCCTGACCATTGACATACGCATGTCGATGGTGACGTCTCCGTTGCAGAAGTCAAGTTGATATCACCTTCTATCACCCATCACCTAATGATTTGTCTATGACTGTGCTTCAAAGCCTCTAGGCGGAACACTCACTAATCACATTTGCTCTGCTGGGTGATTCTTTCAAAATGTGACACCTATGATCAGGGGTTGCAGGCCACTCCTTCAAAGTAGATATGCTCTTTTAAAGCAAGGTTAGGGGCGATACTCGTGACTTTACTGGAACCGCAACTCAGCGAAAGTTGATAATCAAAGTCATGGGCTTTCGCAATCAAGTCAAGCGATGGTCATCGAGGTTGCGATCATCTCATAGTATTGATGACGACAAGAAGCTTACAAGAGTATCACTGGAGTCACTCCCCCATGAAGTATATATGAGGATTGCTCAAAGTTTAGATTGGCAGCAAATTAAGATACTACGCCTTGTCAGCCGATCATTGTGCAAATCGTTGTCGTCTATACTATTCCAGGCTAGCAAGCTATCCAACAAAGTATCACAGCAGCAAATACACAAGTCATTGCCAAACTGATTGGGCGAGATTCAGAAAACATCGTTGAATTATGTTATAACGTGTCATGGCCTGGCATCATTAGCCCGGTTAGTTCAAATGAGGTGGACAGCCTCAATTTCAATCGCCTCAATTTGATCGAGAATAGGACCCCTCCTTTGATTAAGACGTTACTTGCAGGAAACTATGAGGGCACGATTCCCAAACTCAACAGACTCAAAACTATTTCGGTATGTCTGGAACCGGCGGACTACACCATCATTGGTCCATGTTATGAGCGAGGCCCAGCGTATACTCTACAAACCATTCGGCATACGGTGACAAGAAACATCCTTAATATGATCTCGTCAAACAGGGATATTATGTCTCTGTAACTTGAAGGCATTGAGTTGTCAATTTTCACATTACCTGGCCAGGATTACATCTGTGAACAGCATCTTTCAGTCGATTGGTTGATGCAGCTGGAGTTGCTCCAGATTGAATTTACTTCAGAAAGTTTTGTCCAGCGAAAAGGGCATCATCGTGCTTTTATCAGCTTGTTTGATTCGTTTTGGAAATTTCTGGTGCATGCAAGGTCTCTCAAGTCATTGACCCTCAAGTACCCCTTCGAGTGCTGCCCTTTAACCCCGGAAGGACAACTGCCACCTCCTGACCAAATTCCGAGTCACTTCGACGGACAGACAACCTTAAACAAGTTGAGACATCTAGAAGTTGTTCAAAGTTGGACTTCCCGGAAGTTCTGCGACTTCATACGAAAGCAGGCTGAATCCCTTGAAGAAATTGTACTCAAAGATTGCTTCTGTTTCTCAGAACCAGGCCTAAATTATATTACTTGGGCAGACCTTTTCACATCGTTACTCATGGGAAACTGCTCCCAGACACTACGAAGCTTCAAAATCAATATCTCTGCTGACTACATGCCGCTCGGGAACAAAGATACCCCTCATAATAAGACCTGGAAATAGGGCCAAACTTCCTTATACCAACAGCCTGACCCGAGATGGGAATTGCGGGCGATGATAGAGGGCAGGCAAAAACCATTATATTCACTCTTATATAAGCAGGATTGTTTGTGCCCTTCGTCAGACACTTATCTGCGTGCCGTTCATCATGATGATCAAGCATCGTACGATGTTTTGATGGAGCATATCAGACGTCACGACGAGGAATTTGTTTAAATGTTCATATATATATTGAGTATATAGCGGATTGTTGATATAATTCGACAGGAATGAAGGGATGAGGGATAGTGGTGATCATATTGACATCTTGCTTAACAATACGTCCCAGCCAACTATCTTCCATAATTCCTGTGTGTACCACTGCGATGGCTCCACTTGCTCGATGAGCGTCTGATCTGGTAAAGGGAGCTGGTGACAAAATATCGAATCACATTTGAATTCACCGTCCTTCCCAAATACACCTTGCAACAAAATCTTCTGCAATTGCAACTTTCCGTGAGCCAAAAGACCCGGTGGCTTTCCAGCAGAATCTATTATATCATTCCCGGTCGAGCTCAGCGCCTTGCTGAGCAGCCAAATGATATACCTTGACATCCATTCGGCGGCACGCTCTCGTGTTGCATGATTATTTTCCAAATCAGAATCCAGGTTGGGACAAGGTAGCATCTCAGAGGGAGATTTAAGGGTAGAATCTGTTTTTAATTCACTGAAGGCAAAATACGAAAGAATCCGACCGGAGGTGTGTAGTAAGTAATACAAAAATCCCTCCAGGGGGCTGATATGAGAATCCAGGCCAATTGAGGTAGATATAAAGCAGCAAAGCGACTGCGCAAACTGATCCATCAAGTTACGCACTTGTGTAGAAGGTAGGGTGGCAGTTGATGCACGTGTCTTTGTTGTACGGGACCTGGGAGGGTTGGATTTCTTGGTGCTGGCATTCTCTTTTTCAACGCTAGATTCTGCAGAGAGCAAAGCATATCGGCCCATCTGCTGCAAGATCACGTTGAATAATTGGACAATGTGATAAGTGATCTTTGCAGCGGCTGCTATTCCGTCAGCTCCACTTGCCAGAAGCCTGTTCATCCCTCTGATGATAGAAGGATAGGCACTGGCGATGGCTGTTAGTATACCTGGCATTTGCGACGATTGCTCATGTGGCGATGTTGTAGCATCCATCGCAGAAGTGACCGCTTCGATTGCAGCTTTGGAGAGGGCGATGCAACCTATGGTCAATTCAGATTTATTCAATTTCCTTTTTTGTAATATTTTCTGTAAGTAGCAGAAGTGCCTAAGCATCGGTATCACAAGCGAACCTGCAAATTGTATTAGCGTCACGGTATGTCAGGGGTCAGGGGTAAATATCACCATTATCCGCATTAGACATGTTTAAAGATATGTCACAGGGAATTTGGAAACCACTTAATAACGAGGCCGACCGACAGGCAATGGTCTTTGTTCTTTTGCTCGAGATTGAAGCGTGTTTCATGAGAGAGGTATTTTCAATCAACGTCAACTTCCGCTTTCCTTTATTTGACCTCGTAGTAGTCACATTGAGATCTTCAACGACGTGATCTCCCTTCATTTGCAGAGACGAGATCTGTTGTTCAAGGTCGTAAATCTTGTCGAGCAGTCGGGTTTGCTCAGCCTCTGACTTCTCATACGCCTGCCGCCAGAAAGTGATACTGTCAACGCGCTTATCCGTGTCAACGTTGAATTGTATATATTTTCCAGGTTTGATATGCCGGCGAATAGAGCCAAGGTACTCTACACCACATTATCAGTATCGACCAATAAGCCTTCAATCAGGAGACAGCGCAATTGGCGCACCTCTAATATCCAGCGCAGGCGATTTCGTCTTGACAATTGACAGCGCCAAAGCCAGCTGCAGCAACGACGGTGGTTTGATATCGGACAATGTCCATGTAGACGCCATATCGGCAATTATCAGGCCGACAAGTGCACGAATTCCAGCCTTATGAGCGGCAGTTTGACAATGTCTCAACAGGTTTTGGCAGCCCTATGTCTTGAAACTCCCGTATGCAGGGTCGTGGGGAAGAAAAAAGGTGATGAAGATAAAAGAAGAAGAAGCACACATATCGCCCTGTATTCCATACATATACTGTACTAGTGCCATCACGCCCAATTCGGTAATTCCGACGACATGTCGTCCCTGGCTGCTTTTAACGCCCAAAACTTGATAACCATACTACCCCTAAATGCTTCAATTTTGATCATCTATTTGCATACTGACATTCAGCAGATTTAGCTGAGACAGACTGAGGCGTCTAATGGTTATTGTTCTCGGCCTTGCAGTTTCAGAGCAAGCTGTCTTCAGGGACAAATTTAGTGACAACCCGTAGGTTGTAATAAGGTGGTGGCGCAGTTGAAATTAGAGTGGAGGTCCCGTCAAGATATGTATGTATGTATCTGGTCTCGGCAACTAAGCCAAAAAAGAGGGCACAATCAATGCTACGGTACAATACTTGTACCCTCGTACCAGTGAAGCTTTGCTTGACATCATCTCCAAAAGCAAGCTGCGCGCAGAGAACGCATCAAAGCGCGCTACAGTACATTCGGTCTGGACTTGCGCAGAAGATTAGCACCAGTGCAAAATATCATACAATGGCCGGGCCAGACGACCTCAAGGAACATGCGGCCTCGAAAGAGGATTTCTACGCCCTGCTTGGGTTAGAGCCTACCGCTCAAGACAACGAAATCCGTCGCGCCTACCGTCGTACGGCTTTGAAATACCATCCGGACAAGATTGCGAACCCGACACCAGCAGATATTGACAAGTTCCATCTCTTGCAAATCGCATATGATGTGCTCTCTGAACCTTCGGTGCGGCAGCTCTACGATAATGCGCGCGAGGCAAGGGAGCGGAAGAAGCGGGAGACCGAGATGCTTGCTGGTGCGAGGAGGAAGATGAAGGAAGATTTGGAAGCCAGAGAGCGCGGGGTCAAGAGGTCCTGGGATGCTGCAAACGCGGATGCAAAGGCCGAAAGGGCCGCGCAAGATATGCTGGAAGCAGAGATCAGGCGATTGGCTGAAGACGGCGCTAGACGCAGGAGGCAAAAGGAGGAACTGTTGAAACGAGAGATTCTGGAGGAAGAGGAAAGGATAGAACAGGAAAGGGAAGCTAGAGAACGGGCGAGGGAGGAAGAAAGAAAAGCAAAACGAGGGAATGCAGGTGGGAATACTGTCCCTGAAGAAGATCGCATGATAAAAGTTCGTTGGCCCAGGGAAGGGCTTGGTGTCAATATCGACAAAGATCGTTTGACTCACCTCTTCTCAAGATTCGGGAAAATTGAAAGCGCGTTTCTGCTCAAGGACAAAAAGCAGCGCTTGACTGAGTCGCATAAGAAGAAAATTGTAGCTACCGGTGTGATTGTTTTTGCGTCCATCGTCGGGGCCCATGCTGCCGTCCAAGACTTGCAAAAACAAAGAGGCGACGAATGGGATGCCATCTACTCTGTCGAATGGGCAAAAGGACAACCACCAAACCTTTCACCGGCCTATAGCCAGACTACATCTTCAAATACCGAAGGCGCATCGAACTCTTCGGACGAACTTCCCAAAAAAACGACTCGCAACCTTTACAGTTTTCCGGGATTAAACCTTGCAGACACAAGAGCTTCAACTACGAAAGGGGACCAGACAAGAAAAGCACCATCATTCGCCTCGTTTTCTTCGGCAACTGCAGCTTCAAGAAGTCAAACAACATCTGCTGAAAAGCCACCGCTCAATGGCCTTAGTTTAGAAGAAATCACATTGATTAGGTTACGAGAAGCAGCAAGAGATGCAGAAAAAAAGAAATTGGAACAACAGCTGAGAGAAGAGGATGAGAAGGCAGATGTGGCCGAAAGAACAGAGAAGAATGCTTAATCAATTGGCTCTTCTCTATTCAAATGGATTATTATCCTGCTTCATGAGCCCTTTATTTTGTTACTCGATTTGCGCATTTGAATCATCGATACCCCATGCTTATATTCCTTGAATTAGGAGATTGATTTTGAATAGACGAGATGTTGTACAGTATTTTGTATATTTACAGAAACATTTCAAACAGATTCAAGGCCAGATTTCTCTGCTCGCTCGTATATTTACAAACTGTCCCGAGGCCCATCTTCAACTCTTCCAGAGCCGATCCGTCTGACGTTTCCTTGAAGTGGATTAATTTTCGCCGCCTCCTCCGCTTCAATATAATTTCTCAACCACGGCGGAACGAATGCCGTTATTTTCTTCGTGGTTGCCACGGCCTGTGAGTCGTGTGCAATCACATACCGGTTGGGATCATACTTATTCTCAACACCGACGAGGTTGATATCCGTCATGGTGGTTAGATAGCACAGCCCAAGCCCAACGTTGCCCACAGAACGAATAAACTGCCCAGCCTTTCTACCCGCAAGGGTATTCGCGATATGTAATTTTGAGCCTGTGGTGGGCATGACCAGGGGCTTTGTTGGATCGTAGATTGGCCGGTCATTTGTGTAAGGCGTGGAATCGGTTTCTTCCTGCAGAAGTACAGGCAGAATGCGCTTGCGAATAACCCCGCTATGATATGTTCGATGAGTGAGCTCTTGGCCAACGTAGCATCCTTTGGTGAAGGAAACACCTCCCGTGGCGTCGAAGTTGGTTTCCATAGGCATTGAACCGTCGTGGAAGACCTCCATTGCACCCTCTGGTATGCCACATTCATATCGTCTGATCTGATAATGGAGAGGCAAAGCCTGTTTCCCCATCACCTCTTCAACCTGAGAAGGAACTCCTACTATCCTGTACCCAAAATGAGGACCGCGCGGATCGACGAAAGTCATCCCCAGTCCAAACTCATCCACCTCGAAGTTCTTTCTCGGAGGTGTCCATGTCTGGGCTTTCCAGACCTCAGATGTCGGTTTATTCCATGCAGCGTAGACGGCTAGGTTTTGGCTTTTGATTTCCTTCCATCGAATTTTTGAACTCAATCTCCTCTTAGAAATCTGAGTTTTTAACGCCGGTAACTCCAATCTGTCAGCCTCTAGGTAATAGGCAATCTCTTGCATCGGTTGTTTATCTGGACCTAGACTCGACTTGATGAATCGGTATATGAACAGATCCCACTGAATCCGTCCTCGGGTGTTCAACATTGCAGTGTAGTACATCCGCTGTGGATTCCGCGATTCTGATGTAGTAGGTATGACATCCTGCATGACCAGGCCCTGCAGGAAATTCGTGGCATCTTCACCACTGAGTTCTAACAGCACACGGTTTTGCAGCTTCACGTAACCGGTGTCTGGAGGAGGTGGTGGCGGTGGAATGTCGTTGTCTACGGGCAGTCTAAACAGACGTTGTGAAGTTGAGAACTGCCTGATGGTTCTGGCGCATTGCCAGGCGCGTTGAAGACGAATTGACATGACTGGGCGCTTGTATACCGCAAAAGGGCCTGTCTTGGTGTGCTTTCGTGACCCTTCGTGATGGCGAAGTCAAGGATTGATGATATTTACTAAGACGCAGTCGAGCAGTATCCTTTATAGCGGCGGTGAAATGTCTGCCCGTGGCGGAAACTGTACGAAGTCCGACCGTAGGAAGCTGCTGACACATATGACGTATGATATATGTATATACTACAGTGGAACAAGGGTCGGCTGTACGAAGCAAACAGTATATCGCACAAGATGTCAAGGCTTCAAGTTTCCATTCTAGATCAATTCAGCAGTATATCTACCGTAGATAAGTCATCTTACCGACTACCTCCCTGGCTAGCAACACTATTCAGATACCCGAGCAAAAATGCCTTGCTATCGGTCACAGCTGCAGGAGAGGGCGCGAGGGGTGTGGCATCGGCAGGCGAGATCTGCACCTGTGCTTCTTTCTGGCTCTGGCCTTCGATACGGGGCTGACCCTGAAGTTGCTTTGTCTGGGGCTTGTCTGCAGCACGAGCAAACAAGTTGAGTAATGCATCTTTCTGGCCGTCGCCCGAGACAGGACTGCTCTCCTCCTGTACCGCTCTCCTCACGGGCTCCCTCTTTTCAGGTACACCTACATTGAAGGTATCCTCTTTGTTCTTCACCTCTTCCTCCCCATTATTGTCAAAAGTGGGGATCTTCCTTCTCTGAATAATCCTTGGGACATCTCCAACTTTTACAGGCTCGGCGGCAATTGCTGGCCGTCCATATTTTGCCGGTTTAGCAAACGAACCGACAGCGATAGTCTCACCAGGCAACCGCTTTGAATCAGACGCAGGGATAGGAACTGTTTCCAGCCCAGTGTCAGTTTCTGTGTTGTCGACAGCGGTAACAGCAGCATTAGCAGGATCAGGTCGCTTGAGTATCCGCTGAGGCTGGAAAGTCTGAGATCTAGCCCGAGGTAAAGTCGATTGCTGCTGACGTTGTTCATGGGGCTGTTGTGAGGGGTTGGAACTTGTCGTCTTCCCTTCAGCTGAGCTATAGCCATGCTTCTTCTCCTCAGAAGTTTGATTTTGAGACTTGGGGCGAGCCAAAATTGTGACATTCTTCATCTTCTCCCTCTCCTTCTCCTTCTCCAATTCCTTTGCACGGTCCCTCCTCCCGCGCCTGTTCGTATCGGGTGTCAATGTGGTCCTCATACCTCCTCTTCTCCCATTACCACTACCACTGCGTCGGCCGGAGTCTGAGAATCCAGCGTCATGTGCTCTGTCTCCTCCACTCATACTCCTGTCACCACGCTCGTTGAATTGCTGGTGTGGCGTTCTGCGCCGTGATGGGGCATCGTCTTTCGGTCTATGTGGAAGACTAGTGATTGACTGCGCTTGCACATGTACCCGTGATTGAGGCTGGGCCTGGGTATAATTTTGACCAGCATGACTAGGATTACCTGCTGTCACAACAGTGGCAGCACTAGCAGTAGCACCATCCGATTCCACAGCAGGCTTCCGATTCAGTAACGCAAGTAGGTCACCTGCGGCATTACCATCTGTAACTGTATTGACATTGTTCACTTTTTCCGCCTCAATGTCACCGTTCCTCACAATCGCAGAAGGAACATTGGCGGTGGTCGTATCACTTGCCTTCTCCCCTCTGAGCACGCTCAAGAGCCCTAAACTGTGGCTACTCAATTTCGGCGGAGGCAATTTACTTGCACTTGGTATCGCGGACGCAAACCCGCCTATACCGCGCTGCTGTTCAGACTGAGCAAATTGCGGGTCTCCAGTACGTTGATAAGGTGCAGCTGCGGCCGCAAGCGGACTGCGTGCCGTCGCCACTCCCTGAGTTGTAGGTTCAGGCTGGTGTAGATGTTGAGTCGGCGGCGCAGTCTGAGGTGGGAGCCCAGGGTGGACAAGCGGGAAATTCAGGAGTGGATTGGGCAATTGTGGCGCCATGAAAGAAGGGTGTGGGACGGGGAATGAAGTATTTGGGTACGGCGGCATAGGTGGTGGGAGAGTTGCAGGGTCGTATGCCGGATGAGGTCCAGGGGGAGGCATGAAAGGCGGGAAGGGGGAGTGGAGTGGGTTAGGTAGTTGCTGGCCTGGAGGGATGTGTGACATGAATGGTGGGGGAATTGGAGGTCCGGATAGAGCTGGTGGTGGTGGTGGGGGCGGGTAAGGGTAGCCTGAAGGAAGCATTTGCTGTTGGGGCAGTTGCGGTGCAAAGTTGCCCATCTCAATTGTGTTGAAAGGCTGTGGAGGTGGCCGGGTAGTGTCGATTGGAGGAGTAGCAGTTGTAGATGCACTTCCACTCCTGAGTAAACCGAGAAGTGTCCTTGATTTTTCTCCGTCCTCGTTGATGGACTGCTCGATGTCCCTCTTTTCGTCATCAGAGGTGGCAGCAACGCCACCGCCGCTGATATTCAAGACCTGTTTCAGCGTGGCCATTGGGTCTGCAGCGGCTGCCGCAGTGGCGACATTGTCCAACGGTGTTGGGGCCTCTGGAACTTCACTCAATGCGGGTGTCCTGGCAGCACCACTTCTCCTTTTACGTGAAGCTGAGGGCAAATCCTCCTCTTCAGTCATTGCCTCCGTACCAGACGGGTACTGCACGTTGGTTGCATCACCCTTCTCTCTAGCATCATTTCGCTTATGATCGCGAATCATCCGTTTGAGACGGGCAAGGAACGGTGCGACCATATAAAACTTGTTCTGTGGGATCGGTCCCGACTGTTGTTGTTGCTGCTGCTGCTGCTGTTGCTGGCTTTTATCATTCTGGATTTGTTGCTGTTGCTTCCTTTTCGCAGCAGGTAGATCGGATATCTTATACCACTCAATTCGACTGATTTCCTTTCTTGTCCTTGGCTCAAAATGGGTGTCCATACTAACACCTCTGATCACATACAGCCGCATGTTCTGTTCGCGCATGGGGATCTCAATGTACTCATCCTCGGTTTTATCAGTAAGAAGTCCAGCTTCTCGAATATCAAAGCCTGTCTCTTCGTAGACTTCACGTATAGCGCAATCGAGATCGGCTTCGTCTTTATTGATTTTACCCCTGGGGAAACTCCAGTTGGCATTCTTCTTGTACCCCTTGACGAGGACACACTTGTCCATCTCCTCGTTGAGCAAGATTGCGCCGCGGACGGGGACACGAGTCTTGTAAGCCATGAACTCAGAGAAGGCAGCAGCATGGTGATAAGGCGACCATTGTGACATGAGTGGGCAATGGGCAAATATCTTCATGGAGAACTCCTTGAGGGATAGGGAAGGCAAGTTGGGGTCAAGAGGACGGATGAAGTCCTCGTAGAACCATTGCGCTTCTTCGACTTGGAAGCATATTCGCTCAACAGAGACGAGTTCTTCCTGGGGAAGGTTGATGATGAAGCGGACGCAAAGATCATCCAGCCCTGGATCACACACACGAAATTAACGATCGGGCAGTCAGAATGGCAAGGGAGGCAGGAGGAGACATACAGTCTTCGAGTTTCATATCTTTGTCTTGCATGATTAGAGGGATGCTGGAGCATCGCAACAAAGCAAGCAACGGTTGTGGAGGAGAAGATGGAATAGAGACGCCAGTCTTTCAGCACAGATTTGATGGAGATGGGAGAGAGTGGCGGTGTTAAGGTTGATTTCAGCTGAGTGCGGGTGATGAGTGATTGCTGCTCTCCCGGGCTTCAGCTGTGTCTGGGACAGATTGTGGCACAAGCTGCAGTGTTGCGACCACTCTGGACACTTGTTCTTGATGCCGTCAGCGGCACTTGATGTTGGTGGTTGGTGGTTGGGCGGTAGATGGGATATGTCTGGTGTGTATGTGTATGTGTATGTGTACGTTGATGTTGATGTTGATGTTGTTGACGTTGTGGTCAGATTGCCCGGCGACATTTCGGTGCGGTGCGGTGCGGTACGGCAGCGAGAGACCTAGTACATATATACATATACCTATACAGTGTTAAGTGATTATAGGGACATGGATTGGAGCATATATCAAAGAAGACAGACAGTCATGTATGATCAGCATTGTTATGATTGTTAATAATGTGAAAGGACAGTGTCTAGCTACAGCTTCTTTCAATTCTCCTCTTCTCGCCACCAGTTTTGCCTCTTTAATGAACGCTATGAATGCTCCTCCTAACCTACGTATGTAAATAGCCACAGTATAAACATATCTACAGCACCTCTGCATACTGTATCATCTCATCTCATCTCATCCCATAGGTAGATTGGAGTGCCATCAGCTCGCACAAACACAAGCAATGAGAAAGAATGCAACAGCTCATCATCACTGTCGACTCCTTTCATCTGCTTTCGTTTTCTTTCATCTGATCCTTCGCAGCACTTCTTTCATTGCGACACAGATCCACGACTGCTTGCAGACGAATGATGTCTCCAGGGCTGTAGAGTTCCATGGAGGCACAGATACATTGAGCAGAGAGGACTGACGGTACTTCAGCTTGTAACTGTACATTGATTTGCACCCATACGTATGTGCATATGCGCATGGCCATCCAATCCAGTCCAATCCAGCCGCCATTAGAGCATAGCCGGGGCCATAGCCATAGCCATAACCATAACCAGGACAGCACAGGGCAGGACAGGACAGGACAGGACAAGGCAAGACAGGACGGTACAGCTAAGCTACCCCTTCGCTTCGTCCCGTCGTCCCGCTATCCGGAAAGAAGAAAGAGAAAAAGGAAGAAGGAAAAGAGAGTCAGGATCAGGCACCGGGGAGAAAGATTCAGCTACGTAAAAGACGCAGACGAAGAGACGAAAGAAGGAGGCAGAGCAGTGACAAGTCTTCCCTTTTTGTCTATATAAAAGCGAACAGGTCCGGCAATTGGGTCAAGTGGCATGGTGGAGGAATATTTGCTCGCTTTCCATCTTCTTTTCCAATTTCATCGTGTGAGAAGGCTTCAAATTTATATCAAATAAACCAGTCTATATCAGTGGTATCTACATCTACCGCCAATATGGCACAACTCGCAACCAGCGCCGGCATGAAACTCTTCAAGCAAGAGGCCCAGAAACGCGGAAAGAAAGAGGTTCGTCGATCTGCTATGTCTTGTCTTGCCCCCTACTTCTCTCTCCCAAAAAATTGATTGAGGATACTGACAGTCCATCCTCAGGACCCTTACTTTGAAGAATACCAGGGCAAGACTTGGTATGGCCGCCCTACAACCAAAAAACGCAAGAAGGCAGCCCCTTCAACCCTCTCGCCAAACGACCAGAAAGTATACAAAAAAGTCCGCAAGATGGCCAAGACTCTGGACGAAGGACTATGCAATTGCTGTGGTGTGCGCATAGGATGGTCGGCTGTCATCGGCCTGGCCCCTGGGTGAGTTCCGTGTTTTTTTCTTGAAACCCGGCAATGCGTATACATTGCTAACCTGACACTTTTCCCTCCCCAGAGTCGGAGATATAGCAGACGTGATTCTCGCTTTGAACGTTCTCCGCCATTGCGAGAAGATTGACGGCGGTCTTCCTTCCTCAACACGCACACGCATGCAACTTAACATCGCAGCCGACTTCGCTATAGGACTCGTGCCTATTGCAGGCGACATCGCCGATGCGTTCTATAAATGCAACACCCGCAATCTACTCCTGCTCGAGAAGGTCTTGCAGAAAAGAGCAGCAGAAGCATTGGCAAAGATGGAGACTCATGGAGAGTTGCCTCCCTCTATGTCGCAGCCTTCTGCTGGTGAGGCTGTTGCACATGGTGGATTGATTCCTGCCACGACGGACCAGTTTGGACATGGAAGAGAGCACGGTCACGGACATGGGCGCGGACGTGGTGATGGGTATGCCCCGAACTCTAGGGAAAATGCGACGGCTAGTAGAGAGACGAGCCGGAGTCGCCGTGGACAGGCGCCTGTCAGGGAGTACTCTGCCATTGGGCATGGTGGAGATGGAGGTGCGGGAATGAGTCGGGAGGATAGAAGATATCATCAGGGAGACCACCACCATCGCGGACGACCGGAAAACGGTGTTGGATTTTCGTGATGGATATTCTTTGTTGTTCATCTGGAGTTTTGCTGCGCTCCTTTCGTTTGACGATTTCACGGTTTCATGATTGCATTGCATCTTTTCCTTTGCTTTCGTTTTTCAAAGCTTCACTATCCGGTTGCTTCGTCTGTTGTAAAACCCAATCTGAGCCAATTCGCAATCTGCAATTCAATAACTCAGGAACTTTGAACTTTTGTGCCCTCATGACTTGATATCATCCACAGATCTCGCACACCCGTAACACAGATCGCCCTTCTCGCCAATCAGCCTGTCTTGTCCCTCGCCCACGGGCATCTCACACAACGCACATCTCTTCCCCTCGGAGTCCACTCCCTGCTCCAGTTTTGCAACTGTTCTCGCGATGTTCGCCATGATACCAGGGTACTTCACTGCCTGGCTTTCCACGTAATTCTCCATCAACTGTTCAATCGACATATACCTGTTACTTAAATCTCCTATCTTCTCCTTCGCGACAATCACATCTTGCACATCACGTAGCGCGATGCTGGCGTAAACCTCCAGCTCGGATTTGAAGATGTCACGCAGGGGAAAATTGTAGAAGAGTCCCAAGGGAGACATGCCGTCGTTGATCTCGTATGAGAGAGAATAACCACGGCCCTTGGAGACGTGGGCTAGTGTGCGCGCAGCAAGGGTGGTGTCGCAGTCACCCCAAAAGATGCCCTCACAGTTCTCCCTCTTCGCAAAGGAAGTGATGAGGCGAGTAAGTAGCACCCGATCGATATCCCGTCTCGTCGTAGGCGTAGAAAGACTTATTCTGAACGCATCAAGCCGTTGTTTGTTCGCCATTGTGGTTGCTGCTCCTGCTTGCTTCGGCATAGTCCATCCATGCGACTCCAGGACAGATTCAATATTTTCATCGATATCAAAAACATCTTCGAACCTCACACTCTTATACTCGTCCACCCACGTATACACCTCCTTCACCCTCTGCATCCGCCTCTCCTGCTCCTTCCGAGCTTCCTCGTCCTCGCGCCCATCCACAGACGCAGGGTCAATACTCAGCACAACCAGGTCAAAGGGCGTGACCTTCGCACCGCCAACAGCATGTCGATGAAGATGTGCATCGAGTATATGTAGGAGCGTAAAAGAGCCGATGCCAAATGATAAGGGTAATAGAAGTCGGCGACGGTGGGACTTGGGTGCGTTGCGAAGTTTATAACGCTCCATGCGACGGAGGACCTTGCCAGAGAGAAAACGGAGAGCGCAATTGCTAGAAGATGGCGGATTAGATGAAGGCCAATGATGATGGTTATGGTGATGAGACGGTGATAAACGGTATGACTTACTCGCATAACTCGCGCTTTCGAAGGGTGAGGGTGGAGGGGACGGACTTGCAGTCCATGCACAAGTTTGCCGAAGAAGGTGAAGACATTTTGATGAGTGACTTGTCGGTGATAGTTTTGCTTTTCTCTCTCTCTCTCTATCGTTCACCCTCTATTTCTCTTTGCTTCAACTCTTGTGATAATCGTTTGATGTGGATGATGGAGAAGAAAAAAAAAATTAAAAGATGAGAGAAAATATGTGGTATATTCGTTGTATCGGGGATTATATAATGAATCCCCGTTTCTGTGAAATCCCCACATTAACCCACAAGTGACGATCGCTGTACCGAGTGTCGCATGGACCCGGGACGTTGCGTCATCAATATTATAAGGAAAAAAAGCAAAGAGGAGAAAGACTTAGTATCAAAGGGACGAGAAGAAGGAGAATAATTATTGAAAATTGATACAGATATACTAAAGACATACAGTACTTGACCCTGAAGTCTATACTAGTTCAGGAATCATATGCTGCGTTCTGTCAAGTGTCTTGCTCCCGCTGCCCAGGCCTAATAGCAGACAGCAGATTACATCCAAGCGACGCTGCGGACGACCACCTGAAACAGGGAGAGGCAAGAGAGAAGAGAAGGAAAGGGAAGAAGAGAAGGGAAGAGAGACGAGACGAGCTGTTCATTAAAGACAGTAAGAGAAGTCGGTTTTATCGCCTGAACATCTGCTGTTCGACAGCATTGATCTTGTATATCGCTCCGCCTTGAACTGTACACCCTCGACATCGCATTTCCCCGTCCGCCATCTACGGCTCCATACAGCGTCCACATCAGACAACGACACGCCAAACCCACGAAAACGGCTTTGGTTTCGACATTACCTTGATTGATATATCAGCTTCCAGTAATCCATCACTCATATCAGAGCTTACGAGATTTCCCGCTCAATATGAAGATTGGCCTCCAGGCACTGTGTGTCTCCGGTCTACTGGCCGCCAGCGCATTCGCCAATAAAGTTCATTTGGTATGGCTATCTTGGAGAACCGCGAGCTGTCTATATGTCTATTACGCTGCAGAGCAGCACGGCAGTGTGCGATGTGATGCTCGATCAAGTCGCATTGCAGCAATCGCATGTTATTGTCTTTTTTTATGGCTGTCAAGTTCCAATCAGCTAATCCGTCTTCTTCTCTCTTCTTGTCATATAGAAACCTGACGATGACAACCGACAAAGATGTACAGGAGTTTACGA
>AZGZ01000008.1:547508-558024 GCA_001636715.1 Ascosphaera apis ARSEF 7405 | reverse complement strand
GCATCTTCTACTTTGGATATATGGGCTGGACACATCCAACGTCGCTCCTGATCCAAAGCTACCATAGGAAATATATTGGTTTCAATACAGTTTCTGGGGAGCTTGTGTGGCCTGCACTGCTGCCTGCACGAACTATGGCGGGTTGCTTGTCGTTCGTTTTCTCCTAGGAGTTGCTGAGGCCACCATCACGCCAGCATTCGTCTACCTGACGTCGATGTGGTACACTCGTCAAGAGATTCCGTCGAGAACTGGCATTTGGTTTGCCGGTAATTCTCTTGGTGGCTTCATCTCTAATTTCCTTGCATATGGCGTTGGCCATATCACGCACCCTCTGAGTGCATGGCAATGGCTCTTTATCGTATGTTGCAATTTCCTCATATTGATGCATGTTACACTGGTGCAGCTTTGCTAATCTCGCATACATCCATAGATACTCGGTGTTGGCACATTCTTCTGGGCATTTGTCCTGATCATCATGCTTCCTGATAGCATTCAGGGTGCTAAGTTCTTGAATGAGAAAGAGAAGCGGTGCTGTCTGCAGCGGGTTGTCATATCTGGCACTGGCAAGACACATAGCAAGATCTACTGGAACCAAGTTGTTGAATGTCTTCTTGACCCCAAGTCGCTGCTGTGTTTCAGTATCTCGCTTCTGACACAGATTCCGAACAGTGGTGTTCAAAACTTTGGAAACCTTGTGCTGAAGGGCTTTGGTTTCACAGCATTGCAATCCACTTTGGTCATGTCCCCTGCGTCTGTCATTACATTCTTGTTCATCATCATCACAGGATGGGCAGCGGGACATTATAAGGACATCGCCACATATCTTGTCATCCTTTGCATCTGCTTCCCCGTCGCTGGTTCTGCTATTATCTACGCCAATCCCAGCAAAGGCGTGAAGCTTTTCGCATACTACCTTCTTTCAACTGGACCGGCCGCGTTGCCCCTTGTCCTCTCAATCGTCGGAGTGAATTATAAGGGGTCGACCAAGAAGATGACCATGACATCTCTTATGTTCCTTGCCTATTGCGCAGGTAACATCGCTGGTCCCCACTTCTTTAAGGCCCACGAGGCACCAAAGTATCAGACAGCTTTCAGAACGATTCTCATCTGCTATGCGCTTGCAATCGTCGTCACGATTCTTTTGCGTATCACTCTTATCATCCAGAACAGACGTCGCGATCAGGCGGAGGGCCGTGCCTTCATCCAGACTGGCGATTTTGACCTTGATAAGCGAAATGCTAGCGTGACGACGGCGCCTGTGCCTGTGCCTGACGGACATATGTCTGATTCCGACGAAGACGAGCTTACTGATCTGAATACGCCTGGATTCAGATATAAGATGTAGGCGGTGCCTTGCTGATTTACTGTTGATCTAGCTGCCTCTCCGAGAGCAGCGTTACTAGGATGTACATATTGAGGTGGACAGGGGATTGTTTCTTGTTACTTGTTATCGATACCTTCATGAAACTTACAAAATGATGTCAAAAGATATAGTCATTTAGCTCAAATTGCAGAGAACCTTAACTTTATTATAGTACTCCATTGCATTTGTTCCGTAGAATCTACAATTAAGTGTATACCGGGTGATTTGATTGTATCATATCGCATATCACATATTTTCATGAAATACGGTGAATAACGAGACCGGAAAAAATAGATTAAACGATTAACAATTAAATTAATGCCTAGTTGCTAAAAACTACAACGCTAGATACGGAGGAGTCCTGGAACGAATTCAGTCAGCTTTGAAGTCCAAGTTTGAACAACAGTGCGATATTAAGATGAACAAATTGTTATCCATATCATCAGCGATCTTGGTGATAAAAGGATAGATCAACGCCCGGAGGCTCATTTACTATCTAGTGCGTGTTGGTGTCATCACGATAAGGGGGGAGGGGAAAAAAAGAGAAAGTCGAAAAACGACCTGCGGACAGGAACAAAAAAGCTTACCTTGAAAAAAATCTACATGGCGTGGGAATGCGGAATCTTGGCTGCGAAAAGAAAGACAACACTAGAGGTGCTGTGAACAAAGTCAGCGACGGTGTCAAGAAATTATCGCATGGCAAAGATAATGTATCAAGAAAGATCCAAGAAATCAGAATATGTAAGAAAGAACTATCACGTCTGACAATTGTATAGAGAGCCCTGGCGGGGGCCTCACAATATGCCAGCTCAACCGCAAATTACCACATCATTTGAAGGAAGAACAAGAAACGACAAAGGCAGGAAAATGAGAAGATAGTTACCTTCACAAGTTCACAGCATGGATGATGTCGCGTGGACAATATTGAATTGCCAGGGACATACCCATGCTGTCAATCGCAATGCGCAAGAAAATGCATTGCGACAAGTCGAAGGAAGTTACATTTGCATGTCTGTCACGACCTTCCCCTTCACCTTTTATAGTGCAGGAGTGGCATGAAGCGCAGAGATTCAGAGATCTGAGGTTGTCTGAGGTTGACCAGACGGATTTTGGCCGCGGAAGTTGCAGATGACGGAAATAGGTTCGGTTAGCCGCGCGCTAAACTGTATGTGGTTAGACTGGCTCTTCCATTTCCACAAATACAGCCCCTAGAGACACACCCAAAATTCCCACAGCCCTAAGCGAGTTACCCCTTTGGGAAACCACCCCCCTCTCCCCAGTCCCGCAGGCCGCTCCCCGAGACTCTGCCAGCGCTGCCCCCCAACGTCACATCGAGCGATTCGAAGAGGGAAGAGCGAAAGGAGGCCTCACCATATCGCCAAATCAACCACCGACAACCACCCACACCATCTGTACCGGTTGAGATAGTGAGTGTTCAGCCCTGCGCGAAAAAATATACAACGACGAAGATCCCCCGCTCCTTTCAACCCGCCGACTTCAATATATCCGTCCGAAAGACAAAGTCTTCGTCTTCAAACAAATACACATACTAAGACCCGACTCTTTTTTTTCCGATATAGGTGGATTAGTCGCCATGGCTTCAATCGACATTAAGGCATCGTCGTGGAAGTACGTTGAGGTCGGCCGCGTCGCCCTCCTCCGGACTGGCCCCTATGCCGGCAAGTTGGCCGTTATCGTCCAGATCGTCGACCACAGGCGTGTACGTTGAAAACCGCACTTCCCAGGCACAGAAATGGAGGAAATTGGAGGCAGATGGATAAAGGAACGCAAGGGCGAAATGTTGCGCAGAAATACGATAAGAAACGCGAAAGATGGAGGATGCCGAAAAGCAAAATACTACGAGGAGAAAAGACAGCTTGTTTAAATGAGGAACTAGGGAAATTGGGAGAATAGGAGGAATTCTGCAAAACGGAATATTCGATTTACAAAGAACCTCGTCTGACGAACATGCGCCAATGCAAATAGGTCCTCGTCGATGGTCCCTCTTCCCAGGAGGGCAAGGTCGTCCCTCGCCATGTCGCCGCTCTCTCCCACGTCACTCTCACACCTTTCACCATCCCCAGACTCCCTCTTGCCGCCGGTACAGGACCTGTGAGGAAGTTGTGGGCTAAGAACGAGATCGACGCCAAGTGGGCTGAGTCCTCATACTCCAAGAAGAAGGAGCAGGCCGACAAGAGACGGAACTTGACCGACTTCGAGAGATTCAAGGTTATGAGATTGAAGAAGCAGGTGCGTTGGATCCGGCATGACATCTGGGGAAAGCGCCGTCTGCGGAATTTATGCGCAACATCGAATATCACCATCGACATTTGAAAATCTACATTGCGCATATGTCAAAAGATCGACGACTTTCTCCAGGTTTCATGCGCATATCTCAATAATGACCTGCAAATGCTGATATATCTTCTTCTTCACAGGCTCGCTTTGAGGTCGCTAAGGCACACGCCAAGATCCGTGCTTCCTCGTAAATAAAGACTCACGAAAATCAATCCAAAAAACATTGCTCCTTAGCTTTAGATAGCTGAGGGTTATGTGAAACCAACCTTCTTTTTTTCTTATCTTGCCTCTTTTCTTTTCTACCACAAAACAACAGGGATCTTTTCTAAGCAAATACGTCCACTCTATCTTAATCTATCTGTTTCACCATGCATGCACTTTCGAGCCGGTACATCTATTTTATACGACGTTTCTGAGTCCTCGCCAACGTTTTCTGCATCACAAAATATACGGTGTCTACGGTGTAGCCGATCGAGCGGCTTTGCCAAATCTTTATATGGATGCCATTCACAAACTGGGGAGATAACATCGCTGTACCCGGCAATCATCCAACGAGATTCATCTGCAACTACACGGGTTTTTATACGAATCACCAATTGCCGGATCATCAAGTTTACAAGGCACGGAAATTTCAGCTGAACTTTGGCATCTTAAGCACGTCGGTGACAAAGAGGGTGCAGAGCAGTGAGCAAGAGCACTTTCGTATCCATGAATATGGCATCGAAGTATATAAAACGGCAGGGACGCGTGGTGTTGGCTTGAACTTTCAAGTCTTGCTTGCCATTCTTTACTTGCACCCATTCAGTGCTGAACTCGATGCTCCTGAGTTCAGGGGTCCTGCTACAAGTTACTGCTCTCCCCTTTTTGGTCGAAGAATGATTGATGGTTGGATTGCTGCGCAGCTCCTTCCTCAGATACGATCTGCGTCATCTTTCCTGCATCCCCTGCACCCTCTGCACCCTTTTTTGGCTCCTCAACACGCTTCCACGACTGCCATTTTAGTAATCTGTAATCATTGATAGTCATGGACGAGACCAGTAGACAGCAAGGACCTTACAATGACGTCCCTGTGTATTGCCTTGTTTTCCCGTATATCCAGTACTTTGACCGTCTACTTTTTGTAACCCGACTGCTCGACCTGCCTGATCGGGCCTAGTGGTGAGTCAGGTGAGGCGGCCTTCCCCTCCACACATCGTGTCCCGTTTCCCGCCCAGGAATGCACTGAAGGGACGAGAGAAATTTCTCGGAGAAGTGAAGCAAGAAGAGGAAAGGAAAGAAAAGAGCATAGCATAGTCGCTGTTTAGTATCATCCATCACTCTCGTCAGGTACGTTGATATACTGTTTTCTTGCGTGCGGCTGCTTGTCTATATGCTTGGGAGAGGGTTCTGAGGATTTATGCTTTTCTTTTCTCTTTGCGCCGCTGCATTTTGAGTGGCAGAGGGGTGAGGGGGGCGAGGGTGCGAGAGGCGAAAGTGCGAGAGGCAAATGAGGGCCGGTCCATCACACCACTGGAGGGAATTTTGAAGGCTACAGAGAGGGTTGATTGAGTTCTCGAGATGAGATGGGATGGGCGAAAGTAGTGAGGAAACAACAGGAGTCGGGCAATGCGAGTCACGGAAAGAGGAGGGGAGAGGCAGACAGCTGTCAACAGCAGCGAGGAAGGCTGCGCACAAATCAAAAAAATGGCAACTGGCAACTTTCCATAGTACTTCATGGCTGACTTAGTCCCTTTCAGAGTTCAATCACATCACATACCACCCACATCTATCATCATGTCTGCCGAAGCCCGTGTTGAGGAAGTCAAGGAGGACGTCCCCGCTGAGGAGGTCGCTAAGACCACCGTCGAGGATGCCAACGAGGACTCCGACTCTGATGCTGAGGGTGAAGCCTCTACCATCCCCGCCGGCTCTGCCGTCGCCACCGTCCACTCTCGCAACGAGAAGAAGGCTCGCAAGGCCATTGCTAAGCTCGGCTTGAAGCACGTTCCTGGCATCACCCGTGTCACTTTCCGCAGACCTAAGAACGTGAGTGTGCCAATTTGAATCGAAAAGAAAAGTGAATTGCACAAAGCTAAAGGTTATATTCCCCCGCAGATCCTCTTCGTCATCAACCAGCCCGACGTCTACAAGTCCCCCTCTTCCAACACCTACATGTAAGTTTTACGTTTACGCCAATTCCCCGCGTGTTAATTGGTAAGACCCTTACTAAACCGCGCAATCTGCAGCGTCTTCGGTGAGGCCAAGATTGAGGACCTCAACTCTCAGGCTCAGGCTTCCGCCGCTCAGCAGCTCGCTGCCGCTGAGTCCGCTGCTGCTCACGACCACGCCGGTCACGACCACGCCCACGAGGATGCTGCTGCCGACAAGGGCAAGGCTCCCGAGGCTGCCGCTGACGAGAAGAAGAAGGAGGAGGAGGAGGATGATGGCGAGGAGGTCGACGAGACCGGTGTTGAGGCCAAGGATATCGAGTTGGTGATGGCACAGGCCAACGTGTCGAGAAAGAAGGCCGTCAAGGCTTTGAAGGCGTTCGATAACGACATTGTCAACGCCATCATGGATTTGAGTATATGAAATACTGGAACCCGCATCTCCGCACATGAAAGGGAGGGTAGAAAGTGAACTAAGACAATAGATGACTAGTTCCTTGACGAGCAGGTTATACTGTTAGTCCAATATCATAAATACATCATCGTCAATGGTTTTCTGGTCCTTCTTGACATCGTAGATATCCGTCGTACTATAGAATGATTCCTTTTGTAATCTACCATCACCAACCACCACCACCGCCATCATCAACCGCTTCCCCACATATTGACTCCATGATGGTCATTGAACACGGCAATTTCCCTCCTTTCAGTCCAGCGCGACAAGACATCTTTAAAAATCCGGCAGTTCCTGCCATTGTCGGCGCCCTTTTATTTCTTTGTGGCTGTGACGGAATGGAGACAGAGATAGGGAGATGATAAAAAGGAGGCCGCCGATATAGGCGCCGCACACACCACACCACACTACAACCACAAGCACAACCAGGCCGAGGATTGAATTGGCTGAAGGCTGATCAAGGCCGAGGAATGATGAGAAAGTAAGACCGGAGATTGGAAGTGAAAGGAAGCAAGTCGGATCCTTTCGAAAAGAGAAAAATGCCCTGCAGTCAAAGCAACTCTCTTTTTTTCCCCTTTCTCACTCTGATCTTATTATTCTCTTTGCGTTTGGTGGCTTAATACTTCATATTGGTAAGTGAGTCAATTACTACAATCACGACTACTACATACAGCCAAAGATCCCGTCCCATCTCTGTTCTTCCCTCTCCAGCAGAAGGAAAAGAGAAAGAGAAAGAGAAAAGAGGCACGAGAGACAGGAAGTATGTACTGTACGTAGTAGTATGTAGCCGTGCTGAATTGTACGTACCTAACCTCAAGTATGTACGGATTATTATTGCACAGTATGGATGTAACGCAATGCCCGCTCATCGTCCAGAAGCCATGATGGATATCCCTGTCTCATCCATCTCTTCTCTCTGCTTCTGGCTGTCAGTCTTGTCAAGTTTTGTCATCAGCATTCCCGGTTTGCATTTGTAATCCTGACCGATTGCTGGAATTTGTCCCCCATCCCCGCCTTAGACCGGTCATTACTGCGAATTATCATCACGACCACGGCGACGTTATCTGGGCGGCATTCTGACCCTTCTTCTCCTCGTTCGACTCTCCTACTTCTACTCACTTAAATTCAAACTTTCATCGGCATTTCACTATTACTTCTTGGTTGAAAGGGCTGGTCAAGTGACGGACTAGACTGGACTAGATTGAATCAGGTCGTCTAGGTTCTTGCGATACTCGGACTCTGTGTGTATCTGTGTGCACGCCGTCTGCCACCTGGGGAAAAAAAAAGGTTTCATTCATCCCTCAATCATTGATTGGGATAGGCAACGGGAAAGGAAGAAAGCGTCATACTCGTCGACCTCTACTCTGCCCTCTTTGTGTCTTCTTGACATCTGCCTGGGGCTTCACTTCCGCCTATATACTCGCTATAAGTGGGTGTCTCATCTTTGTTGACCTTCTTCCTCTCTCTTTCTCTCGCTGCAACCGAGAAGACAATCACCATCACATCACATATCTCCTTCTCTGGATCGAGAGGAAGCTTGTGTACGGTGACTCTTCTGACTAGACGTCACCGTGATCTTGCTTGCTATATCATTAGCATCATCTATTCTTCTTTTTTTTTGGGTTTTCCCTCTCTGAGCGGAAGTTTCATTTCGCTACTTTGCGACTCTCTACTCCCTCCGCCTTATCTTTTCGGAATCCCGCCTCTTGGCTCCCCTCTCATAGAGGCAAACCTCCAAATCTCCAAGAGGCGATATACAGAGTCAAATCCTAAAAAAAGACTCTTTCAACCACCACATCCCACCTATCAACTATCAACCCTTTCTCCTTCACCAAAGTGAATCAAAATATAAAAGGAAAAGGAATCAAAGAACAATGACCAGCGGAAACAGTGGCGGCTACTCCGGCCGCCGCGCCCCAAATTTCTCACAATATCTCAACGAACTCAACATGATACCTTCACCATACGACCAAGCGATGCAGCAACAGCAGGAGAAAAATGATGTTTTTGATAACATCGATAGTAATCTTGCTATGTTTGCCAACGCCGAGTTTTTGGATTTTGATACGGGGTTGGCATTGTCGGCTGCTGCTGCGGATGCGGCAGTGTTGGGTGAGCAGGGTGGACAGCAGAGCGTGCAGGGAGGGGTGAATGACATGGAGAGACGGGGCGAGGGGTTGGATGGGGAGGGCGATAGCTTGAAGTATTTTGATATGCTGAATGGAGGTGAGTTCTTGACATTTTCTTTGATTTTTTTGCTTTCTTTGTTTCTTTCGGTCGAGAAGCTATATACCCTGCCTACCTACAACGTTCTACACATGCATGCACCCACGATATACACTGCGGACTCAGGGCGCGTGAGAATCTTCAATTCGAGGATTGGAGGAGCTTTGCGCGAAACAATGTTTGATTGAGACGGGAGACGCGACAGGGAAGGGACGAAAAAGAAAAAGAAAAGGAACATTGCCGTGTACTCGATCATGTACCAGCACACCTCACCCTTCCTACCCCCGCGGGCATATGCCATCCTGCATTGCAATTTCTATGGCGTTGTCCATCGCCGAATCATGCCTCGAGTTGATGGTGCAATACCTACATACATCACCTACATCCATTGCCTCATAACCTTCATCGCCCTGGGTCCCGCATCTTTTCTTTTCGTCCGCCTTTTCTTCGCTCAATGATCGCCGCCTCTTCATTTCTCTCGAATGCTTGACCCCCCTGCATGTACGGTCTGGAGGGTAGCAGGGCATAGCAATCCAGTCCACTCTTCTCGTCCGTGGCCATGGCTCCACATGGCCTGACTCTCAAGGCACTGTCGATGCCGTTTGGCTTGATTGAGAGTGGGGTGGTCGGGTCTCAGTTGAGCTCAGTCGAGTTTGAGTGGACTGGCTGCTTCTGCCCTGCTTTCCGATGCAGGATGATGCGGTGCTATCTGGCTGGTTCCTTTTTACCTTATGCCGTACACCTATGGATCTGCATCTGTCTCCCCCTTGCCTTGCCTCCTCCAGACGTCCACCTCACTTCAAACTTATACCCCCTGTTACTTTCTCCCACGATCCATAAACTGACAAATCCGTCTTTCTTTTCCCGCCTCTTTGTTTTCAATAGCAGCAGACTTCAACATCCCATCTTTTACACCCTTCGATTCGGAATACTCTTCTGTATCCGGTGGGGTCTCGGGGTACCCGACGACCACAACCACTACGACCTCTCAAACGCCCCAGCAGCAAGTGGATAACAACAGCACAGATGGCAAAATGGAACACTCCCAGCAATTACTACTACCTCGTGAATTGCAACATCATCATCACCACCACCACCAACAGCAGGATATCTCTCACATGCCTTCGCATGGCTCCACAGGAGGTGGCTTTGATCCACTTCCCGGGTCTACTGCAGATGATGTATCCCCTACCACTACCACCTCCGTCCCTGCACAGAAAATTTTACCATCCGGCGGCGCCCCTAGCGTCGTTTCCCAGGCTAGCTCGGCGGGTATGAGGCGCAAGTCAAGCACACAGACCATGAACGGTGGCTCCATCACCAATGGCAATGGTAACGGCAACGGTGCCAGCGACTTCAGCCGTCTTGCGCAGGAAGAAGACCGTCGAAGACGAAACACGGCTGCCAGTGCTCGCTTCCGCGTTAAGAAGAAGGAACGCGAGAAGAACATGGAGCGCATGGTCAAGGAAATGACTATGAAAAATGCTACGTTGGAGACGAGGGTGTCGCAGCTGGAGATGGAAAACAAATGGTTGAAGAGTCTGATCACGGAAAAGAATTCGTGGGCGGATTCAGATATAAGTTCGTTGTTTCAGAAATTCAAGGAGACCACGACTTCTCAGCAGCAACAGACTGGACAAGGTCAGGATGTGGAGGGGACGCAGTCGGTGAAGAATCTACCGATCAAGCCTGCGAATATTCAGCCGAATATCCAGCCTCAGCCAGCGATGCAGGTGCAGCCCCAGCAACCTCAGACACAGCAGTTCGCTCAGCGATGATTACGATGATGATGATTTTGCATCTCGCATCTCGCATCAGCCTTCTCGTTTGTGCCTCCCCCTTGACTCTGACTTCACAACTTGTCCATATATCCGCCCAAAAGTCAACTGTCTCCTACCCTGGCCATCGTCGTCAAATCTCTTCATGAATAGTAGTTCTGTATATCACCCCCTTTTGCTCTACTTATCACCCCACCTAATCTAGCATGTCATCGTCTTCACCCATCGTTGTTGGAAAATCGGGTGAACT
>AZGZ01000008.1:473960-496975 GCA_001636715.1 Ascosphaera apis ARSEF 7405 | reverse complement strand
CTTCAATGGCGCTGTGGCTACCATCGGCAGCTTTGTTCTCTATGCTGGTTATCTCAAATTCGTGAAGCATGATGACAAGGGCCTCGTCAAGCTCATCAAAGACAGAATCGCTGTCTATATCCACAAGGTTCCCGGATTGAACAAGGTCCCCCTTTTGAAGAATGTCTTGCCTGCCCTTCCCAAAGACCTCATCTTCCCTATACCCCACAGCACTAAATCAGCCCTTGCCTCCATCTCTGGAACTGCCCCTGGTTTTCTGTCCAAACTCAACCCGTTGAATTGGAAAGTCTTTCACAAGAAGAGGCTTGCGGAGGAGGCAGACGACGAAAAATATCAAGCCGGTGAACCATATGGTGACCCGAAGGTTGTAGCAACAGGCATTGTGAAGGACCTGCATACGATGGGGCTTAAAGCGGACGCAAAAGATCTACAGCTACTAGTCGAGGTTGTCAAATCTGCCGGAAAGGATATAGACGACCGTAAAATGGCTGTATGTTGACTTTGACAAGTTCCATATAACAATTTGATGCAAAATAACTGACACTATTCTCCCAGATGGAAAAAATCATGTCTATTGCAGCATCATTGCCACGCACCTCCAAGGTACGCAAGAAGTTGACTGGCGTTCTCATCGATACACTATGGAAGAGCTTGCAACATCCTCCTCTCAGCTACCTTGGCAACGAGTATCAGTATCGGACTGCTGATGGCAGCAACAACGTACGATTTTCCCAGATGTCCCCTGAATAACTGCACTGGCTCACACTTCTTCATCCAGAACCCTCATAATCCCAATCTTGGTAAAGCCGGCAGTCATTACGCCAGGAGTGTCCCGAAGATCAAGCATAGACACGGAGTTCCCCCTGACCCAGGTCTCTTGTTCGATCGTGAGTCGTCTCTCATATGAACTTGAGGTCATTGATGTCGGACTAGAAACTGACAATGTGTAGTTCTCATGGCTCGTTCAGATGAGACCTTCAAGGAAAATCCTGCTGGGATTTCTACACTTCTATTCTATCACGCTACTCTTATCATTCACGGTACGATACACACATCTTGCTGCTTACTTGAAACTCAATTGCTGACCTTCACCAAGATGTCTTTCGTACAAATCACTTTGACCCGACGATCAACGATGCATCCTCGTATCTTGACCTGTCTCCATTGTATGGCTGCAATCTCAAAGAGCAGTTATCTGTACGCGCTATGAGCAAAGGCCTCCTCAAGCCCGATGCGTTTGCTGAAAGGCGCCTCCTTGGAATGCCACCAGGAGTGAATGTCCTCCTTGTGATGTACAACCGTTTCCACAACTATGTCGCCGATGTCTTGCTCAAAATAAACGAAAATGGTCGGTTCACCGTTCCACCTACAAAATCGAAGGAGGACGAAGCGAAGGCTCTCGCGAAGCAGGATGAAGACCTGTTCCAGACAGCTCGCTTGGTCGTCAATGGCCTTTACGTCAACATCTCTCTGCACGATTACATTCGTGGTCTGACTAATGTTCACCATTCCGCAAGTGATTGGACTCTTGATCCTCGCGTTGAGGTTGGAAGGCTTTTCGATCCTGATGGTGTTCCCAGGGGTATTGGCAATCAGGTCTCTGTCGAGTTCAATCTTCTCTATCGCTTCCATCCCGCCATCTCTCGCCGCGACGAGGATTGGACCAATAAATTCTTTAAGGAACAGATTTTCAAGAATGTTGACAAACCTCTCGACCAACTCACTCCTGAAGACTTCAAAAATGGCTTGCTCGCCTTTGAGTTGTCAATTCCCTCTGATCCCGGTCAACGCACTTTTGATGGTCTTAAGCGTGACGAGAATGGAAGATTTGATGACGCAGAGCTCGTCGATATCATGACGAAGAGCATGGAAGACCCCGCTGGCTTGTTTGGACCCCGAATGATTCCAAAGGCGCTCCGCATCATCGAGATCACCGGTATACTCACGGCAAGGAAATGGAATCTTGCATCGCTGAATGAAATGCGGGCATTCTTTGGGCTGAAGCGTCATGAGACTTTCGAGGAAATAAACCCTGACCCCGAAATTGCTGATCTCCTTCGCAAGCTCTATGACCACCCCGATATGGTTGAGATGTATCCTGGCCTATTCGTTGAAGATGGCAAACCACGCATGGATCCTGGCATTGGTGCCTGCCCTCCTTATACAGTGGTCAGGTCTGTCTTCAGCGATGCTGTCTCTCTTGTTCGCTCGGACCGTTTCCTTACCATTGACTATACCGCTTCTAACCTGACTTGCTGGGGGTACAACGAAGTTGATTATGACCTAGACGTCCTTGGTGGTTCCATGTTTTACAAACTATTCCAACGTGCATTCCCTGGCTGGTTCCCCTACAACTCTCTCCATGTCACCCAACCGATGTTTACTCGCAAGATGAACGAGGAAATCGCAAGAGAAATCGGAACCATTGGGGATTATACACTTGCTGGTCCTGCGCCTCCTCCGAGAACCGTGCCCGTTGTGAAGCACTCGACCGTGACTAAGGTTCTCAATGACCAGACTAACTTCCACGTTACATGGACCAGGTATCTGAATGACATGACTCCTGGCAAGAAGTACGACAGTTATATGCTCTGTGGTGACGAGGCCGTCAACTCGGCCCAAAAGAAACTTGTTCATGATATATTGTACGGCCCCGATGAGTTCCTACAATTGATTCACTCATCAACCGAATCAGTGACGAAAGAACTTCTGGAGGCACAGACACTCGCTCTCAGCAAGAATTTGAACCAGGTTGATATCATCAGAGATATCGCAATTCCGGCCAATACACGGTTGGTCGCTGATCTTTTCTCCTTGGATCTGAAGACATCAGAGAATCCTCAGGGGCAATACGACCCGACAACTTTGTATACGCACCTCAGCAACGTTCGCGAGTTTGGATTCTTTAACCAAGACGCAGCAGTTGCATTGACTCTCCGCCATAAGGCCCGTGATTCCGCCGATTCTCTTATGAAAACAACTCTAGAAGCTGTCAAAAGGAGTCCCAAGTCGATTGTTGATGCTCCCAAAGATGCAATCACCAAAGCCAATAGCGCCTTTGTTAACATCACATCGCATATTCCCGTTGTCGGTAGTTTCGTTAAAAAGCACGACAAGATCGGCCAAACCAGCACTGGATCATTGCGTTGGTATGGTCAACAGGTTGTCAGGGAACTTATTGCTGCCGGGAAGACGGTAGACGAAGCATCCGATATTAGCTGGATGAACGCCGTGGGTGCTGTGGGCACAATCACAGGATTGGTAAGTATCAAGTTTCCTTTCCACTTTAAACAAATTACTAACAACTTCAAGTTCGCCGATGTTCTCTCGTTCTATCTACAGGAAAAGAACACCAATCTCTGGGCCGATATCCAGAGCCTAGCTGCAGATAACTCCGCCTCCTCCTATAAGAAATTACGCCAGTATGTTCGTGAGGCCCAGCGCCTTACCAGCAAACAGAGAAATATTCGTGTCTGTGTTGCGGAGACAACAATTGATGGTCAGACGTTCAAACCTGGTGACGCAGTCATCTGTTCTCTTGCGGGCGCTTGTATGGACCCTGAAGCTGTTCCTGAGCCTCAGAAGTTCAAGCTTGACAGACCAGACTCTGCGTACATTCATTTCAATGTTGGCCCACACACATGCCTTGGCCGCGAGATTGCTTTGGCTTTCAACGTGTCGCTCCTCAAGATCTGTGCTGGCTTAAAGAACTTGCGTCCTGCTCCCGGTGATATGGGCATGTTGAAGTCTGTCGAAGTCAATCAGATTACATACTACCTCAACGACAGCTGGTCTTATCTTGCCCCTGACCCAACTAGTAAGCCCCTCTCTCGGTCTCACCCCTGAATATTTGAAGTCTCGACTAACGTTTTACTTTAGCCTGGAAACTACATTTTGATGGACACGGCAAGGGTGTTGCTCATGAGCCCGTCCCTCCAGTCACTGCTGGCCGCAATCTCGATGCCATCTACACGGGCCTGAAGCATCAACAGGAGAACTTTGAAAACAAGTTGAAATCGGTTGTCTCTGGTAACGGTAATGCTACAGCCGAGAAGGACGCCCACGCTCCTGCTCCCGCCGCTTCTGCAAATACTCCTGCGGCCCCTGTTCAGGACGAACAAAAGCCGACAAGTACTCCTGCGCAACACTCGCAAGATGCTCCTTCAGAAGCAGAGCATGGTAGCGGTATCTTACACAAAGTTGCCACCGATATCTCCACGGCGAATCACAATATTGCCGAAGCAAACAAGAATGCTGCCAATGTGGCCCATCATGCTGTGCATGACGCCGTTGGCCATCTGCCGGGCGGCAAGAATGCCCAGGAGCTTGCGCACGGTCTGAGCAACAGGCTGAACAATGCCAATCATGGGCTTTTTCCTGGCTCACACGAGCAAGCTTAACCGAGCAAAGCCTTCGTCAAAAACATCTGATAACCCAGTTGTCAGAACTTGGAACCCGAGATGGGAGCTGAAGCCGGGCCTCCCAAAACAACCATAAACCCCCTTTTTTTTGCCATTTATTTTTTCTATAGCCAATGTTCCTCGCTGTCTTGAATGATGTTTCAAAATCATAGCAATGCAATTCATATGTTTTGAGATTATAATAATCCACGAGCCAGTAAAGCAGCTCTGTATCAATGTGCCTTCAGTGGCGATTTGCCATGGCATACAGACCAGAATTCAATTGAACGGATGTCAATTTTGTTCTCCCAGATCTGCAGGCAGATGCATCGACAAACGTGTCATGTAAAGTTCGGGTAACGACTGCTCGATGGATCTTGAGCGAACGATGCAGTAGGATAACAAGCAATTGTGCTATACAAAAATCGTACGTGGTGCGTAAAGTGCAATTCTCACGAAATGCAACTGGTAACAGTCTTTCTCCCAGTAAAAGAGATGAAATAACGCTTTATATTATTGCGGATCGAATCTGATGTGAGGTTCAACTAGAATGGTCAAAAACTAGTACATTCCCGTTTACCCCAGAAGCTGCCTTGGCTGCACCCGTTACTTGCCCATTGCGTTTCTGTGGTTTCCCAAGGCGGCCTACCGTCACAAGATTGAGGGCCCCGGTGAGAATCTTTGCATTTAGTAGTCTGTTGGGCTGCCACAGTCATTTGCGTGCGACAATTCCAAATTTAAGCAAATTAACGAAGGCTCAAGTCGGTATTTCATATGCAATTGAAGGACAGTACTGCATTGACGGGATATGTTGCTGTCATCCATTATAGCAGTTTATGTGATTTTCTTAGGATGCTGAGACTGCACAGTGTTGCAATGTCGCTTCTCTTCCGATCATTGGCCACCAACACACTGCCCTTGCGCTTCAAGACATTGGTGAAGGGAGCTCTGAGATGCGCAGTAATTGGTTTCAACTCGCAGGCCATGTCAGAGTCTTCTGGCGGAGGTTGCGCGAAGCCGATGCAGGTTTATTAGAACTCTGTATTGGACTACTTCCGACTGTCGGGCTATTCTTGACGATACTTTGTCGGCCACTGATCTTATCTGAAGCTCTTTTTCTGGGAGTTTTGACCGAGCTAGGTCCCTGTCCGGATTGACCGGGAACATGACGGGCCTTCTCCTGAGCAAGCTCTTCCTTGAGTCTTTGAATTTCCTGTTCCAGCTTCTGATTTCTTTCCTTCTGTGCTTCAAGGTCCGCTCTCGATGAGGACAATGCTTCGCAGGCATCTTCTAATGTTTCAGGAATCCTATCATTCCTTTGGTTTTCACGTCGAAAGTCTCGGAGCTCTTGTGTGAGTTGACGCTGCCCTTCATGAATCACGAAAAGTTGGGACGCTATCTGCTCGTGCGTGAGAGTTCCTACCTCACGAGTAGGGTATGGTGGGGGTGGAGTAGGTGCAACAGCGCTATCGGTGGGCCTGGATTGATTGTTGGGGATTGCAGGTTCTCTGCAGACATTCATTTGTGGCGGAGAGGCTACGTCGAAGTAGTATTGCGCTACTTCGGAGACAGGCTCTGATACACATTTGAACGGCAGATCCCTGGACAAGCCCGTTACTGCTGCGTAACAACGACGGCCACCAAATGCAAGCAGACTCGCCCTAGATATATTCAGTCAAAGAGAGAACTGATCACTGAGAGGGTAGATCAGCTTACGGCCCGCCAATGCCACCAGACTTTGTTGTCCATGCCGCAAATATGTTACCACATGATCGACATTCAAGCATTTGCACGGCAACGAGGTCTCTTCCAATGTCTCTGGCTGCGAAGTAGATTTCTTCCCGGTCAGGATTTATATGTGGGTTTTCGTCTGTCTCATTATCTATCTTCACTGCAATGTCCCGGAGAAAGACACCAGACATTGCAAAATAGAATTTCTTCTCGAGGTAGCTGGATTCTTCTCTGTAAAATTTATTCGAGGTATAGGCGAGAAGGGAATGGCAGATTCGGCAACGTATATCGACGCTGTCTTCTGGATGATGAGACACGGGGGAAGCACGCTCGAACGCTGCCCCGTACAAAGGCATATTGAAGGTAGCATCAAATTGATTCCAAAATGTTATGCTCACATCAATGGACAAAAATCCGTAGATTCAAGTTGTCGCTCAGTTAGAGATAAGAGGGGTTTCTTCTTGCGGCGGTGACGCTCAACGTACATGCAGCCGACGATCTAGCCGCCCCCGCTCACCATGACGGGTGAAATGAGAGTAAGACATGTTTGTGATGGAGCCCGATGTTTGCATGGTGTTGCGCGCATCAACGCGAACCGTATAAACTGTTCGCTTATCCTATCCGGCAAAATATGTGCCTCCTGAAGACACAAGCTTCCGAAGTATAGCGAAGGTTTGTCTCATAGCGGGATTCTAAAACACTTTGGACTGAGCATGGGCCAAATACCGTTTAATTTCAGTGCATGCCCCGGAAGTACTTCCATTGAGAGCAATCAAATTGCGGCTGAATAACAGAGGGATGATCATTTGATTCTTGCACAGACAACATGAGAACGGTTTCACACATGTCAGGATATTTGGGCGAGCCATCCTGTTCTGAATATCGAATTGCACATAAACTTGTATGCACACATCGTCCAAAGCGTAGATATTGCTTGTGGCCACTCGTTTTGTATGAGCGTCCGAGAATTCGAAAATGTTACACAGAGGCAACGACACTTCAAGACAAATTCATGTTGCGAGGTGTGATGGCCAGAGTCCGATTATCAGTTTCATCATAATGAAGGATGAGCTGTAATTGCACGAGTCATCCCAAAACCAATGTGCCCCTTCTCACATATTTGAACAAAATTTGTAGATGGGCGAGAGACGTGCCAGCTGCCAGGGGTGTCAAGGTCAGCGAATGCATTCGTAGATAGACTGACGCACAATCCCACAATGCGACATCATTGCAATGTTACTCCTTTCCATCGTGAAAAATATTGCTTCCTGTTTCCAGAGAGATACCAGCTCTATTAGCTAGTCCTGGATTTTAGTTGGGCTGGTTTGACCGGACCTTCACGCTTCTGATATACCGTAATCATTAGTCAGGTCGAAGCAGGCCTCCATCCATTGCTTTGTGCTGGACAGTTCTCGAGGCGGAAGATCTTATTTTTCAGCACCGAGGCAGAATTCAATTGTGCAAGCTAAAACTATGAGATCGAATGCGCGATGTGCAATCATTCTAGCCAGTTTGGGTGAACTGATAGAGCAAATGCTGTCAATAAACATAGTCAATACAATGAGTCAAAATCATCTGAATTTTCTCAATATACCTAGGTCCTGATTGGAACTTCCGGGCATCCAGGGGCTACATAATTGAGATTCAGCCTATGCAATAGAAGGTTCGCATATACAATAACCCAACTTGCAAAATAAAGCAGCTTACTTACTATATCTAAGTATGTGTGGAGCGTCATGACAGCTTCATTCAATTTCATTCGACTGTATATACATGACAGGGGCCAGTATGCCCGAACAATCATGCTGCCAATCATCTCTTCTGTGCAGTCCGGCGAATATTGCCTCTCATTTACCATTTTCACTGTAGACTTCATAGAATAAATCCACGCTGCATAATTTCAAAGTTGAAAGTTGCCCAAGTTGCATGTCCCGAAGGAGAACACAACACCAGGAATTGACAAGATGAGTTCAATCCTCTTTTGATGTAGAGTCAGACGCGTCCAGAAGTCCTTTGATATCTGCTGCTGTGTTGTCAGGACCGTCTCCCTGACAAATGAAACCACAGTTGTACTATCCCCTGAAAATAGGAGCCCGAACATCTTCGGGCTCGAGAGTCCTGGTTTGCTGCTCTCATGGCATTTTCACGAGAGCGAAATCTTCATTCCGGTTATGATATGATTGTCAGCCCCTGGAGAATTCCGTTCACGCCGCGTATATGTGATTGGCGACAGCTTGAAAAAATCAAGCAGGTGCTTCGCCAGATAAGCCACCCAAAGGCGCGTGAATCAATTGACCTGAGGAGGTCATGAAGGGACCACCGTAGTGGTCCAGTCCATGGTGTGTGAGGGGACGGCACGCAGCTGTGCTTCGCCAGATTGGCGACCCTTTGTTCCCTCACCGGTTCAGAGCCCAGTGGGCAAGTGAGATATCAGACTTTTGAGGCTCTATAAGCCTGAGGCTCCAGCTTTGACCTTATTTCATTGATCAGCCAATTGAAATTTTACGGCGGCTCTCACTAGTGCATGACTTACTATCATCTGCATATAATGCTTTCCGCGAGCCCTGATGATTTGGCTCTGGACATGATCGGGAGGTGTCCGCAAAGAATAGGAGGGCAGCAGGATATTGCCCTCCATTGGCATTGAAGAGAGTTGTTTGGAGAATGTAAAAAAGAGCAGACTCGTGTTGATTTGTATGAGAAAGTAGAAATAATTCGGTGTTGTCGTTTGCAGCTGTCCCAATCTGGCTGATACCACGTTAAGCGAGAGCGATCAATATAATTCCTTTGTCTCGTTCTCCATTCAAATAAACACATATTTACATATCAACTCTTTGTACATATGCCACTGTTAATCCCAATAAAGACCCGGTATCGCAATTGGTGTTTTTACATTTACCATCAGTGTGAGAAACCGGGTGCAGCAACACTGTGTGCTGTATCTTGAGTCCCTTGAGGATCACCCATATCGTCAATTTCAGGGGCGAAGGGCATCAAGGCACATAACGGAAATCTCTACATGTCTATAGTTGTGATGTTGAATCGAGTATGGCTGATGTGACGTCAACAGAGGAATGATGAACTCGAGTTGCAGTGGTATATTCTAACAGCTTATACGTCAGGAGCTAGTCAGAGGACACAGATATAACAATAGTGAGTGCGGTAAATTAAGTAATTCTTCTAAGTTGGGTTGATATGAGGCATCTATGATTTATTGAAACGCATGTCCAAGGGCAACCAACTCTATGTCGCTGTTGAGAGCGAGACAATTTTCGAGTTTGATAGGCATGTAATACCACGCCTTTAGTTAGCATACGGGCTCCAAGAGCGAAGTCTTTTTCCGTACTGCACAAAAAAAACGTTAGCAACTCAATACTTGTGGCGATGCGGTGATGATATTGACTTACTCTCTCTAAAATGAATGGGAACGGCAACATGGCAACAGATATGAAACCCAAAACACTAGAAGCCCACCCAATCCCTAAGGAATCGAGCATACGGGGTGCTGCCAGGGGCAATGCACCTCCAAAGGAGCTTCGAAAAAAGGTGTTTCCAGCGAAAACACTGGCTGCATGTCTCGGATACGACTCTCCAAGATAGTTCAAGATAGACTGGAAAGTGAGGTAAAATCCAGGGGCAAAGAAGGCTGTACCGATGATAGGAACAATCCAATGGACACTGTAGAAGATGGCTCGTTAGCAACTAATTGCATGAGAATGCACATAAGCAGGGGAAAAATGTCAACATACCTCTCCCTAGATGTCCATGCGAATATGAACAAGCATATCGGGATGCAGACAGCACCAACTTGCCCGGGACGTAGTCGTGCCTCTGGTTCCACGGGATTGTCCAAGTCGCGGGTTTTTGGGATGTATACAAAATACAGCCAGAGCATATAGCAAACGACTGATATAAATGCACCAACGAGTATACCGAAGTATGCAACTGATGATATGTTAGTGATGAACGTTTTGGTCATTGAGCAAACAGCGAGCTTACGAGATTGCTGAAGGCTGGTGAAATGGTATATGCCATTGAAGACTAAAATTCGTTAGCTACTGCTGTCCCCTCTCCGTTAAATTATCAAATCCCTTACCATATGGGAAAAATTCAAACCACAGATACAAAATGCCATAGACCAGCATCGTGTCCAAATTCACGAAAATGACAACGGGATCGACGCAGGATAATCTGAAATCGTTGATCGTCTGTTTGAATAGACTCTTGAAAAATTCATTTTCAGGGGCAGCAAGCTCGGTCTGGGTCTTGCAAGACTGATCGCCTGTCTTTGCGCGGATGCGACGAGCACGACGAAGGAGGATGTTGGTTGACAAGGTCTCCGGGAGGAAGAAGAATGTGAAGATGGTCGTGAAAGCAGTGATGCCCATGATAAGCCATACACTTGCTCTCCAAGTATTCCATCGTAGGCTGATTGAAGATCGACAGATTAGTTTTAATTCGACGCAAAAGACATGATTATTATCCCTAGTTTTTTTTTTTTTCTACTTACTTCACAGCTGTACCAAGAAGCTAAATGAATGGTGAGTTAGTTAGCTATCTTAAGGAGTGTGACTTTCAGGGGCGTCTCTTACGGGTCCCAAAATCGGCCCACAAACACCGCTCACAGCATATAACGCAATTGCATATCCGATCTCAGCAGGATTATATATCTCCATCAAGCTGGCGCCTCCAATGCTAATGGGGGCACTTCCAATGAATCCACCGAGAAATCGAAGTACTAATACTGTTTGCAGATTCTTTGCCACAGCGGTGCCAATGTTGAATAGACAAAATGCGAGGCATCCAAAGACATACACAGGAGTGCGTCCAACGGATGGGAGGTTTGATAAGGGGGATAACTGTAAGGTCATGAGTATTCAATGTTAGGACGGGAAAAAGGGGGGTATATGGCAACTTACGATAAGAGGACCAATGCCGTATGCAATGACGAACAACGACAAGCCCAACGTCCCCTCAGCTGTGGTACCGTTAAATTTCTTCTCGATATCCTCCATACTTGGTGTGAATATTGCCGAAGCTGAATAGAAGCCGAAGTTCAAAAACATGACGTTCATAGCAACGAGCGCCTTTACACCCGAGGACCAATTTCTTGGAATAGCCGGGTCATCAGGTCCAGAAAAATCCAGTATCCTTTCGGGAACAGGGGCTGAAGTTTTTTCACCGGCATGCTCTTCAGATGTAGCGACAGAAGGTAATTTAACTTGCACGTATTTCTCCCAATTTTGCCATTCAGAATCTGGACGAGAGAAGTATTTGTCGTTAGAGATATAATTCACGAATCTGCCAAATAACGTATCACGAAGCAAAGCGTCCATTTTTGCTGATATTCTTCAATTGAAAATAAGATAGAGAGTGAAGATGAACGATTGATTAGTTTCTTGACATGGCCGTCCATTTTCTCCTTCGTCGCCTTAAATATTTCGTCGATGGTGATATTTTCTATATTGACAACTCTAGTTATCGGAACTCCGAACATCAATTACACCAAAATGAATATGATGACCGGTTGACTTGACAGCTCCTCGAGCACTTCAAGATACAGTATCCCTTCTGACAGGTCGAAGCTCTCATGTTGCCGAATAATTCCCCACAATTTTCTAGAAGCTCCATGAACCCTTGTTTTTTCGACCATATGGAATCTGAGTGCTTTGCCTGCCGAAGATCCCGTTCCACGTAAGCCCACATCTCGGAACTCCGAATCTTCTTCATTAATTTGATATCGGAATTCCGACAACAGCGATCAATTCACACACAATCCAAAAGGACCATCAATCAGAAGACTTGAAGCAGCCAGGTCAAGGCAGCATAGTATACGAAAAAAAAAAGAGAAAATTACAACATGAGAAATCAACCGCCAACTACACCAAAACAGCGAAAACCGAATCCTTCCCGCAAAAAAGCGTGCAAAGCTTGTTCGGATGCAAAAGTGCGCTGTGGTCTCGAGAAACCGATTTGTTCTCGGTGTCGTGCTCAGGGGAAGACATGTCGGTATTTTCAGAATAATGTCTCTGGTGAAGGCGATCAGCAGCAGCCGTCGTCGCAATTAAGGCGTAGTCAAAGAGGGACACCATATGCTGCTGCTGCTGCTGGCTCTGCCGGCACTGTCACCGATGAATCAATTCTACATACAGCGTCGCCGTCTATAACGACATCTGCTACGGGAGGTTATATCTACGATGTCTCGCAGACGAGTGATGGATCGCTGCTTGATGCAATATACCCAGGCCCACCGCAGAATAGCAGGACGACGGCCCATACCAATGTTCATCATCCCCAGGCGCAAAATGCTACAAACATGCAGTTCATGTCGACGGCTGCGCCGGCGACAATGTCAGGGACTTTTGCCCCTGAGATTACTGCCAATCCGCCTCAGGGGCAGCAGCATCTGCAACAACCTGCATACCCTACCCAGCCTCCATATCTGAATTTTCAAAATGTTTCTCTCGCACCAATGGTGAATGCTGAGGAAATTCGTGACCACTGGATGCGGTCATTTTTCGCACCATTGACGATGTCAGCGGGGGCAGATGATGCTATAATGGGAGAAGTACAGCCGCAGGCGAAAATATATCACCCATTTACCTTACAAAGTGTTGCCTGCGTACTGAGGTCGTATCCCGATTATATGTTGTCTGAAGACGGGGTCCCGCCTCCGATTATTCATCCTTTACAAGTTGCAAAGAGACAGCGCATTCCTGAGTCTTTGGCGAATTGTTTTAGTTTGGTGAGGATGTGGAGGAAGAGGGCGCCGGGGAGTGAGGGACTGGTCGTTTCTGTGGTTAAAAATGAGATTCAAAGACTTGTGGGGGAGGTGAGATATTTTCTGGTCATCGTTTTTCTTCGATTAATGTCCGAATTAATGCTAATACTGAACCCCAGCAACCGCCATCCGACTTTGAATGTCTCTGCTCATTTCAGGCATATTTGATTTACTTGATGCTGGCATACTTCTTCCCAATCCCAAGTGGTACCAGCACAGGTAGTAATGGTGCCATTCTCTGCGACGACTCAGCGATGATTACACTACAAGAAATTGCATTCCGCACCGCAAAAGCAGGATTAAAATGTCGAGAAGAGCTGACAAGACAGCGACCTACTTGGGAATCATGGATCGTGGCATCCGCAAAACGACGGACTATTTTCGTGATGTATATCTTTGTAAGCTTATACAATGCGCATCAGGGAGTTCCAAATTTCGTTGCAGACGAATTGAAGGGAGTGTTCGTCCCAGAGAGCAAGAAATTATGGGAGGCAACTGATCGAGATACGTGGGAAAGGGAGTACAGTTCGTACTTATCAAAGTGGGACGATGGGATGCTTGAGATTTCAGAGCTATGGAGGACAGAAGAAACCGGGTCAGAACGACTCAGGGGTAGAATTGCGAGATGGCTGCAGGGCACGGATGAGTTTGGTATGATGCTGTTTATGATATGTGCTCACATACACGGATGTTAGGCATTATAATTTTTCCCAGCTACATGAAATTTCGTCCACACGTCTATTTTGCTTCATCATCCAAGCCCTCGCTGGTACATCCAGAGCTGTCACTGAATAAACTCGAACAACTCGAACAACTCGTTTAGCCTTATGAGTGTGGGGAAGAGAGGGAGGCGGAACCCCGGTGAAGAACTCGGAACTCCGCAAAGTCAAGCAAGATTGAGCTGACGACGAAGGGTTCAAACTGAGCTATATAAGATGGGGTGATGATGGTCTATGACAGTGTGAAGAAAGGGATTCAAAATCAATTAAAACCAATTATTTCTTCCAACAAATAAATCAATTCGTTTCAAACAATCATCATGGCCTTCAAACAAGTCTATACCACCGATCACTCCACAAATGTCATCCGCACCCACGGATGGCGCACCATTGCCAACTCGGCTGCTTATGTCCTCCCCGTGCTACGGCCAGACATGAAAATCCTCGATGTTGGCTGCGGACCAGGCTCGATCACCATCGACTTTGCCCAGAGGTGTCCCCAGGGCCATGTCATAGGCGTCGAATACATTGAAGATCCCTTACCCGGAGCTCGTGCTGGCGCGGAAGCCGCGGGACTGAAGAACATCGAATTCCAAGTTGGAGATGTTCACGATCTACCTTTTCCTGATGACACATTCGACTTGGTCCATGTGCATCAGGTGCTACAGCATGTTGACGATCCAGTCCACGCTTTGAAGGAGATGAGACGGGTGTGTAAACCCGGCGGAATCGTTGCAGCTAGAGAATCAGATGCATTATCTTGGTATCCCGACTCGGAGGGGATTGCTCTATGGGCAGCAACGGACAAGAAGATGAGGGCCGATAAAGGGGGAGATCCGCACTGCGGTCGCAAGATTCATGTCTTTGCTAAACAAGCTGGGTTCGAACTCGATAAAATCAAGAGAAGTGCGGGCTCATGGTGCTTTAGCACTCGCGAGGAGAGGGAATACTGGGGTGGATCTATGGGTGCGAGAGCACAATCGTCTGGATTTGCCGAAACCGCTGTGAAGGATGGATACCTGACTAAGGAGCAGGTTACAAAGATTGTCGATGGATGGAGGGAGTTCGTTGAGGACGAAAATGCGTGGTTTGGGCTGATGAATGGGGAGATTCTGTGCACTAAATAGATGAATACAGACAGAACGACGGAATGCCCTTTTTTATCTTCTTTTCACCGATTACATCTCCAATTAGTCGTTTTATTATCATATAGAGCGTTTGAATATAGAAGTTCAATTACATTGAGACAGAATAAGTAATTATCTATCAAATTCCCCTGCTTCATCGTCGCAGTGTCTCTATGAATTTGTGATTTCAGTGACCATCATTACTGTCATTTCATCCCGTACGTGATTGGGAATGGATAAGCTATAGGACCCGTCTCCGCAGATGAGATCGGAGCTGACAGGATATCTCAATTACGATATCAGTGAGCCAGGAGATCATTCCCAAGGCTCGTTTATGCCCTTCATGTCCATGTGAGTTATGGAGAGGCGGATATGCTCCTACAACGGATGTCTGTTTATTTATCTGCCTTCAATTGCACCTCAATGAGTCGTTCTTCAGGATCTATGAGAGGAACAGCATCCCCTGATGTGTCTGTCATTTCACTGGACAGATTATGTGTCAATCAGAAGAGTGACAACCCCTGAACGGTCCCCGTCATATATGGTCGCAATCTTGATGGTGCTGTATCTCCTTTCAAGCAATTGTGCGGCATCGGTGCTCAGACGGCTGTCTGTGAGCATCAGGCCTTGTAACTGATTAGCCTTCTTGAGGTCATACACTCCTTTGAGCCTAGCGGAATTTAAAACACCGTTGGCTTTCAAGAACCCTACTTTAAACACTGAACTATCTACACTCAATTTTAATTCCTGAAGAAGGAATTTGGTGTCTTCCTCAGGGTATTCCGGCACTGCACCAGGGCAAATATAGGGCTTGGTCTCTGCATGTTTGCTCAGGCAGATGGGGCACTCCTTGGTAAGGTCATATGCCGCCATGTTTGCCTTTCAGACTGGCACTCTAGTCCGTTCCTCTTTGGGCAGGACCTGGATAGGGAACCTGGCGCTGTCAATCCCCGGAGCTTTGTCCAGGACGGCCAGGTACTGTCCAGTCTTGATGAGACTGGACACCCCGCTCTGTAGGGAGAACCTGTACTTCTTCTTGAAGAGGGTGTACAGGCTCTTGGCCACATGCTTGGCCATAAACACACCAGTGTTGGCAATGTAGAAGGTCCTAGAGCCCTCAGCATGGTACCTCCTTAGGAAGCACCGCTGCTTCAGGATCAGGACCTCTACCCCATCAACTGAGTTGGTATGCTCAGATGTCTCGACACGCATTAGGAACCTCTTCTTGTCAAGGCGGGACAGTGAGACAATAGGAGCGTTAGCTGCCCTAAGCGCTGCCGCTATCACCACTTCAGTGCCCTTGTCACTGTTCCTCAGCTGCTCAGAGAGCTTGAAAAAACAAAGAGCAGTCATCGCTGAGCACCCTGGTAACTTCAGTGCCGCAGGTGCTGCTTTCGGCCTCTGTCTTGGTGTACTTGAATTCAGGACGAGGCTTCCTTGCTCTGGCCCCTCTGGTTTTCCTACCACTGGTGCTGCTCTATTTAGAGCGACCTGTAGCTTTGGCGCCTAGGGGGCAGTCAGTGCACCAGTACCCTGGTATGTTGCATCAAGCGCATGGGACTTCGGGGGCCAGGCCCTACTAGCAGCACTCTGCGGCCTGCCTCTTCAGGATCTTAGTCTGCTGCTAGCGGCTCTGCCGAAAAGACTGGGCCTTGTTCTTCCTGCTTTCTTTCCTGGCGTTTCTGCAGAACTCCTCCTCCTTCTCAGCATGCCAATCCACCACACGGGTATCGGCTTTAGCCATGTCGATGACCCTGCCAGTGATCGCCGCAATATGGGTGCTGATGGTCGCGGACATCTCTAGGTAGCCAATGCTTGCATCAGCTATTGTTCAGCGACGGGTGCCGAAATCACATCGTAGCGGATGTGTATATTGATTCATGCCGGAGGTCACCGTGGGCAATGCATTCGATCAACGCCAAGTTCCACTCGCAGAGTATCAAGCAATGAAGATCAATTGTTCAAAATTCACATCTCTTTTCCAAGAGAACGAAGGGAAAAGGGCGAGACTTTATAAGAAAAGGAGCTCGGCAATGACCATCAGCCAGCCCGTATTTAGGCGTGGCATCGTCCTTGTGATTGACCCACCCCGCCCAACTTCAAGCTATGTAATTCGTATCTTTTTCTACCAATCAGTTGATTGATTCGCCTTTTTTCTGCTGTGACGTTTCTTCGTTTCTTCGTTCGTTCGTCTGCCGGCTTCCCGCATTGCCGCGCCTCATTGAAAAATTGCAGGGATTTCTTTTGACGTCTTCTTTGTATGACCGCAGATATAACTGCTAGAAATTAATTGAAACGAAAGCATCTTTCATCTGGTGCCAGTGATTTCGAATCGCAACGACAGTTCTAGCAGACCGTCTTGTGGGATATATATCCGTTCGCGGCTGGTCAGGTCTACGCTCAGCCGAAACGGACAAGCTCAGTTTCATCTATCAAATCCTCAACATATTCAGCGTCCAGGAATTGAAGGGAATGCTCATCTTTGCCGGTCCGGCGCCTTCAGCAGAATCCTTTGGTGTCCCATAAGCTTGCACGGTTTCTCAAAAAGCGGACCGTCAAGCGTAATCTCTACCACGTCCCCTGCGTGCATGGCCATCGAGCGCACTATAATTGACACGCCGTCGAACAACCGACCAGGTAGTATCAAACATGTCGACACGGGATGATGGGGGAACAAATCATGACAATACGTTTCATCCAACGAAATATCAGACTGCGTTTGCTGGTGGAATGGCCGGCCTCGTTTCCCGCTTCTTCATCGCTCCGCTTGACGTGATCAAGATTCGTCTACAGCTTCAGATCCATTCTCTCTCTGAGCCGTCCGCTGCGTCCACGGCGAACCTATGTGCACAGCGGGATGCCGTGTACAAGGGCGTCTGGTCTACCTTTCGGTCAATTCTGAAGGAAGAGGGAGCGACGGCGTTCTGGAAGGGCAACATCAGTGCTGAAGTGATGTATGTGGGCTATGGAACCATACAGTTCGGAACATATGCTACACTGCACAAATACCTCCTAGAAGGTAACAACCCGTCTCCAAAGACAACGACCACCGCAAAAGTCAAGGAGAAGGGAATTATTGGTGTCGAATCTTTTGTTGCTGGAGCTATTTCGGGCGGTGCGGCGACGTTGTTCACATACCCTTTCGATCTCCTGCGTACTCGTTTCGCAGCTCAAGGGAATGACAAGGTCTACGCTTCGATATTCAATTCCGTGAGATCTATACACCGCGATGAAGGGTTGAAAGGGTTCTTTCGCGGTTCCTCCGCCGCTGTTGCACAGATCGTGCCCAATATGGGATTCTTCTTCGCTTGCTACGAGATATTTCACCCATTTATAGCTTCATTGCCTTTCTTCGCCCAGAAAGACACAGGCTCCGACAAAGAACGGGCGAAGACGTCCAAATTGACGCAGCTTGCACCATTTTCGACTGCGGATGCTTTGACGGGGACAATGGCATCTCTAACTTCCAAAACGCTTATTTTCCCGCTTGATACCGTTAGAAAGCGATTGCAGGTTCAAGGTCCCACGCGAACTCGATATGTGCAAGGTGAAAGAATGCCCGAGTATTCTGGTATTCTCAAAACTATGGCAAAGATTGTGAGGGAGCAAGGGTTTCTCAAATTGTATCGTGGATTGGGAATCACACTCATTAAAGCAGCTCCTGCGAGTGCTGTCACGATGTGGGTTTACGAGGGCGTTTTAAGGGAGCTTGGGGAACTAGAAGGGAAGACTAGGGAGAGAGGAAGGGGGCTTGTTTAAAGTCTTGTCTCTGCATTTGTACTTTGTTCTTTTTATTTGATTTCTCTGGATGGTAAAATTTCTTGATACCCTTGTTGTACTAACGACCCTGATGCAATGTATGTTATTTCGTCCTTCTGTTGCATATAAATTTGAATCAATCCAGACCGTGTGCATCATTTGCTCAGAAAAGACCAATTCAAATGTTTAAAGACCACATTGATGTGAGAGGAGATAGGAACTAGCCGAAATCTTTTTAAGCGGGAGAAATACATCTACTTGAGATCTGGGCAAAGGTCAAGATGATAGAAGAGAGTATAAGACACGCAAAATACATTAAGAAATTAGAAAATAGCGATAGTATAGAGAAGTGCAAGAAATATCTGTAACTGTTTCGAGATGATAAGGGGGAAGAACGGTATGGAGAGGAACAAGGAAAAAAGAGAAAAGGACTAAATGTGCTATGACAATAAGGAAAACGATAAAGGATCAGTAATGAGTGGGAGGTTTTGTCCAATCCAAATGAGTGAATAGGTTGTGTGCGACCAGAAAGAAACAAAATCCAAAAAAGACGATATCTTTGCTGATGGAGCCCGAACATGGCTCGAAGAAAAAAAGAAAAAAAAAAAAAAAAAAGTGGCTGACGAGAAAGAAGCAACAAGTATAACCAAAGATATGCAAGATATCAAAAGCAAACGGTGTGGTAGAATGGATGCAGAGAAGCGAAACCAAAAGAAGATGAAACGAGAGTTGGTTCATGACCAGATTGACGAGAGGAGAACATCGAGTTGTCCCCTCACATACAGAAACAATGGCTCTTTCCTTCTTTCTTGGTATTCTTCTTCCCTTCCAGCATCTTTCTTCCCTTCTCCTTGCTAGACTGCGCGGGCTCAATGGACAGGCTCTTTGTCCTCTTGCGCGATGAGGATTTTCTGGCCGTTGCTCCTTCTGGCGAGTTAGAGTGTGCACTTCCGGGCACCTGTGGTGAGACGCCAGTACTTGAAGCAGGACGCTGTGGAAGGGTTGTAATCTCTGGTATGTTCAGCGAAAGATCTAGATCTCTGGTCTCGGAGAATGCGACGGGGACTTCGTTTGTGGAACCATTGGACGTAACGATCAATTGAGGTGGGTTGTTCTTGTCAGTGGTTTCAGCAGCACTTGAGGCGAAGTAGTCATTTGCAGCACCAGTAGTAGGAGCCTCTGTAGAGTATCTAGGGCCGGGTGTACCCTTGTCAGTCGGAACAGAGTACTGGGACTGCGATTGTTGTTGAGACGGAGCAGAAAGTGAGAATGAACGCGATCCCTCGGGCTCTGTCATCATTGACGCAGTTTCGTCTTGACTGAATTCTCTGGTTCTTCTCTTTGCAGCACGCGACTCTCCAAACCCAGAGAATTTACTTGAGCTTGTGCGGGTGTGTCTGTGGCGGGGGATGAAGCTGAGTCTGTGTGAACCGGGATCCTTCTCCTTCTCACTCTTGGATTCGATGAGTGTTGAGTAAGGTCGAGTGGAAGAAGCGCGAGAAGTGGGCCTCAAGCTTCCATATGAATGCGATTCCTTGTCTGCAGAAGTATGAGCAGAGATCTTGTCCAGATCGAAGTTGAAATCAAGGTTCAATTCAGAACTTGTGAAAAGCTCGGATGGAATCTTAGTGCTCTTGACAGTGCTCATTCTCTGTGGTATATTGCGGTCCTTCTCATCCTGTTTCGACTTGGCAACTGGCTCTTCTTTTTTGACGGGCTGTTGGGGCAAACTTGGAGCAGGTGCAGCCTTAGGTTCCTCCTTGATTGGCGCAATGACTGTCTCCTCTTCGGGCGGTTCAGGGATAGGCTGGGCAGCGAGTTCGGCCGCGAGATTATGTTGTCTAATCAACTCGTCGAGAGAAACATCAACATCGTCCTGCTTCTCAGCAAGCTCCTCTTCCACGTTCGCCTTCTCAGTTTCAGGGGTCGCGGCCGCTGTCGCAGGCGTGACTGTCCGGTCTTCTTCTGGTTGAGTTTGTTTGTTCATCTCGGATTTGACCTCAGAAGTCTCGGGCTCCAATTGCTGTACCTCTTCAACCTTTGGCTTTTCTCCCTTATCGGCTTTGTCCACTGGCGTTTCCTTGGCGGGCTCTTTGGTAGCAGGCTCCTCTTTGGCGGGGTCTTCCTTGTCGGCGACGACTGGTGTAGCTTGTTGTTCTGGCTTGGTCTCGACTTCAGGGACTGCGGGGCTCGGTGAGGTGTCCTCTGCTTGAGGAACGGCAGTGTTTTCTCTAGGTTCTTCGGTCTTAATTTCTGGTTCAGTAACGTCCTGTGCACCGTTTTCCAATTGCTTCTCGGTTCTAGATTGAGTAAGAAAATTAGCGCTCTCGTCCAAGGAGTTTTACTTCAATAGTAAGATTACGCCAAACTTGTCGCAAAAAATGGCGTAGACGCAATTGGAGATATCACAGGTGACGGGAGTGACTTACGTTTCGTCAACCTTGGGCTCTGGGGTTTCAGTCTTGTCCTGGTTGAAGTCTTGCTTGTTGTCCTCCTCCTTGACAGCGGGCGCTTGGAGAGGGGCAGTTGTGTCAGCCTTTTCAGGGATATCACTTTCAATCTTGTTCTCCTTTTCAGTGGGAGGGATAATAGCAGGATCAGCTTCTTTAGGCTGCTCTGGATCGACGACAATGTTCTCGGCCTTCGATGCAGGCTCGTCCTTGGCGTCCGCATTCGTCGAAATCTCAGCGTTTTCAATCTTTTCGGCAGCGGTCTCTTCCTTCTTCTCTGCCTCGTTCTCCACCTTCACCGCATCGGCATTGCCGTTGTCAACCACCTGCACGGGATCTTCCTTTACGGATTCTTCCTTTGCAGCATCCACCTTCACTTCATCATCCTTCTTGTCATCAGCCTTCTCCTCTGGCACAGCCACAGGAGTCTCCGCCGCACCCTTGAGCTTCGGTTCCTCGACTGCTGCAGTTGAGCGACCAGCAGCGGCAAGCAGTTTTGCTCTGTTCTGCTCTTTAGCCTTCTTTGCAGCCGCTTCACTTGCTGCAGCAATATTTTTGGCCTGTGCGGCTTGTGCACGAGCGATTTCCTCGTCGCTTACTTCCTTGAACTTAGGTGTTTCCGCTACCGACGCCTCTTTTTCCTTCTTCTCACCGACTTTCCCGTGTTCGAGTCCATTTGGTTCTTGGGCTTTGGCCGTAGTAGTCGTAGTAGTCGTATCGGCGGGGATTGTTGCGGGCTCTGGTTTGGCAGGGATGGTGGTAGGAGGTGTTTGTGATACTGTATCCTTCTGCTCTAGTTCTTTATTTGTAGGCTTTCCGGCATTCTTCAGATCAATAATAGACTTCCTCCTTTCGCTTTCACGCAATAAGGCATCGATTGTCTCAGCGTCTGGGTTATCCGCCTTAGCTGCATTGAGTAGATCCTCAAATTCAGCATCACTCAGAACACGACGGTGTTTCTTCGAATTAATTTCTTCGGCGGGCACTGGCACGGGTTTTGGAGCAGCTGGCTTCTCGTTCTTGACTGACTTCAGGGAAGGTGCAATTGGGTTTGGCTTGACATTGGCAGTTTCGGTGAGCTTGTCTTCCAACGATGGTTTCCGGCCGGGGACATTTTTAATCTTCTCGAGGAGAATCTCTTGTTCGTTCCATTCGTCGACTTCGTCGATATTCTGCATTGAAGAACACGTTAGAATTCAGGTTGCACATCTATAAGATTGACATCCCCCTGACGAGAAACTTACCCCGATGACGGTGCCAAACTTAACGAGACCCGGTAACTTCTTGCCTCCCGCTCGTCTGCGCCATAACGTCCTTGCATTCTCGTCTGCAGCTAGATCAACAGGTTTAAAATCTAGCCTGTTCCCACGCAGGATAGTTTCTAGTCGACTGGTTGCAGTGGTGATATGCGAGGATGCAGCTGTGAGCGAAGTATATAGATAGAGCGTGGGATCATCCGCGTAAGATGTCGAGCGGGAGGGTCCCTCCTTGGCCGACATCGTGGTTGGCAGGTAATGAAGTGCGAAGAGTCAAGACGAGATCGGAGGGTGTGACACGATAGAGAGCTTCAGACGATACAATAGCCACCCAGTCGAGTCTGGAATGATTCACTTGTGGAATTTGAGTTCGATATCAGAATAGAATCTGAATTATTTTTGACAGATCAGAGACCAGATCACAGTTCACGAAAGGTGCATGAGAGAACAGAAGACCTGCTCTGAAGACGTTGAAGGGATGAGCTGCGATAACGAGGTAATGGTAGCGGTACCCTACACGGTCTCAGGGAAGACAACAATAATGGTCAATAGATGAGGAGGTAAAGGGCCCGCCGCTATGACCAGGGATATCTCTAGTGTCGCACTGCTATATACAGCTGCGCCAAAACCTTCGGAGCAGCAGATGTCCAGTCAATCCTAGATGCGGCCAGAGTATAGAGATGGCGAAGGAAGAAGTTGTAAACAAAGTGGTTTGAGCGGATTTGGATTTGAAGAAGGAAAATGACAGAAAGTCAAGATTCCAATGCCTGGCTCAATGCGATAGTGCGCCTG
>AZGZ01000008.1:437299-449203 GCA_001636715.1 Ascosphaera apis ARSEF 7405 | reverse complement strand
GTATACTAAATGGAAGTATCCCAACGGCAAATGCGGAGCCAACTTCTGCAAATCTTCCGCAGAACTGGCCTCCATTTGTTTGTCTTCGTCTGGGGAAGACATTTCACACGCATAGATATACAGAGCGAGTAAATCGGAATATACAATAGCACATGTGATAAACATTTCTGGTTGGAGATCTTGGGAGAAGAGCTTTCCTGCACGCAGCAATCGCTCCCTTGCTTTTAGTGAGTACGCCCCGCAAACTGATGGAAAGCTATCTCCTGAGCTTGCCAGCCTGATCTCACCTAGACACCTAGTATGGCCAAGCGTCAGTAATTTCTCTAGCCTTCGTCACCAGGACAAAATGGTCATACCCTGGTCGTTGGTAGTAAAGGTTTAGTGTACAAGTCTTGCGCCAACAGCTATATTGAGAACCTTTCCCGTGCCATCTCCTCATATATTCCAAGAAGGGTTTCGATGCCAGAAATTCAATATCGCATCTGAACAACGACATTTCGGCGGCTCGGGTATTTTGGATGGGAGGGGAAGTTCTCAAGAATTGACTAGACGCAGCACAGTTTATCAGCGCGAAGAACAACAAGGAAGAATGTCACTCAAGCTGGGTTACGCTTTGGAGCTTGAATGGCAGAAGACATGAATAGCTCACCACAACATCAAGACAATGGGCGACACAGCACCCTTATATCATAACTATAGCTGCGAACAACCATCGTGCTGCATGAAACGTAATATGCGTTGAGTCAATTCACTCCCGATCATGGGATAGGATTCTTGTTCAAAGACCTCATCTTGTTAGTATTCTTCAGCAGGGGTCATCATTTAATTCGGGCATCATGCAATTTATTGAGATTCCTGGCAACAACGCTTTTCTTCAACACTTTTGGAGCTGTCACATCAAGGGAGCAGGGGCAACAATGTGGGGTGTAAAAGTGAGGTTGGCCTTGCTACTAGGCACCAATTGTTGTAGTTCTCAGTTGATGTTCAATTTGATACATCTAAAAGTGAGAACGATATCCCTACAGACGATCACACCCCAGTTCTTCAATGCAATTGATTTTCCCGCTTATACCACGTCATATTTAGAGTACATGGCAATAGGAATAATGCCAGGATTTTCGTAAGACAGAATGAATGGCCGAACTTGCCTGCTATAAATCGGGTCGTAAATCCGGCTATTCAACATACGCTCTCCTCAAGTTTCGCCAACATGGCCAGCTGGCTGGAGCAACGTTGATATGAAGTTTGAATGATCCCTACGGTAGAAAGAGATCTAGAAATGCTTGAGTAACCATTGAAGGGAAGGCGTTGCCAGCGCTTTCAGGTTTCTTCGTATATATGCACGACCACCGCTGATTTAGATCATATTTCAATCTGTGAATCGGTTCAGTACATACTAGTAGTGTGTTAACAGAACATAGAGCAGATATGCCACCATAACACTAGGAAGCGTAATCTTTTCTTTTCAAAATAGGGAGAAAATTCACGCTCAAACCTTCTGCCATGAGTTACTTCATCGCACGACGTGGAGTTATACATGCCCCGTGAAATACTATTCGTATCCGGACTTGATAGCATGACGGTGTGAATTTTAAGGCCAGGTTTCGTAGCGAACCGCAAGAACCTATATGCGACGACAGCAGAGAAGAAGGACCGCTCATGGATTGATACTCCTGCATGATGGTTTCCTGGTGACAATTGATGGTAACGGCGATGATATTGGGCAGACATCATTAAAACGATACCCCTGAGAAGTTTTGAGGCCAGTGTTGATGCCTTATCATCGTGGGTGATCTTGGGCACCAGAGCTGAAAAGGTTGATAGTATGGCCACATAGAGAGAATCTGATCATAGTAAGCAGCTAATGGGTCCCAATCTGCCCACAGACATCAAGATGTCATCAGACTCGTCACTTATCGCTATTTCGTAGTGATCTTAATATATACTGTATGGTGCACCGCATCATTAACTTTTGTAGTCCCATAGAACGGTGAACCGTGAGAAATCACAGTGGTCAAGACACGAGGCTTCTTCGATGGCTTCACACGCCGCAGTATTCTTTATGGTCGATACTATATAAACCGGTGTCATTGATCGTCCGCCGTCCGCCGGAGAGGTTATAGCACTGGGCAAGACCGACCGCAGAAGCTTCCCGGCAGATGAAAGCATATACGGCAAAAGCGTCTGCTAGTCAATCTCTATGACAAACCACTTGAGTTATTGACGCCCACTTAAGACTTATGTGAGCATCGATAGCCTCAAGGAGCTTCTATAGGAGACTTTTAGTTCAAATACGCCAACATCCCGTTGCGTTGGGGGGGCATGAAGCTGTGAGTCTTTTGAGAGAGCAGTGTCATAAACGTCTGACTATCCTGCTCATGGCTCGCCGGTGCTGACTGTGCCTGAAGTGGATCAATCAAGGCCTGTGCTTATGTGTTTATGTACCCATGAAGATACTCTGCTGTGGCTGTTCACTTATCCCACCGAGTATGTGGCTCTGACGAAGTGATGAAGTGACGCAGCCTTGGATGAGATGTTGCCCAATGATTGATCCAAAGTCAACATCGTTTCTCACGGTCTTGTTTACCAGTATGTTGATCGTCTCTCATAATACCAGACGAACAGGGCCTCTTGGATGACCACCTCCCATTGTCACTATTGCCATGTCAAGCCACTCGTCCATAACTCCCTTGTTGGCCAGTTGTTCACTTGAGATCCCTTCTTGTCAGCTTCAGCTGCTGACGACGAGCCATTCGCAACTTTTTTATCGACGACTCCACTTTCCCACGGTCGCTGTGGCGCCTTTGACAGGTCTTAGCTGCAAAGGCGGATGTTTCATCCTCATCACGGTTCCTCAGGCAATCAACCAAAGCATCATCTCTGGCATATCTTCTACATCGAGGAAAATTTAGCACGTACGACCATAGGCAGTGGAAAATAGGGCTTCCCGTCCGCTCAGCCATACTCAAGCCACTGGCCGGCTGGTTAGTAGTTGGGTGGGTGACCACCAGCGAATCCCAGCTGTTGTACGTATTTTTTTTTTCTTTTTTTTTATAGCTGTTTCTTTTCCATGGGCTCTATAGTGTTGCTCCTTGTTGTGCGTTGAGAAATTCTACCAGTGATTGTGGTGAAGGGGGATATGTTTGACGCGTAGATGCGTACTATAAGCTTAAATGGGGCTTTGAGGTTATCTCAACAGGTTCAGACGGAGTTTTTCGTAGCTTCTTCCTCCTCCTCTCCCTCTCGAAATGCCAAGAAAATCTCTTCTGTCCCTTCTGTATGTGTATGTTTATCCGCTGTATGTAGATTTGTATGAGGAGGACGGAGCGAAGCTCCGAACTCCGTCTGAAGGACTTTCTCCTCCATTTCTACGACTTCAATTTTTCACTTGACTCCACTTCATACGTCATGACGACAAAACAATTATCTCATCAACCACGCTTCTATATTTGTCGCAGCTTCGCATAAGTTGTCTTTAAAGCTGTCTTTATAGCCGATCTTTTTTTCAGCTGACCAATCACACGCCGCGTTGAGATCTGAACCATGGCTTTAGAGCCAGCTTTAGAACCGGCTACCAGCCAAATCACCGTCCCATCGACTCTCTCAGTGCTTCCGACAAGTCAAATCACTGAGATATGCCCTCCTGAGGTGAAGAAGACTGTGCGTGTCCCATTTCCAGCACTCAAGAGCTGGCAAGGTGGGCGTTATGGCGTCAGAAAAACAAGGAAGCCCCGAGCGAAGGAGACAAGGCCTCGCATGCCAATTCGGTGCAAGATCAGTGCAATTCTTGGCTTTATGAAGTCGTTGCAGGTTGATCTGAAGCAGTTTATACGTGGAATCACAAGGGACGATGTCTCCCATACTCCGTTGAAACAGAGACAGCTATTATCCCTTCTATATAGCGCCTTGCAGGATGACGAAGTCAAGAAAGCTTTGCAACAAGTTGCTGCTTCGCAGGGAAAAAAGGAGATAGACCACGAACTGGATGCCCTTATTGGCAAACCCGGATTTGGTAGATGGAAGGCATCTCAAGACATGCAGACGATCGACTTTGATCAGGCATTTAGTGCAATTGAAAGGCATGCTCCCAAATGGCTGGTTCTGTACGAAAGAATCACTCGCAATCGATTCAGTTCTGAATCGTTTGAACAGCGGATCGCGAAGCCGTCTTTTCGCAAAGAGCTTTTCTTCGTGACTGCAGTCGTGCTTCGCCATCGCTCCCGTACAAATGCCAATTATCTTCCCAGGCTTCTAGGTCTTCTCCTCACTGGTTGTGGTGTCAATTGCACGGTGGTTGAGATCTTCGCTGGTGCTGGTGTATGCGACACCTACAAGCCTCTCAATGCTTCATGGAAGGACGTTGCACAGAGGGCAAGGCAGACTGTCCATGGGATGGCGAGAAACCCTCAATGCATCATTGCGTACGACAACTTGAACTTCCTCAATACCATACGAGACCATGCCCTTGGTTCGTCTCGTGCACGCTTTATAAATGTCACCACTGGTCTCGTTGTTATCTGTCCTTCTCTACCTCCAGCAGGGTTGCAGCAATCGATGTTCAATCCACGCCATAAATTGAACATCAAGACTATCGTGACATGTGCTGGTCTTCGTCATGATGAGACTGCTAGACAGATCTCCCGATTCTTCATTGCGGAGGCTTTATCCAGCGTCTTCTCTGATGCTATATCCAAGATTTTTAATCAACGACCATGCTCAAAGCCTTGCTTTCCATTCATTCGCATTATACCTCCGTCTAAAGCCACTACCGTGTTTCCGTTGGCAGGTATATTCAGTAATGAAGGTACGATCGATGAAACCTATGACGTGCACGATAATATTTTTCTCCGGCAGTTCGGGTTCACGCTGGATGATAGAGACGAATTCAACGACAAATTATGGATTGTCTGGGGCGATCAGAAGACTGCAGAGTTCAATCGGTCAGTCAAATTTGAACAGAGGCTATCGAGGCATCCTTACCATAGACGCCAATGGCTTTTATCTCCCCCGGCTTATTTTCATATCGCTCAAGCCATACTCTTCTTGATTGTTCGAACTCATTTTGAGAACCCTCGTGGTGCAGAGTCCAAGTCTACCCTCCTCCATGACATACGGTACTGGGCACGAACTCGTATAAACCGAGAGAATATCAAATATCACGACGTGAGACCCCTCGTTAAAGACGGCTTTAATAGCAGGATACTGGCTGTCTTTTATGATCGACTACAATTGCGGGGAAAGCTGCACTTCTCTGGGGCGCTGTCTGTGAGACGAAAGGAGGATGTAGAGACAGCTTTAAAGACAGTGACAGCGGAAGAACTTCTTGAGATCATTGAGGACATTCGCAATCTACTTTTTACTCCCAGAGCGTGGACGGGATCGCCCGAGGATGACGCTGAGTACACCACCTTCTCTCGATACATCCAGTCAGTCGAGATGTTCATGAGTTTTGACCACGCCATCACCCACGGTGATGTGGGTATGATAGAGCGAATTATACATGCTTTGCCTGCATGGTTCTATGGAGCAGACCAGTGCAAGTACGGTGCGGAAATGCTTCACTTCTGCTGGCTACTTGGTGCTTCCTCTCCAGAACTCAGAGAAGCACTGCTATGCTCAGGACTGGTCAATCAGAAGGGGCGAACTACTGCATGGAAAGCTATTGACCTTGCTGTTGAACATCTCAACTGTGAGATCTCTCTGGACATGAAATATAACAAGAATTCGACACATGACATCAAAGCCACATTCGCACGGGTGACTGAGGGTAGTGTCTTCATGATGGAGCTGAGACAGAAGCTTCAACGATTCTTCTCTCGTCGTACAAATGACAGGCACACCAGAAAGAATGTACAGAATGACTTGTTCAGTCTCTCTTGCTTCTTGCAGGCTGAATGGCCTTGCTGGAATAATACGAAGCCCACGATTAAGAGGTTCATCTGTCCAGACGCCCTAGCTAATGGTCTACGTGCAATGGATGAGAAGGTCGCACAATTGAATGATTCCGTTTCAAAGGGAAGATCGATGCGAGAAGCTGGCTCAGTATCGATGTTCACCGATACTCCTGATGAAGCTGTAGAGACGGCTTTAGAGCTGGCTGAGAATGCTGAGAACTCGCCCAACGCTGATATAGACGACTACGACAACTACATCGACTGGGATGAAGTCTTACAAGGAGAATGATAACTCAGTTCATTGGCCGAGATAGCGCCTGCGCTTCTGCAATGTTCTCACTCCACAATCGCATATACTCTGCCCAAAGAGCCGCATCTTCGGCAACATTGGCTGCCTCCTCAGTCGTCATCCCTGGCGTCGGCATCATTGGACCAGTCCTGCCAGCGAACCTTGCGCCCAATTCTCTCACTCTGTCTGCACGCCTGTCCACACTCCTCTTCGCGATCTCCTCCTTCTCTCGTCTCTCCTTTGTCGCCCTGGCCTGCTTCACAAAACTGCAGTACCCGTTCTTACCGCCATGGAGGCAGCTAGTGCAAGCTCCATTTGGTGACCAAGAGGCGTTTACTCGGCAGGACGTAAAAGGACCCTTGCCGTCTTCACATCTCTGACATCCATAGCCTCTCGGCTTGGCTTCAGCTCCGACGTGAGCGATGATTGCGTTCACGTTGTTCTGGGTAGCCACATTGCGCATACGATCTCGATAATCGATGGCCATTGGTGGTCTTCTTGACTTCCATGATTCTCTCAACAGAAGCTTCGCAATTCGCTTGGTAGTGTCAAGCAATTGGACTCCCACGGGCTCCCCATTGACTGTCGCCTCAATGCGCACCTGCCTGGGCACTTCAAAGTTCGGCGGGAGCTGTCCTTCTTCCTCTTCCTGCGCCTCTAATTTGAGGTCGTACTCGTCTCGCGCTGGTTCAACTTCATGATGATCATGAAGGCCAAAGTCTGCCCCCTCGGGGTGACTGTTGTCGACGTATTCGTCGTTGTTGTTGTTGTTGTTGTCGTTGTCGTTGACATTCTGATCTTCAACAACCACAACGGATCCGATTCTTGGATCAACTGGTATCTCAATACCTGGCTCTGCAGCCTCATTCTCATCCGCGAGAAACGCACAATCTTCTTCAGTAACCTCACCGTCATTGGCCTCTTCCAGGGCACGGTCTACTTTCTCTGCATTGGCCTCTTCCAGGGCTCGAGCAGCAACCTCCTCCAAATCATCTCCATTCAAAACCTCACCATCTGCACCATCTTCCACCTCGCCATTGGCCTCTTCCACATCCACCATATTCACATCGACTTCCCCCCCCACATCCTCCATCTCCACGTCTCTAACCTCCGCTTCAACCATTGAGGAGTCCAACCTCTCAGCTTCCAAGTCAGCTTCGCGAGCTGCTTCAAGAGTGCGGCGACGAGATGCTCTTCTTTTGGCCCGGTCATCCCTTTCTATACGGCTAATTTGCACCCAAGGATGCGCCCAAACTCTCTCGTTTCCTACGCCGCTCAAGTAGGTTCTGTTGAGGTCATATTTCCGTTGCCCACAACGGGCATTGCCAGTCTTATTGGCCTTGCTAATTCTGCAGGAATTCTTCATGATTACAGCGACAGTGAGAAATGAATTTGATGGTTCGTAACAAGGAGTTCGTCTTCTTCGCTGTCGTCAATGTGAGCAGACTTTATAAGGTGTTGTGTTAAAGCTGTCTTTAAAGACAGCTTCGAAGACAACTTACATGTTTGCTAGCTTTAAAGCTGTCTTTAAAGACAGCTTTAAAGCTTACATAAACACTGAAGAGACTGCTGCAGCACATATCTTGATGGCTCTTACATACAATTAGCTAACAACGAATATTGCAGGTATAGTTCGTTCTATCACATCGTTTTGAGAAATGGCTAATTCAGACCCTTCTTCAATATATCAGCGTGAGTTTCAACCAAAGTCCTTGTCCTTGGTCTGCCCCTTGGTCTTCCTCTTCGTGCAGGTTCATTATGGTTGTCTTCATTACTTGGAACATTTGCATTGGCCAGAGGGTGTCGAATTCTGCTATTAGCAGCACGAGGACGACCACGACCTCTTTTCGGCGTCGGGGTTTGAAGAGACAAAGGTGATAAGTCACTCAAAGCGAATAATGGTGACGCAGAAGATGCCTGGGATTGCTGGGAGGCTTGCGTGGAAGGGGTGATTAGGCTTTGGTGCTTCTGAATCACTTCTTCCCTGATAGAATGAAGAAAAGCCAGGAGATTCTCTGCTTCTCTGTCGAATAGGTGCCAGTCGTTACGGTTTATTATCTTCTCCAATTGTTCGACATTTGCAACGCCCATGTCGCTTTTTGCGGTGACATTCCCTTTATTGAATATGCGGACAATTTTATACTGGACCTCGCTGGGCATATACAAATATGCGGGAACGATCGAACGCTCTTCACCTTCTATCATCTCAAGACGAGAGGCTTGTGACTCACACCAAGTCTGGAGCTTTTGAAGCGCAAAACCCGCACGCGAATTCTTTGTCGGCTTCCGGATTTGTTGACATGGAGGAGGAGGCATCATGAACCTAACAGCAGGGGTGATACTGGCATTGCAACGATTGCAACAGACATATTCAGCATCGGTGGTGAGTTGAATATTTTCCTGGAGTAAAGCCAATATTGCCCGCCGAATACAAGGCGCACTGACAATGTGGTACCAAATGGCCAACTTCTTCTTTTCCTCGGCCTTGATCAATTCTTTCTTCTTGCCTTTTAGTGCGCGGTCAATGGCGTCATTGCTGGCTGGCTCTTCGTTCACGCCAGTGATATTTGAAGGGATTGACAAATTGGTCTGATCTGAAGCCTGGGACATAATATCGTCATCTTGCACTGCTTGAGATTGAGTCGGGGTTGTATGAGCTTGACTTGATGCTGGCGTCATGATCATGAGGTTTTGTGGCATTCTCAGTGCGTTACGCTTTCTCCTCTGAGATCTCTCCATTTCGTCAGCTACAGAGCTGGCTTCAAAGACAGCTTCAGCGCCAGAAGGATCCCCATCGTCCCTGGGTTTGTCAAACACGTGGTGAGGGAGAAACGCGATGGCCTTTCCCGTCTTCCCTGGACTCCGTGCTGATCTACCAAACCGCTGCCACAAATCCGCGATGCTTTTGGACGTTGGTAGACCCCATTGGATGATAACTTCGACATCAGGAATATCCATACCCATGCCGAGTGCTGTTGTTGCGACCATGATACGAATGGACGAGTTGTTCGAGCAGAATTCGTCATAAGTAAGGTCCTTATCATACTGTGACGTCCTGGAGGTGAATATGCTAACAGCTCCTGGTGCAATACTCTGTCTGGCGAGCGAGTTGATCATATAATCTGCAACAGCATTAACGACTCGATAGCTGTCGGCGAAGATGATGGTTTTCGGTATGCCCTGATCTCTCTCTCCAAGCGGTTTGTCCACGGCGTCATTTAGAATAAACAATATTGGCGAGAAATCACTCAGCTTATTGCGCTTAATCTTGACAATGCTGATTGAAATTTCTGGTCGATTGACTGAGGTCTTGATGACATCTAGACCCCTCGTCGCTTCAAACTCAGCTCTAAAGCCGGCTTTGTTTTTGATCTCCTTCTCTGTCTCAGCAGTTAACGTCGCTGTACAGCCAAACCACACCGTTTGGTGCGGGACAATCCTCCTCAGCTCCTGGAGCAGGACATAATCGGTTCTGAAGAATTCCCAGTCTACAAGGAGATGAATCTCGTCGATGGCTACCATACCTACGCTGCGTTGAAATTCGGGGACCCTCATCGCCGCTCTGACTTCTGGGCTTGCAGCCTGTTCAGGACCCATGAGTATATGAGTATATTTGCATGCCGCAATATCCCTGAGAAGGTCTCTGTCCTTGTATTTCGTTTCTCCGTCGACAAGGCAGGCCCTGGATCCTGGTATTAAGTTGATCTTTCTCATCTGTTCATCGGCTAACTTCAGAAGCGGAAGAATGACAATGGTAGTCGTGCCTGTGAGTGCTCCGAAGGATGAGAAGATGACAGATTTGCCGAACCCTGTCTTTGCTGCCAACAAGACGTCCTGCCCTTTGAATAGGAGGGTTGTCATCACATCTACCTGCGTTTGCCTGGGATCTCTACCGTCCAGAAGCAGCTTCAAGGCGGCTCGAGTTATACGCGTCATGTCTGCGGAGACCTCATCGACAGGAGGAGATTCTCGCCATTTACGGATGATGTCCTGCAGTTGGGAGAGTGACAGATGATCTGCCCGACCTATCTGACTTGCTAATTGATACGCAGTCACCCTCCTCCTCTTATACCTTCTGTCGCCTGCTGCCTGGCGTGCGGTAGCACTTGTGCCGACCATTGGGACTGGATTGGATGTTATGGAAGTAATTCAATTGGACTCCCCGATGGCTATATAGAGTGAGGCGACTCTCCGGACCAAATATCGAGAGGGTTGACGTTGCTGTTCTTGATGAGGTTGATGGCGCGTTTGGTATGGGCTTGCGCTGGCGCTGAAGCCGGCTTTGAAGACAATATTTGTTAGTTAAACTTCGTTGGGGAGGTCTGCAATTGAACAGGGAGGATCAGAAAAATATATAGAATAATCTATCTCATTCTCAGAAGCTGTCTTTAAAGACGTCTTTAAAGCTGGATTTCATCGATCCCTACGCGTAGTTTTTATTCACTCTTTACTCAATGATGTCAGGGGAACTCTCTCAGTCGGCAGACCAAAATAAATTTTTGCGGAAAATTTGTTGTTCCGCTCCGCAGCGCGGACGGTGGTCCTGCCCGACTGAGTACACTGAGATAACTTTGAGGTATTAATCTCTAAAGACGCGATGCAGCCGAAAGGGATTAAGGACAATTGAACTACAACAACATTTTCAATGCAAGCAATTCATTCAGCCCGTATCAGTGCAACAGCAATTTCAATTCATCTTTGTATACCACTTGCAGGCACGAAGAATCTCAGGCATGGCCAATTTGCCCGGTCAATGTACGGGTGAAGAGGAGACGATGCTCGACCTCAACGGTTCAAAAATGACAGTTTTGGAGCGTCTTGCAAGGATGGAATATATTCGACAGAGAAAGCATCTGGTTCTTGAACAGGAGTTTGGGGAAGATGACAGCTATGGGAAAGGAAAGGAGTCTCATGTGTATTGGCGCCATTGCGCATACGTGACGTTCCTTCTGGCTGATATGTGAGGCTCCTAACCGTGATATTCTACGGGATATGCATTCTCAAATGAACGAATTGGCAGCTAAGAAACTATATACACAACAGGACTAAGGTACTAGCTGCGATTCATGAGCGCGACTTGTCGATCTCGAGAGAAGAGCACCAGAAAATCAGAGCGATCCTACGCTCAGGTAGAGAGACCATAGTCAAAGTCACGCCTTACGCTCTTCGCCGAAACACCCCCGGACACGACCAGCGATTCGCGTCAGATATGTTCACAAGTCTGGCAGGAGTTTGTGCGCTGGCAAGAGCCTACTACTCCCAAATTTCAATTGTGAAAGGGCAGACCATTCCGCCCAAAAGGAAGATGTCTTCCACGCACGCTTTGTCTGAGTAACATGATAGCGTGGCGGCTGTGAACCACACACCGATGACCGTAAAATTTGGGCGTTAATGTGAATGTTTCGGCGGCTTTCAATTATGTACGAATCAGGTCACCCATGTTTTCCTTCATACCAGATTCAATGAATCAGACCAGGGCAGACTCTCTCCTCGTCATCATGCGGTATGAAGGCCACCTCAGGCTGTTTATTTATTACTGTGGAGGCAGTGCCCAACATACGAAGGCGATGAATCGTGATATAGAAATGATAGTCGTGCCAATTTAAGAAATTTGAAGCACTATAAGAACTATAGCACACCCTCGCATCAGACCTTCGATAAAAAACTGTAACCGGAGGATTTACTCATTGCTAACACCATTCAACAGTCATGGCGCCAAAA
>AZGZ01000008.1:396533-410487 GCA_001636715.1 Ascosphaera apis ARSEF 7405 | reverse complement strand
GTCACATTTGGTATCCGTCGTGTGCCATGGGCGTGTTAAGAGGGAGCGAGGACGGTTTGTATACCACCATCGTGCCTTCTCTCGCAAAAAGAAACATTTCCTCGTTTCGCTTGAGAAGGTCTGCCGTGGAAGGCGCCAATGCTTTCAATTTAGTCGCACCTCCCTCGTCCAAATATTGCATTCGACGGAATCGAGATCCAGCGAAATTCAAATCACCAAATGCAAAAGAGAATTGGTGATGGGTGATGCGGATGCACATTGTCTCTGTTCAAGGTCGTATCAGTGCATACTCAAGTGCTGCCTTCAAATTAGTCTTCCTTTGAATCAAACTGCTGCATACTTTCGTGTCGATATGTATGACCTCAATGAGCGTCTTCCACATCAATATATTGACACGGAGTTATCTCCATTTTGGCATATTCAGAAGTCAATAATATTCCGTAACGTACCAAGATTGCCTTGTCGGGCAAGAACGATTTCTGTTGTGCCATTCCTGTAGCATCTCAACGGTGGCAAAATAGCGGCAGTCGCTCCTGCCGTGGTTATACAATTGCTGAAAATTGTCGTCCTTCCACGAATTGGTGGCATCGTAAGCCGTAAATGAGAAAGTCCGTGACCGGAGTATAGCATTCAGACTCTGTTCAGCCCATGATCAGAAATGGTTCCTGTATGGTTTCTTGAGTGGTTGAAATCCAAGGCAAGTGTAGGTGTACCTCTCTTACCGGTTCGATCATTCAATGTGCATCTAATTGATACATGAGATAGCTCTGTTGCTGCTTTCAGATGACGGTGTTTCTCGTATGTGCACACTGAGTAAATGACGCAAATCCTCGTTATCGCCAATCTTCCTTGAAAGAGAGCATGTTGGCTAAAAGTGCTCACTGCATTTCTGCAACAATGAAGACACGCATCGTTCTGGACGACTCAGAACATGGTGCTATAATGATTCTCTTTGCCAAAATCAGGGGCTGGGCCGCGAGGAGTCCTGATAGGTCTGTGAATGAAAGGGGTAACTCATAATTCGGCAGGTTTTGTTTTTGAACAAACCCCAGTGTTTAGTGTCGAGCCATCCTCGCTGCCTGTAGCCTTGGAAGGAACGACCGGCTGCACTTACCCCCTGAAATTGGTACCAGCCATGCCAGGGAAGGAACGATTCACAATTGAGTTTGTCCTATAAGGGCTGTCATAGCTCAAGACAAATGATGTATATTATCTTGCAACAGATAGGGGTGCTCCATACTTGAGGAATGACGATACCATGTCGGTCGAGGTGAGAGTAGGTGAAGGTCCTGGCTCGTGGCGCTGTAGTCGAGAAGATGTAAGGTTCGACTCATGATATCATCATTCATAGAAAATGTCATGTCCCCGTGGTGTAGTTCGGGACCGCATATGCTGAGTGCACGTAACACTGCATCAGCCGATTGTGGCGCAGGAGAGCCGCGAAGTTCTGAACATTTTTGTTATCGTCAAGGCCACAGACGGGACAGGGCTGAGTTTGAATTGGAGGGAGGGCCCCTTCTTCGTCTGCTAGGGAGAGGGGGGGTCGCTCTTTCCTCACTTTCTGACGACCAGCCCCCGTTTGGTATGTAAGTCCTTCTTTATACCGTTCGCTACATAGATGGCAGCAGCGACTAGCATTCCTCGAATTCATTCCTTCCGTGACCAGACGGGGTAACAATTAGAGACGCCCTCAGAAGACCGGCAAAGTCCCCATGGCGTGCAATTTAGTGACTCAGCCATCCCCATGGGCTGTGATGTAGCCTGTAGAATCAGCCTAGACCCCATGGTGGATACGGTAGCAATGGGTGTATCGCCTTGCGGCTGCAAGGAACAGGCTTGTATGGAGCGTGGGGCATAAGGAATCCCTGAGCACTTCAGCCTTGAAGGCCAAGGACTCTGCGGCAGTAAGGGACCTCTTAAAATATCAAGAAAGGAGGCGACATTGCCCGCTTCAGAATTCCTGAGGTTGCAAATTGTGTAAGGCGTAAACCAAATGGTATATTTGGGACGTAATGTGCTTGGGTAGAACCAGTATGTGATGCTGGCTTGATCACCGTCTCACACAGAAATTTTGTGTAGATCGTTATCTTCGATCCTGGTCATCGTGACATAAGTTCCTTTTGAACCAGCTGTTCGAGTAAATAAAATGACAGTGGTTCAATTGGCACAAATACTCAGGGTCAAGTGCGTGAAATGGGAGAGTGAGATGTGGATTGATTGATCAGTCGATCAGAAATTGTCTGAAGTTATGAAGAGAACAACTTCGTTCTATCCTTGAGGAAGGCGCAGACCAGGTCTGATCATTCCCTCTGATGAGGCATGTTGGGACAAACCACCCATAAGGAAAGTACGATGCCCATAGATACCTATAGCACTGTCCACAGTATAACCACTTGTGCTTATCTTTTGGCGGGGCGAATCATCCCTAGCAATTGCTCATTGTACAGCATTGTGCAGATATGTGCTGCAGTGCAGAAACCAAAGTTAAACTTAACGCCAAAATTATGAGAGCAAGTTGATTGCCCACGCCGTTCACAGAACTAGCCAATCTCAATTCTCTCTCTCAAACGGGAAAGCTTGACTTGGACTGTTCATCTCGGCCATCATCCTCCCCGATTCTTTTCCCATCACATAATTAACCCATAGAGTACTCTCCAGATACATCGGCTCGGATATGCGCACATTCGGCATGGCTTCCTGCAGCACAGTAAGAGGAACGAGCACGCCGTTTGCTACTTTCCTGTAGAGTTGTAGCAGCTTAATATATTGCAAGGCAATTGTTGAGACCAAGGTTTGGATATCTGAAGTGCCTTTCGCTTGTATATCGGAGTACTTTGCTATTTGGCAGAGATTAGATACCATGGTCACCAGCAGTGATTCGACTCTGGCGTTCCAATTTGTCCGGATTTTAGAGCCGAGACTCTTCAATTCAGGGGGTGGATGGACGATGTCTCTAAAGCTATAATTTGATGTTGTCAGGAAATACTCCGATGAACCTGGACGATACTTTGGAAGAGTGTAGGACTTACATCAAAGCCCCGCAACCATCAATCTTCTTGCAGTGGGAATACAGTAATCCTTGTATTTCCTTAGGAACGGATAAGCCATTGACTGTAGACTCAGAGATGAACCAAAGTTTGTAATTGGCGGCCCTCTCAACTTCCATTGCATCTTGTATGGAACCCATTCTGAAGTTGTATTGGTGTCATGAAAAGTCCCTTTGTCACGGTATAACACTTCTCTCGCAATATATTCTTCGAGTGACTTCGTGCTGCGATAATAATGACCATGTCTGACCATAATTCTAGATTCAGAAGCTCGGTTTATCCCCATACTCGACTATTTTGAGAGAGGAAGTAGCGACCCATTAGTCGTTTAGCTAAAGGTTCATTTTTGTAGCTTCCAGTATGATGAATATGAGCCTCCAATAGCATTGGTCAGAAGAAGCGGTAAGCTCAGGGGAGGGAAATGGGAGGTTAGGTTTCCCTAGCTGGGTTTTGAGAATTGAGATTAAGTTTGTCAGGCCAGGTAAGTAGAGAGTGTCATATATCCAATTCAGTATCCAGAACTCCATTATCCAATAACCGAGAGAGATTCACAGATGAAAAATACAGAATGCAGCTAGAACGCAATGCCGAAAATATCCAGAATGTAAAAGCGTGGCCTCAATCAAGAAAAAACAACAAATCCCTGCGCCAGAATTATATGGTGAAATTGTAAGTATCAAATTGTGTCCCGTATGCTTTTAGATAAAAGGAACAACCCATTATCTAAGCAGTGTCAATTGGGTATTCCTGTCATTGATTTGCGCTTGATAGAATCGAATACGTGGGAGTACCGCGAGGACATGGAGCGCCTTTTTGGAACATGAGAATGTCTATTCGATGGTTGCTGCGCTTTCTCTTCCGGGGAACCTTCTCTCTGCACAGCTCTCAACTCCATAGGAGTTTTGAATTTTCCAGAAGGATTAGGGTCATGACTAGGTGCAACTGGTATCCCTGTTAGTGCCCACTCTGGTGAAGAACCTGTGCGGGCAAATGTAAGGGCATGGCTCTCGTGGCCAGCAATGAGGAGGTCTAAGCAGTTCGCCTTCTCTGGGTCCTCTGGTCCGTATCTTAGACCGCAGTAGAACCAATCCCACAGGAAACCTTCATCAAATATGTAATTGCGGTAAATTCCCGCGGTGGCACATCTTGTTCTCATCAATATGTACTCTTTGAACAGATCGTCAATGAGATTTGCCCTTTCATGAGGAATCATCGCCTTGTCTAATTTGGTGTGCTCCATTTTGATTGCAGCGATGGCAACTTGTTCACACAAGTCAAAGAACGACACTATTTGGGTTGACGTGTAATGGGTTTCGTCGTCCGCAGAACAGCTGTGGTGGTTGGTAAGTACACGTCCTGTTCGCTATAGAGACCTGCTAAGTCGAACTTACAATCTTCTCATCCTATGTTGGGCAAGGACAATGACAAAGGTATCGTGGCCCATTGAGTTGAGATCATAAGTGTTGGCGTAATGGGGCATCATGAAATCCCACTTTTCGTATTCTGGAGCTGCAAACTGCTCATCAATCCAGGCAGGAAGCGCGCGACGATGGGTCCAACTGAGACGATCATTGAATAGATGCGGCTCAAATAATTGCTTGTCCATCGTGTTGATCCGGGATTAAGTTCAACAATGCAGTGCTTGATATGTTTTAGATTGAAATTACAGAGTTGATGAGCAGTGTTTGGCAGGACTATGAGATTGATGGTCTCCAAGCACTGGCGTGAGGGTCCTTATCAATGCCTGGCAGCTGGTGGATATCCTGGCTGCTCTCAGCCCCACGCTTACATGAATTGAGGCTTAACGACAAGTCACGAAAAGAAATCGTCAGACAGTTCAGCCACTTGCCGCCAGTTGGGTACCGCTGTCACATGAAGACAGTAGGAAAAGTCGTTGAAACGGTCGAAGCTGCTGCCTTGAGTCGTTGCTATCAACAACCAGGCGCGCTCTTAAATTCTCGGGCGCATTTCCAACATAAGTGACGTCTGGTGTTAATCCACTTACTGCTCAGAGACAGCTTTTCGGAGGTAGACTGATGACTGTGGCTCAGGCCACGAAAGGTCTCCATCAACAAGGCATAGCCAACTTGCATGCAAGGTCGAGTGTGCCTAACCAACAGAAGTGCGAATAAATGGCGATGTCTTTCACCGCACAATAATGAAGGCGACAAGATGTAGAGGCTTGGAACCTCACTTGCGCCACTATCGGGCAGATGCCCTTCCAAACAGTCTTGAACATGCACGACACCTGCCGGCGCCTAACATGGAAATAGTACCTGGCATCTGAGAATTGTTCGCATGACTTCCTGCTGCGAATGCGATTGACAGACAGAATGTCAATTCTGTTATAGCATTTTGGCAGTTGGGCACACCGCTGCAGCTCCTTTCTTTTTCTGCATGTGGCGCTTTACCTTAACGTAGGTGCATGTAGACAACTCAGAATCGGGCCAGCGATGCGATGAATCCCAAAGCTCACTTGATGTTTGATCATTCATCCTGGTCCGATAGGGTGATTTGCTGTGAACGATGGGGACTTTGTCTCATTATGCAAAAATCTGCGAATCAGTCATGTAAAGCTTCAACCAACCTGGTGTGGCGAGAATCGGCGACCTTTTGACAAAGGTTATCGCCAGCGACTAGACTTGTAGACAGCTGCTACAAGAGGTCAATTTCTCGGTGACCAGGAAGAGAATAACTTTAGGAATCACAAATTCCAACCCATAGTCGGTAGACTAAAGGAGGCCAAATAGGCCTTCAAACCATCCGCGAGGTATCAAAATGTACAACACCTCGACAACGCTTCCCACAAATAGGAGCATACAATTCGGACATCGTATGGCAGACATGGAGACCAGAAACACTTGACGAAGACGATCGCTTGCTGCGTTGAAAAAGTTGCCTTGAAGCAGTGTGAGCGCAGTAGCTGTCTCGACGACTTTTGTGATTCAGAAGTTCATGCGACCTCATATATGGCCATAGATATAATGCTATTTTGCATCGAGGCCCCTTCATATGCTTTCAAGATTCAGGGTGTATACCGAGTCAACTTGCACCGTCCTGAATAATCACAAAATTTGATAAGGCAAAAAAATTATGTCCCAGGCAACACTCTATGTGTATTTTGCAATGGGCATGGTTTCGTAGTGACCCACGATTCTTCAGGGGCACACAATGACGAAATAGCCTCTGATCATTGTTGCTTCCAGAATACAGGTTGCAATAGCTTGCACAAGACGATAGATACACTAGAATGCATGTAAATTGGTGAGAGGCATCACACCAATGGTTCCTGGCATCACGATGGGATGTAAACAAGACGCGCGATCACGAACCATGGAAGAGATATCACAATTTCAATCAATGGATTTCATTGATGAGAATCGCCGTATGAAACCTCCCATGCTGGGGATCTCATTGCCACTTCTGTTGTTGAAAAATATTAGTATCATCGTCACTCAGGACATCATACCTTTTGAAATCAATCTCATCTAATCAAACAAGTCAACATGTGTCAAGACTCAGGAGAGGTCGTCGACCTTACATGCCCCCAGCTTTTCAAGCATTTCGTTTTTGCTACAGACAGTGAGGTCAGCGATGAGCCTAAGGAGGTGATTGAGCAGCGTCATGAGCACTTTGAGATGTGTTTCCAAAGCATCTTTCATCAAATGCAGGATCTGTATGTATAAGCTTGGGCCAAAGCGATCAGAACGCCCGGCCCCCTTTTAGTTTTCACAATTTAAGAACAAAGCTAACTCACTACCTCTAATTACGATGAAACAGCCTCCGGTCAGTCTCTGATCGCTCCGGAAAACCTCTTCCAAAGTCAAAGGTTGTTCAGGAGTGTCGAACTTTTGAAGACATGATTGCCAACATGGCTATTTTGACTGGTGGTATCCGAAACGATGGGTACTCCAAGAGAAAGGATGCGTTGGTTGAGGCTTCTTTCATGCAGTATATCTTCACTCGTTCAGGTTGCACCAATGCGGGCTACTTCACCGATGAATATTTGATGGAAAACGGTCCAGAATTACTCATTCAGTGGGTCGAGCGAGTTAAGGCCTCCAGGAGAGGTTAAATATTGATTGAGTATGACTGCTGTCTATCAAATAATAAGAGCGTTGTGGCCGGCCCATGGCGTCCTCTACTTCATATTTTGACACAATAATTGGCATATGAATTTTGATGTCAAATTCAATCAGACTGAGATCAGATTGTACCATCATAAATCAAAATCTGCTGGTTATCAAACAGATAACCTACTAATTAAACATTATTCAAGAAAAGAAAAATTATATAAGCCAAACAGATCTCCAAAGATATCAAAAAAACTAATTGCCCTCACAAAGCTCATTTTCCTCCTTTTTCACCTTCTTATCGTCTTCAGGCACGGCTGTTGAAGCTAATGGCGGCTCTTGTTCCAGCATTTCGAAGGGATCCAAACATTCTCTCTTAATCGGCACATCTGTGTCTGTATCGTCTTCCGAGTCCTCCTCTACTTCTGCCAAATTTGGATCTAAGCGATGAGACCTAGATCTCTTTCCAGGTCTATTCATACCATCCCACTCCTCTGTATGACAGTCCCAATATTGCATCCTGAACTGCGTCAAATGCTCCAGATTTCTCGTTAGGGCAGCTCTGGCCGGCTCGAGTATCCCCCTCAAATCAAAATCAAAATGATCAACTATGGTGCTGCGAGGTTCTATCAGCTGGTTGTCAAAAATCCGTAGGAGCTTGACCAGACGGTCAGTAAGTTTCTCTCTACGGGATATAGGCATCCTGCCGCTTTCATCACTGATTGAAATGTTAGCTTTGTGTTTTCACTAACGCGGAATGGAGATACTCACAGTACCCGCGTGATGTGCTTCAACCAGTCGGAATAAAAATTCAATTGGTCTGTGGTGGTAATCCGTTGACTCCCCTCAACCAAAGACCAATACTCAGTCAGTGTATGATGACTTTCAGTATTAGCGTAAGCTACCATCTCGATATCGGTGTCTTCATCATTTTCAACATGGAGTGAGATATTGAACCGATAATTGGCGTCGTAAAACGCATGGTCCTCGCGAAAGTCCGGTGGAATTGGAATCCCCCTGTGATTAGGAGAAGATGTGCAACTTGCCCCTTGAAGAATGTTACGGGCAGCATCGTCCGATGTGCTTCCCGGCAAATATGACCGGCCATAGGACTTGTTGCGGGCATCAGCACTCGGAGTCCTTTGAACATCATGGCGATCTCCCACAACCTTATCGATGAAAGTTTGTCGTGCGAGATCATGGGTTACGGGTGTAGGTGCAACGGGCACGAGGAAGGAGTCCCTAGACGGTGGGGTTTCATCTAGTTCTTTTTTGTCCTCTATGGTATCATTGAGGTGCCTCCATTGTCCCAGAATGTGGACAGGAAGGTAAGACTCGTCAGGAAAAGGATTGAAAACCCTAGGTAAATTGCGCCTGGTGCGAAGGATACCAAGCTGCCCGTCCTTAAAAGCGTAGTAATCCTGAGCTTCAGGGTCCATTGGCAATGGAAGATAGCTCTTTTTGGGATCAGGAGCCACCCATTCATCTGCCTCGATGTTTCTTGGAATTGCAGGCTGACTGTAGGCACGCTTTTTGACCAGCTCCGGAGAATTGGGGTCCAGATTGCGACTTATCGTATCAATACTCGGCGGCTCGATACCCATCAGATTCCATAGAGCGAACGGACGATGAGGCCTAGGAGCAACAATATGCGGGAACATAGCCTGACGATTGGGACACGGCTCGCTGGGTCGTCTTCCTCGCGACTTGAACCCCAAGGGTAAGGTAGGGATATAGGGCTCTTCACGATACTCCCCCGGCATACTTGACCCAAGGAGGTCCTTGAGTATTGGGGAATCGGCTTCGGGTAACCCACTGGACAACCATGGTGAAGGGAGATCAGACGATTCACCTCCCCAAGGCCTCGGCGTGTGAGTTGCAGGATGCTCAGAGAATGAGCTACAGAAATTGGAACCCTCACACATCCGCTGCAGGTGTTCAAAGTAGATAGGATCATATTGCAGAGGATTGTACGGGAATTCGACTGATTCAGGGGTGGGCAGGAAATAGGGGTTCTCAACATCAGTATGCCCATGGGGATCGGCATCTGGGTCCACACCCACAAGATGTTCATCGGCTCCAGGTTGGGGATTAGATGAATGTATCAACTGGGGCTCATCCAACGTTGCAACCCATTCTGTGATCGCCTGGAAAGGGGCCAGGTCTTGACCACTGGCATCAAATCTTCTTGAAGGCATCTTGAAATTCAGTGATGAGGACGGAGATTATTCAGGACTTTGTTTTGTTCAGTATGATAACACCAGGAAATGAGATAATATACGAAACCGACTCTCAACATCTTTTTCTCGCAATGGAAGAATCAAATCCTGATTCTCTCCGGGTCTATCTTCTTAAGTTCGACATTCGCCCCTTTGAAGCATGGTTTTGTACCGCATGGTCTTCGGATATAAGATCCTGCATTCTCATAGGAGGGCAATATCACGCATCCCGCCACAGCTAGGGGCCTTCGCACATCTTGGTGAACAGTCATCGTGAGTATTAGGGCGCCATGGTGATGTTTATGTTAGAATTATTTGGAATGTAAGGTTTCGTGAAATGATCAGAAGGCGATATATGGCGATACGGGTCTGCCACGCAATTGTGATAGGTTCTGTAGAGTTTTATAACTATGATTGAGAATTGGCAGCTAGAAGCCCCTTTTCCATCCATATTCAGGGGGTGAATATCTTGCCATTTTGGTTGACAGAATATTGATGAATGCTTGATGATACATGGAAGGAAATAAGGGGTTTGCAGAATGTCACCCAATTGGCTGATAGATGCTATGAAAAGCCCAGAACTTTGCGTGATTTGTGAGGACTTAGGATAGCAAGGCATTTCAAATCATTGAATTGTTCCTGTTTTCACATATCTTGTAGCAAACGAAGTACCTGCATGCCATATAAATACAGTGTGATATTATAATCCATGGTTTATGATATTTCCAGTGGCCCCTACACCCCCTATCGTTCCTCTATGTTGTATATTTAAGAATCAAACATCCGGTGTACTTTCAAACTCGCTTGATGAAGAGGAAGATGAAGACGGTGGTGATGGAGACCGGTCACCTTCAGTCTTAGCCAAAGAGGCAAACTCAACCCCCCTGATCGTGAGAATTCCCATAGTCCGCCGAATCTCCTCAAGATCTGGATTCATGCCCATGAACCGAGCTAGCACGATGTAAGAACGCAGTGACCGAAGCAAGTGGTCGAGGCAGAAGCTATCCCTGCGAAGTATTCGCTCATGGATTTTTCCCACATCTGCAAGGCCGTTCAGAATATTGGTCAAGTAGACAGCAGCTTTTTCGGGTGGTATAGTGAGACTTTTGTCTTGGTCGGCATCGAGGACCGCTTGACAGACGTGATAAAATAGTCAGAGTAGTAGAATCAAGAGTCTCTACTTGGGAATACTTATCTCATTATGAATCGTATTCACACGGTCAAGGGCAGCTACAAATGCATTTTTCATTATATCATGGCTTGTTTCCTCTTTCTGGTTATCCGGCTCTGCATTCGAGGTTGAGGCACCGTTGTGGTCTCCCTTGAGATCGTCACATTCGTTGATAGACGTCATGTTCCTTGATATCAACTGTGTGATTTCCTGTCTTTGATGAGAGCGTCTCATTCTCGTTGAATCTTTCTTTTTTTTTTTTTTTTTTTTTTTTTTTTTTTTCCAAAACTGTCGACAAGCTTGATAACAGAAAATGTCCATTGCTCGAGGAAAGTGCATCCTTCAGCAGTTCATTCATAATCTGCTTCTTGTGCTTATTACAACGAGTAATTTTCCCCCATATATCAGTTGTCAGCAACATAGACAATATCCAATATTTTCCAATCATGCCATCATTATTTAGGTCAGTTATAGGGGCCTTGAATAGTCTCATGGCTGAAACCTGAGAACATGGTCTTGAAGAAATTGAACCCCCTCAACTCAGGGGCTCGAGTGCCGAGTAGGCTTACCTTTTCTCACATGTGCGGTTTCAGACACACTTCATTTCAAGTCAAGTATATTTTTTCTTTTCTTTTTTCCTTCTTGAGCTACGCAGTACCATTCTTCTCAAAAGCCTCATCTAACCGTTATACGTCGTTCTTCATATCCTACATAGCTATCGAAGCTGAAGAATCTAAGCAACACCGAGATGGCCCTTATCAGATGGGCTAGTTGCGCAAATACAACCCATATATACTCACTATACGTACATAAAACCACCAGAGATTTGATATTCTTACTTACTCAAAGCGGTCACCAGAAAAACAAAATACTGAAGAGATGAAGGATAGCTCGGCACAAATTCTGCGCAGATCGTTGAGCGCCATGACCTCCAGACTGGATAGCACGGCCGCTCCAGCCACAAAGGTGCATTGATAATCACTCTTATCGTTTTGTCGTGACGATTGTTGATGCTATCAATATACACCGACGATAGAACATTGAATGAAATTGACGATCCTGTGTGGTGATGTCTAAGAAATTTGCTGGGCGTGAGTTGAGTACGCAACGTAAGACAACCAAGTAAATCATGGCGGCGATATATCTGCTGGGCAGCCACTATTACAAGCGATGTTTGTATGATTTGTGAACGTGCAACATTCAATGGCTCCTGAAGAAAATCAAATCAGACGCCGCGTGATCTAATCCTTAGTGATGCCTGCAGAAGACCAATAGACAGTAGAAAAATTTCAGAACTTTTGCTTCCATAGCTGCTCGACAAGAGATGAAGGCTTTCAATAGCCCGCGATAGAGTGTGTGCTGTACGGTCTATTGCAAAGAATTATGACACAAAAGAGGGAATAGATACGTAGTCCGAGTCCATGCAGGCAACAGAGGTGGGAATACATAGAGCAACCTTGATCTCCTGTTGTTGCAGTGGAACGGCGAGGTGATGTCCTTCAGAATATATGAAGAGGTAAGATAGAAAGTACATTGGTAATGAAATGGGAATCAGCTGGTGGCTTATAGAATAAACGCCAACAAACGATGAGGCAGTGTGTGTATGTAGAAAACCAAAGAAAGCTGTTTCTTGCTCGCCAGACGGACAAAAGCAAGATAATGAGGACACGACCATCTCTTAGATAATAAGAAAAAACCCTTCTTTGGGCATAGAAGTTTGTATACGCTGCGCCAAACGAGAAAATTAGACAGGAGTCAGAATAAAAGGAAAAGGTCACAGACAAGTATTTATGAGCAATATCAACAGGAACAAAAGAAAGTTATTGTTCAGATATACCGAGTGAACCCCATTAGCGTAGATAGATAAATAATGGCAGGATAAATAGAAACATGTAACAGAGACAACGATTCCGAAAAAAAAAAAAGGAGGGTACGGAAAGTGAGATAGATGAAAATCCTTGCAGAGAACAAGAGGTGGATAGGGTATTATACCTCGCGGGCGACGGTGGTGTCAGGGGTTGCATTTGAAATGCAGGCACACGAATCCGGAGGGCGAAACATAAGCCAGTTGAATGTTTGACCCTCAAGCTCAGGAATCCATGATAACAATCCATTCCCTTGGCTGACGAAAAAGCCGGCGAGAATGTTGATAGTAAAATCAGGTGCAGTAGCGTTGATAGTGGTGGCAGCGGTCGTCGTTACATCGCGATTGTTGATTGTAGTGCGGATAGAGGTTGAATAATGCACTCAAAGGGCTGATCATACACGACAATAGACCCCGGGCCAGCCTGTCCAGGTCGTATTGTACATGTAAGCATGTCAATGAAACTGCCGTCTCCTCTTTGCCTCGCTTAGCCCATGAGAACCGTGTTGTTTCGCTGGCATATCAAATTTCATGGGCAGTTGAGCGACGCAGGCGGGATGGTCGGATTGAAACGTAACGAAGAGAAGGTTCATTTGTGTCGCACAGAGTTGCCGCCAAATTCAATTCAAACGACCATATGTGACACGAGATAGTTGTGTCCTCGGCGTGTGAGTATTCTCATCGGCGCATCAATACCACCGGCGTTGCAATTGAAGATGTAAACTGAGCAGCCGATGCGTATATCATAGTATAGACCTGATCGCAGTGTCGTGACGTTGCTTGTCTTTGAGAACCATCTTTCACGGCATTCCAAATGCCCCCTCTTCAGCATTGTGTCAACTAGGCCGCCTTCCACTTAAAGCGACCACAAGTGATCGGGCGCGAAGTAGTTTGAGGTAAATGTGACCTGAGCTATGAAAACAGCAACCGAACAAGGCAGAAAAGATATGAAGAATCGCAGATTTGAATTTCGTAACAAGCCGTGCCAGAGAATGAACTGGGGAGATGTTTGGAGAGACTTCCTGAGCAATGGATTTGATGGGGTAAAAAGAATTGGGTTGTATTTTAGATCATCTCTCTTCTCACACACATATTCCCTTTCTCACCCCTGTGAAAGGTTGCAGGAGACGATATTCGAGGTGCAGGAAGAAAACATGACGCGAATGATACGTTTGGAGACAGACAAGGCAAAAAAGAAAATTCAAGATCGTTTCAGACTTTTTTTGTCATTTTAAGATAGTCGTGGTTTGTCGGAAGTATCTCAATGTATTGAGATATCCTAATAGTAGCCTTGATCAGGGTTTGTGACCTAGTTGGGTTATGCAAGTCAGTAACTCAAGTCTTCCAGAAAAAGGAGCCTTATGAAGTGAAATTGAACGCCGGGGAGATATGTCTAAGACATGAGTCCCATGTTCCAAGGGAATACCTCACAGTCCCAAACCACCTCCCCGGCACATGTCAACCAGCAAAGGGTACGGATTATCTCCTACCTGAAGTATCTTCCTTGAATAATCTTGATCATCCGCAATACTCCCATTGCTCAATCTCCTCTGAGCACTAGGATCCAATCTCTGATCATG
>AZGZ01000008.1:370046-388559 GCA_001636715.1 Ascosphaera apis ARSEF 7405 | reverse complement strand
ATATTTTTATTTTATTTTTTTTATATATCAAACATCTATCATCGTCAACCTCATATCAAAGTCAGACTTATCCCTCAACATCAACATCTTCACACCGTCACTGCTTCTTCTAGTTGAAGAACTGCCCGGTTTGAAGAAGCGTGAATATGGCCTGGCGTAAGAACGACGGAATCACCGGCTCCAACAACATCCCTCTGGGCACTCGCCGGAGGTTTGGTGGTGATGCTGAAGAGAGTGCCTCTCCTGCTGATTATGCTGCTGCTCCCGCCTCGTCTGCTGATCCGGTCAAGCGTGGGAGAAGCCCTGTGAGGGGTGAGCCAACTTCTTTCTTTGTCCCCTTCTTTCCCCCCCTCTGTGCAGTTATACTGACTCGACTTGTTTGACAGCTGACCCGCAACCTGATGATGGCACGACGAAGAGACGCAAGAAGCGTAATCGGTGGGGAGATGCTCAGGAGAACAAGGCTGCTGGCCTGATGGGTTTGCCTACTTTGATCATGGCCAACATGACAAGTGAGCAGTTGGAGGCATATACGCTGCACTTGCGTATCGAGGAGATCAGCCAGAAGTTGAAGATCGACGATGTCGTTCCGGCTGATGGTGATCGGTATGATTATTTTTCCCTCTCATTCTTTTCTTTTTCGATCCGTCCGTCTTTTGAAAAGATTGCTAACGAGGCTTTTTCTTGTCAGATCCCCCTCCCCTCCTCCCCAGTACGATAATTTTGGTAGACGTGTCAACACCAGAGAATACCGTTACCGCAAGCGTCTCGAAGACGAGCGCCACAAGCTGGTCGAGAAGGCTATCAAGACTATCCCCAACTACCACCCTCCAGCTGATTATAGACGTCCGACAAAGACCCAAGAGAAGGTCTATGTCCCCGTTAATGATTATCCAGAGATCAACTTCAGTATGATAACTAACCCTTCAACTCCTTCTAACCATCTGCTTATGCGTTTTTTCTCTGCTGCTGTTTTGTTCTTGTTTGTGTTTGTGATGGAATTGGGTGCAAGGGGATCAGTATTGTCGACAAGACACAATACGCCTTGTATCCTTTATTCTACCATTGCGCGTGTCTGGCCCGTTTGATCCAAAGTGGTTGAATGGGTGTTTACACTAACCTCTCACCTTTCATCTTCTCCCCCCCTCCCCTTTGCTTGGCTGACTAACCACCACCACCACCATCATCATTATGCCCTGGCTTTCCTACATCTCTACTCCTTTTTCGTAACCAACAGATACTAACGCCTAGCTCTCTTATTTCCCACTTTGAAGTTGGCTTACTTATCGGCCCTCGAGGCAATACCTTGAAGAAGATGGAGACCGAGTCCGGTGCGAAGATCGCTATTCGCGGTAAAGGTTCCGTGAAGGAAGGTAAAGGCCGGTCCGACGCTGCGCATAACAGTAATCAGGAAGAGGATCTGCATTGTTTGATCATGGCCGATACGGAGGAGAAGGTGAATAAGGCGAAGAAATTGATTCATAATGTCATTGAGACGGTGAGTGTGCCTTGAAATCCGTCCCATATCATCTATCTGATTTGAAAGTCATTTTGCTGATATATCCGTTTTCACAGGCTGCATCTATCCCCGAAGGACAGAATGAATTGAAGAGGAACCAGCTGCGTGAACTTGCCGCGCTGAACGGTACTCTCCGTGACGACGAGAATCAAACGTGTCAGAACTGTGGCCAAGTCGGCCATCGTAGGCACGAGTGTCCCGAGCAGCGCAACTTCACTGCCAACATCATCTGTCGTGTCTGTGGTAACGCAGGACACATGGCGAGAGATTGTCCTGATCGTCAACGGGGAACTGATTGGCGGAACTACGGACCACGCAGACAGGGTGACGCTGTTGATCGCGAGATGGAGGTGAGTCGACCTGAACCCCCCGTTTTTCTGTTCCACCATAGCTTTGCAAAGTCTTTTCCTTTTTTCTCTGTCTGTGCCTTTGCTCATAAAATTTATAGCAACTCATGCAAGAACTCGGCGGCGGCTCTGAACAACGCCTTCTCGAAGCCGGACCCGACGCCCCCACCGAAGACTCCCGCGATCAGAACCGACCTCTTAAACCCTGGCAACGCGGTCCAACAGGCGGTCCTGCTCCCTGGCAACGTCGCGAGAGCAGCAATGCCGGCGGCGGCAGCGGCTACGACTCCTACGGCCCACCACCCCCTCGCGACCACGGCGGTCCTCCACCTCACCGCGGTGGCCCACCACCATGGGCTGCGGGCGGATCAAGGCATGATCGCGACGATAGATACCGCGGTGATCGTGGAGGGGATGATAGGTACGGCCATGGTCATCATGGGGGATACGCTGGCGTGCCTACCGGTCCTGCGTCGCATATGGATGCTGGTGCCGCTGGTGCTGGTCCTGGTGCTGGTGCGCCTAGACCCTGGGCAGCAGCAGCTGCTGCTACGGCTGCTGTTCCCCCTCCACCCCCTCCTGCTGGTCCTGCGGCTGGTATGCCCCCCGCGCCAGCTGCAGGCGGGTATGCTGCGTATGGGTATGGTTATCCAGGTGGATTCCCTGGGATGCCCGCGCCGGGTATGCCTGGCGGTGGTGCGGTACCGCCTCCTCCTGGTATGGCTGCTATGTATCCTGGGTACGGAGGTGCGGCTGCTAGTCCTCCGCCTCCACCACCGCCTGGGGATGCTCCTCCTGCGCCGCCTCCACCTCCTCCTGTAAGTTTGCTTCTTCCTTCTTATGTGTGATGCGCATTGTGCTGACTGTGATGTGATTTTCTTGCTCTTTAGCCACCAAGCGAGCCTGCTCCTCCTCCACCTCCACCACCAATGTAAAGCTGTGGGGATGGGATGTGGATATCAATTGAGATTGAGCGTGTGATTGTTTTGCTTTTGAACTAACTTCGCAGTATACATGTTTCTACTGATTGCTTTGATAAAATTTTTATATCTAGTTTGATGGATGTTTACCTGGACTGATGGACGAACTGGAACAACTTACCCCGTCCGGCGTGACGTTCGTCCTTGTAGTATGCTTCAATGGATTTTATCCTGCTATCTGCGGATGCTTGCGAGAAGAGGCATGGATGAGGTTGCTCTAGCAGATTGAGAGGTAATCATCTTTTGTTGTATATGCATCTGAAATTGAAATCGAAATGGTCTGCCTACACTGCATAGTATCTACTTTCATCTTCTTCTACAACTTTTATCGTAGCATCTACAACATCTCGAGTCTCGCACTCGCTTTCTCGACGACTACTAATGAATCACGTCACCCATGCATGCGTTCTTTGGAATTACGTTACAATCCTAAGGAAGGAAATTGGCTTTTCGCATCGCCCCCTGACTGGCTGTTTGCCGCACCAGCTCCAACCCCTGAAATTGAGCTTGGAGGGGAAGTTTCTTCTCCATCACCGATGAGAGCTGTTCACATCATTCTCAAATGGTAGGATGTGTATGAATATATGTATTGAGGGGAGATAATGCGTGGATTAGACGTGTGTGATGACCCTCCAATTCTACGAAGAAAACATGTTATGCCCCTGGCGAGCAGACTGTGGTGCATGGTGCTTTTGAAGGAGTTAACGTGGAATGTGTGAGTGAGATATACAATGGATATCGGAGAATATAATCAGAGACGAGATCATTCAATGTCAAGAAATTTTTGGAAATGGAGAATATTGACATGACGAGTGCGAGATGAGCATACATCTTCAGCGGGAAAAGACAAAAAAAGGACAAAAGACGATGCGATGGAATCAATACTTTGGACAATATCAAAAACGACAAAACTTTCTTTAGATGATCAAACGAAATAAAACAATAAAAGGACAACAATATGAAACAGTGAAAATCCAAAAACACATCACAACCAAATAGAGAGCATCAAATCGTCACAGACATCAAGAGGGGAAAGATTATGAGAATGGAAAGTAGAACATGACGCGCAAACTAAAACCAACTCAATTGTTTAGTTGCTGTTGTCACTGCGACGGTAACCGAAGAGGCTGCCGAAGAAATTGACAAAGATCATGCGCCAGAAGGCCTTGAAGAAACCATCGTGCTGCTTGACAGCAACGGGGTTGTGCGACTGCGTATTGGTCTTGTTCTGCGCCTGTCCAGCTGGAGTCGAACTCTCAAGATCTCTTGATGTTTCCTCAGCGGGCTGTTCAGTAGTCTGTTCGGCAGGTTGCTCAGCAGGTTTGTTAGACTCCTCATCGACGGCAGGGGTAGCGGTCACAGGAGCATCCTCGGCAACTGGTGCCGCAGCTGGCTCACTTGGCTCCTCTGTCCTCTTGTCGTCCTCCTTGGCAACGGCAGGGAATGGTGCGAAGGGAGTTTCCTTAGCACCCTCAGCTGCGGGCTTGCTTGGCTCCTCAATGGGCGACTCTGCCCTCTTCTTGACGGGGGTAGCGGGACGCTTGATGCTGGGGCTCATAGCACGAAGGGAGAGAAGGGGAGGAGCATTCTCATCGACCTTGACAGACTCTCTAGGAGGGGTAGAAGGCCGCTCGGGCTCTGGTGCCCGGACATCAGCTGGCTGATCTTGCTTGACTTCCTCAGCCTTCTTCTTCTCGATAACCGCAGGGATTTCCTTCTCAGCCTCAGCTTCCTCTGGCTTGACTTCCTCCTTAGCCTCCTCGATCTTGTCCTCTTCGGGCTTAGGCTCCTCCACAGGGATCTCCTCCTTGGGCGCCTCAGGCTTGGTTTCCTCCTTAACGGGCTCCTCAACCTTAGACTCCTCAGCCGGAGCAGCCTCGGGCTGCAGACCCTGCTTAGCAAGGTCCTCGACAAACGCATCAGCCACTGGGGCAATCTCGGCCTTGATCTCAACACCCGTAGGAGCAGCCTGCTCGGCAGCAGCAGGTCCATCCTCGCGTGCGATCTCATCAAGAGGCTTCTCCTCGTCAGCGGAGGAAGCCTTGTGAGAATCTTCAACGGCAACCTCCTGTGCCTGGAAAGCGACTGGGGCAGCCACTGCTGCAGCAATGCCAAGGGCGGCCGCCGCCTCCTCCTCCTCCTCCTTCTCTTCCTCAGGCTTGGGCTCTTCCTGTACCTTTTCCTCCTCGACGGGTGCCGATTCAGCCTTCTGTTGCTCGACGACTGCAGGAATATCCTTCTCAGCCTCGGCCTCCTCTGGCTTGACCTCCTCCTTGGCTTGCTCGATCTTCTCCTCTCCAGTCACAGGCTCTTCCTTTGCGTGACTTTCCTCAACAGGAGCCGAGGGAGCATCCTGATTGACTTCATCGGCCTTCTGTTGCTCGACGACTGCAGGAATCTCCTTCTCAGCCTCGGCCTCCTCGGGCTTAACCTCCTCCTTAGCCTGCTCAATCTTGTCCTCGGACTGTTCCTCGGGCTTGTTCTCTTCCTTAGCCTCCTCGAGCTTATCCTCGGCATGACCAATGTGCTCCTCAGGAATGGTCACAACCGGCTCAGGGATAGTAACAGCGGCAGCCTCAGCAACGACTTCGTCGTCCGCCGGGGGTGTGTCCTTCACAGTCTCCTTCATCTCATTGAGCTTATCCTCGGCGTGGTCGACGTGCTCCTCAGGCTTAGTAAGAGCTGGCTCAGGAACCGTGACGGCAGCTGCTTCAGCAACAACCTCCTCATCAGTGGGAGGTGTGTCCTTGACAGCCTCTCTAGTTTCTTCGAGCTTGTCTTCGGCATGGCCGACGTGCTCCTCAGGCTTAGTGGTTGCTGGCTCAGGAACGGGAACGGCGGAGATCTCAGCAACAACCTCCTCATCCGCTGGAGGGGCGGTCTTAACGGCCTCCTTTGTCTCCTCGAGCTTGTCTTCGGCATGGCCAATGTGCTCTTCAGGGTTGGTAGCAGCGGGTTCAGGAACGGGAACCGAAGTGACTTCGGCAACGACCTCATCTTCGGCAGGTGGAGCAGCATGAACATCAGCCTTCTCATCCTCGAGTTTGTCCTCGGCGTGACCAACATGCTCTTCAGGCTTAGTAACAGCAGGCTCATCGACGGGAACACCAGACATCTCAGCGACGACCTGGTCCTCGCTAGGAACACCCTTCTCGGCTTCAGCCTTCTGAACTTCCTGTCTTGCCTGTTCAAGTTTGTCCTCAATTGTGACGGTATCGACGGGGCTCATGATGGGGGCCTCAGGAGCGGGGACAGCAGCAACCTCAGCGACAACCTCGCCCTCGTCGGGGACAACTGGGGTCGCAGAGTGTGGCTGCTCAGACGCGATCTTGGTGAGGACTTGGGAGTCATCGATATCGGTGTTAGCAACTTCGGGGCTCTTAAGTTGCTCAATAACGTCCTCGGTGGTCACGGCATGCTCATCAAGATCGGTTTTGATGGGGGCAGGGACGGGAACAGAGGTAGCTTCCGCGACAACCTCATCCTCAGGGGGGATAGGAGAGGTAAGAGTGTCCTCTGCCTTGACTTCATCCTTAGCCTGCTCGATCTTATCCTCGGCGGTTTCGGTATGGTCTTCGGGGTTGGTCTTGGTGGGGGGAGGGACAGGGACGGCAGCTGCCTCCTCAACAATCTCGGTCTCATCTGGAATTGGGACGGACTGCACCTCCTTTGTCTCATCCTTGTGCTCTTCCGTAGGCTCAGATTCAGTATTCTTGACCTCGTCCTTCACTTCCTCCTTGGTAGCTTCCAACTTATCCTCAACATGACCGACATGCTCCTCAGGGTTTGTAGCAGCGGGCTCGGGGACAGGGACAGCAGCGACCTCCTCAACGATCTTATCCTCCTCTGGAACAGGAACGTCAGTCTTCTTTTCCTCAGGCTCGGCCTCCTCCTCACCCTTGACCTCTTCCCTAGTTTGCTCAAGCTTATCTTCGAGTGTCACAGCATGCTCTTCAGGCTTAGTAGTAGCAGGCTCTGGGACAGGCACGCTGGCAACCTCAGCAACAACTTGATCTTCCTCGGGAACCTCCTCAGGGAGAGTGACATGCTCCTGAACAACATCCTTGACCTCTTCAGGTGTGATCTCGCTCTTAGGTTCCTCCTTGTCATCACCAGTAACCTCCTTCTTGGTCTGCTCGAGCTGGTCTTCGGCAGTTACGGCATGCTCCTCAGGCTTTGTAGCAGCAGGCTCTGGGACAGGCACGCTGGCAACCTCAGCAACAACCTGATCTTCCTCGGGGACCTCCTCAGGGAGAGTGGTGTGCTCCTGAACAATATCCTTGACCTCTTCAGGTGTAATTTCACTCTTAGGTTCCTCCTTGTCATCACCAGCAACCTCCTCCTTGGTCTGCTCGAGCTGGTCCTCGGCAGTCGCAGCATGCTCCTCGGGCTTGGTAGTAGCAGGCTCAGGAACGGGGACGGCAGTGACCTCAGAGATCACCTCGGCCTCCTTGGCGTCAGTTTTATCAGTCTTGGGCTCCTCTGCAACCTCATCCTTCGTAGACTCGAGCTTGTCCTCAGCATTGGCGGTAGTCTCCTCCTTAGTAGGCTCCGAAACAGGCTCGGGAACAGTTGTAGCTTCAAGGACATCTGTTGTCTTGGCAGGGAGCTCTTCTGGTTTGTCTTCGTTTAATTTATCTTTGCTCTCCTCAATCTTGTCCTCAGCATGGCCAACATGCTCCTCGGGCTTTGTGACAGCAGGCTCAGGAACGGGGACTGCTGGAACCTCGACGGGCTCATCAGCGACTGATGGGGCAGCCTGTTCGCCGATCTCAGCCTTGACGTCTTCCTTAGTAGACTCAAGCTTGTCCTCGTCATTTGGAGCGTCCTCACGCTTAGGTTCTTCCTTGGTCGCATCATTCTTAGAGTCCTCAAGCTTATCTTCTGTGGTCTTGAGGTCCTCGGGAACTTCAGTCTTGACTGGGGCGGGGACTGGGGCGGATGGAACGTCAGCGGGCTCATCAGCGACGGATGGAGCAGCATCTTCACCCTTCTCGGCCTTGACATCCTGCTTGGACTCCTCAATGACGTCCTCTGCATTCTTAGAATCCTTGTCCTCCTCCTTGACTTCTTCGGGCTTGTGTTCCTCCGCCTTTGGCTCCTCGGTGTGCTTCTCTGACATGATCTCGTCGAGAAGTGCCTGTGCCTGAGAGGTAGGGATCTCACTGGGCTCTGCGGAAGTGTTAGCCAGGGGGTCCTCCACGAGCGTCTCCTTGACGGGCTCGACTTCAGCGGGAGCAGCGTGAGAGTTCTCTTCGTTAGGAGTCTGGAGTGTCTCCTTGAGCTCGTTGACATCTTGCTTCGAAGCCTCTGGGACGGTCGCGGGTGTCATTGGCTCCTCATTCTGCTTCGACTGCTCAGTATCGGCAGCGACGTCCTTGGCGACACTGTCTTCGTTCTTCATTTCGGCGTCGTTTGACGAGGGGTGAGAGTCTGTCTTAGATTCTATAGATGATGATGTTAGACAACGAGAAAAATCATTTGCAATTGCGCGATTGAGTAAATAGGCAGAAAAACTTACCCTCCTTGGTCTCTGATGGAATTGACTCTTCACTTGTCTCCTTCTGTGGCGCAGACTCCTGTGTCACCTTCTCAGTAGGAGCAGAAGTATCGATTTCTGCGGGCTTAGTCTCCTCTAGCTTCTCGGCTGGAGAAGTATGAGAGACCTCGGCGGGGTTCTCGGAATTCTTATATGCAAACAGCAAACATCAGTTCAGGGCCCCTCGTTTAATTGAGTTCCATCACACACACAAGCGCACACACAGGTAGAGCACGGCACGAACCTTATCTGCGACATCACCGGCAGCCGTAGGGGCAGTGGCATCAACAGGCTTGACCTCCTCATGGAGGCCATTGGTGTGGTTTTCTTGCGTCATTTCAGCAGGAGTGGTGGTAGCAGCCTCAGTCTTGGACTGCGACTCTTCTGTTTCTGTAGAAGTAGGATGGGCGTTGTCGACGTTATGCTCCGACTTCTCATCACTGGGAAAAGTGTCAGCCTGATAACTATCGTCTTCACCCTTTACTGTGTCAGCATCATCGTGGGAATTGAGGGTCATGGCGTCGGTGTCGGTGTTGTAGGCTTCGCTCTCCTCTGTAGTGCTGGGAGAGTCTGGCGGTGTCTGGCCAGCAGCGACGGCAGCGTTTTGCGCCCTCTTGCGCTGTCTGGCAGCCCTCTTCTTCGCTGCCTTCTTTGCTGCTTTCCTCTTTGCTGCCTCGTCTTTGGCGACGTCAGTGGCCGCAGGAGACTCGTTGGTGTTGGCTTTCACTTCTGTGGAGGGATGACAATGGTGGTGGTGTCAGTCGAGAGAGGTTCGCTTGAGATACGCCCATGCGACATGCGACATGCTACATGCAACATGCGCAGCGAGATTTGAGATATTCTTACCGTCATTAGTGAACTCGACTGGACTCTGGAGAGCTGCCATGACTGGCGATTCCTCGATGACAATGGACGAGAGGGAGGAAGAAGAGAAAAGTCGAGTCGAGTCGATTTACAGCAGGGAATGGCTGATGAATAGCGCGCGCACCCTTGTTTTCCGATCGACGACGATGAAGGAAATTTTGATGTGAAATCAAGAGAGAAGAAATAAGAAATAAGAAAAAAAGTTGCGCTCACAACAAGGATGGCTTGATATCAAATATGCCAGGTCAGACCGTGATACGCTGGGAATGATGTCTTCAAACAAACAACAGCACAGAAGTCTGCGAATCTCTATGGCTGTGTCTCTGTGTTTGATGCCTTCGAATTAGCAAGAAGAAGAAGAGAACCAGCGAATAGCGCAGGAAAAGAGATATAATGACAACAGAGTCTCTCGGTCAATGGATAATATCAGACATAAAAAGGAATCGCACGCACGGTCAAAGAGATAGACAGAGAGAAGACCAGGCAATTGGGCTGGTATAGTGGGGGAAAAATTTGTCTTCAGTCTTTCTTGTTTGTTTGAAACACGGCAAAAGCAAACAGATAATGATCAAGATGATGATGATTATGATGAAGATGATGATCAAGATGGGAGAATATGAAGCCCTCCAAAGAAAAGGACGAATTTACAGCGAATTTGCAGTCTTAAAGAACCACAGGGAGGAAAACCGAAGGGCACGGAATGACAAGACTCATCGCTGAGGCACAAAAAACAAGACTCAAGGGACAAAAGGGACAAAAGAGCAAAAATATTCCAGGACCAGAGCCATATCCTAGGACCCGGGGGAGAGAGGGGCCCAATATTTTCCTGCACGAGCAGTGGGAACGGGAGATACGTACCGCACGGAGAGAGGGAACAGTGATGGCAGTGATGACGATGATGGCGATGATGATGATCGATGGCGATAATGATCGTTGATGGTGATGGTCGCCTTCGTCGAGATGGTGATTAATTAATTGATCACTTCAAGAAACGAAGAAACAAAGTCGATCCTCCAGATGCGATGGCGCCCTGGGATGCTGCTTTGCTTATATTCCTGCGCAAATGACAGGGACCAATGCAGTATCCTCCGTATCTTTTTCAACTTGCGCCCTCTCGTCTCGTCTGCGTCTGAGTCTGGGTTTCGTCTCGCCTTGTCGCTAGTTCGTCAATGCTGTTCGTTTCGTCGCAAACACCCCTCGTTCGCCGTACAGATGAATTTTGCTTGCGTATGGCCCGATCGCAAATGATAGGCCTCTCTCGTCTGGTTATCGGTGCCGCTCGGTTTTGCACTTGCACGCGCCTGTGGTGATGAAATTGGGTTCAGCGAAATTTAATCCTGATCCTGGTCTGATCAAAAGGAAAATGCCGTTTGGAATGCCGTCTTGCTTATGACTGATAACGATGAAGTCCCGCGGCACGTTATGCTTGTGATCGATTGATTGATGGATTTCTTGATTGAGAGATCGATTCCTGCTTCTGCTGGGTTCATCGATGGTTGGGTTTTTCTCTCGTTATGCCAGGCGTATTGAATCCTGGCCGATATTCTCAGCTTTTACGGATGGAGTGGCTCGTGAGATATGCGAGGCACCTAGTATATCAGTGGACTGCTGGCGTTTTCACTCTGGCTTCTGTCCTGTTGGAAGGAGATTTTCGTCTTCAGCTTCTCTTTTTCTCTTTCTAGACTTCAAACATCGAGTTCTACACACTCTCAAAGGAAAAGCAGAGAAGAAGCGACAAGTATTGCTACATGAAGGAATTGGTCCCTTTTTCTCTTTTACGCGCAACATCATCAGTCCCTTTTTTATTCTTCTCCCCGACTGGAATGGTCAAAAAATGATGCAGATAAATGGCAGGATTTTACGATCTTCATACAGACAAGACGGCCTACATGACTAGTCGCTGAGTTGTGATTGTGAGAGCTGGTCGATTCGATGTCAAGTCACGACAAGATATACAAAGGTCCAGATGCTACGCGCACCCTGGAGATAAACCTTCGTCGTGGACTGATGTGCTGGCAGCTGAATTGTATGTATATCGTCATGGGTCATGGCATGATGGCTGCCAATTGCGTTTTCGCGTTTTCATGCCCCGCGAGGATTTGCCCCTTGACCCGATATTTCTTTTTTTTGATCTCTTTTTTTTCTCGCTACTAGGATAAGGGACATGCTCAGGCAATTGATTGCCCCTCCTTTAGGGTGATCGAGCTGGATCGCCAGGTATCTTATCAGGAACCGGCCTGACGCAGCATCTACATTTCTTTTTCAAGATATATTGATGCTTTCTTTTCTATTTCCCCCCGACCAATATGTTTGCCCAATTGACTTCTTGACTGGATTGAATTCAGCTACAGGTCCTTGGTATCTTACTTCATCCAATTCCGTCAAGTTCCTTGTTACATATACATATGTCTTATCCTGTGAAGTTCTCCAAGGTGGGAGAGACAATGTATTACGGAGAACAGACACACCAGCGCTCACCTGCGACTGACCAGCTCATGAGATGACTGGATTATACTTCTGCTTCATCTGATTTCTCTTCACGATCAGATGCAAATCCATATTCTACCCGTATTACAGACAAATGCCGTTCGTCGATGAGTATGGCCTGGCCAGGCCCGGTCTTCGTTTCGCCCTGCGTCATCCAACTCACATGCAACATTTTCCTGTCAATGAGATTTCCACGCCGATGTGGTCAATTGACTCAAACGAGTCATCAAGAATTAATTCCCATTCACCTCGAATGGAAAAGGATGTTTTCCCCCTATGTAGTAGGAATGGCCATCACCCCATACTCTACCCAATCTCATGCGGCCTCATTTCATCTCCCCTCGATACGTATGTACTCGTTTGCATTTCGCTGCCTACAATGTAGAATACATACCCCGGAAGCGTTTTCCTGCAACAATCAAGCCATACAATATTCCGTCATAATTCTTTCTTTAGACCAGCAAGGATTACAGTACATACTCCTCAAGGTCATCATGAGAACTTTGGCGCGGAGCGGCACCGCGGGCCGTGATTCAAGGATCCCGCCCGCCACCCCCAAAAGACATGACATGAAAAGCGAACAACCGTTGCTGCAAATCCACGCGGGAGGCCGATGGCGATGCGTGATCTCGGATTGGGGGGCAATCCGCGCCCGCTCTATGCATGGAGGGGTTCAAGGGGAAGGCAAAGGAAGGGAAAGGGGGTTCTCAGAGGCACGCCAGCTGGCATCGCTCCTCGACTGGAGGGGCGTTTTTCTCGGCGCTCCCGTTGATGTCATCGTGCTTGCAGGATACATGCTGTACATCGACAACAGGAGGATTAGATGTGAAGCGCTTTCCGAGGGTTTCGCTTTTGTTCATGGAGATGAAATACGTATCCGTCCCTGTTTTTTTCCTCTTCTGGGACGAATTGAACTCATGAAAGATTCGAGAGAAGTAGGGTTGATGATGTGTGCAGCCCGTTTTCGCCACTTTTCCAAGTCTCTAAATCTCTTGAACTTCATTCTTGACCCGGGATATGTTATTTGCGCATGATGTGCGAAACGATAGAATGATTTCGAATCTCATCCATTGCTGGCCAAGTCAGTTAAGTCCATGAGATTGGAAAACGCCACCCATGAGGGGCAAGATGGCGACGAGGAAACTTTGAGGGAACGCCCCCCTGAGATCTGTTGTTCAGGGGGGTTATTTGTTAGCGACGATGTGATACTCGTGATAAAAGAAAATTTCACATCCTAAAACCTATCAACATCGACAGGCATGCCCTCTGATGTTGCAATTTAATCACTTTGGCTCGAATTGTTATTTTATCGTCATCTTGAGGTGATTGATAGAAATGACACGAACGGCTTTTCAATGACTTCTGACTTCATGTGTCCTGCGGTTACTCAGTGGCGGCAAAGAACATTGCGAAGATAAAATCTTCTAGCAGAAAACGAAAAAAAATGGCGTGCGAAATGCAACAACCTCGCGATCGTCGGGTGATGAGATCTTGTTTCTGATTTGCTTATCGACTTGCTGCGATGCTACCCCCAAAATGCCAATATCTATCTGGGACGAACGTTGCGTCAGCGCAGTATCTCTCGAAGTCGACAAAATCAAAACCAGAGAGGAGGCCGGGGAGCGAGTAAAGGAGCGACAACGGCAGCAGCAACAGGAAGTGATCAAAGAGATCGACGACGAGGAACTTGATAGTGGTTCGAGTCAAGCCTCGTTGGAAAAGCAACTTACGATCATGGTCGAGGCCCTCTCTAAACTCGAGTACAGAAGACTTACACCAGCTCGATCATGGATAGATTTTTGGGACACTCCCAAAGCTAGACATGTCCTCGATGCACTGGCTGCTTGCGTCGCGTCAGACAACGGTCCACATACGAAGAACTATGGAGTCTCCTATATGGTGACCACTCGAGAGTTGGTCATTTTGGTGGCATCAGATTACACCGTCCCTCAGGAGAAGGTCGAATTTATTGATAGAGTTATAGCCAAGGGGAAATTGCTGCTCTCGAAGGAGACACGTGAGGAAAGGAAACGGAAGCCTTTATGTGAAGAAGACCTCCTGGATCCTGACTGTGTCGACTTCTTTCGATATCTGATTCAACATAATTTCAAGTCGTTCCGCCGCCAATATGAGGTACAGAAATACACTGTTGAAGAATTTCACCGATGGAAGTATCTGGTGGAAATGCCAAAACATGTGCGTGACACGCTCAATGATTTTGCGTCTGCTTTCAATGCGACTGTCAGTGCTTTTGAAGAAGCTGAACGGAACGCCCGAGACCCAGTGACAATTTTCGATGATGACAGCCTGGTGCGAATGTGGATTATGGTCGTTTGGCACATGGGTGAAATTAGCGATCTTCAATGGACGAACCTTGATGAGCAAACACTTATGTGGTGTCCAGGAGGTGAGTGTAACTTTAAATTCTACGTTTCAAGCCCCCCCCCCCCCCCCCTATCCTCTCGGATTTACAGAGGATAAGGTTGCCACATGTCACTGACAATCAAGTTTCAGTTGTCGTGAAAAATCCGTCTGATGCCATATCAAGGCGGTTACGACGTTTGACGATTGTCTTCAGGCGGGCCATAGTTCTAGAATCAGGTCTTCGGCATCGTCGCGTGCGCCAGTTACTGAACAGACCACACCGGGTTCTCAAAGTTGACCTGTCACCAACCTTAGATGAGGTCCCTAAAAGACAGGACAAGCAAGAATGGCTATGTTACTTGAGGAGTTTACTGGGGCCATTCCGTTCTGCAACTTCTGAGAGTGCCATGTTTGATCTAGCGGGTGAGCTGTCAACTCCTCGCAAACGGCTGCCCGTGATCCACGCGGAATTGAAATTGCTTGCATTCTTCCGCTGCGCGAACAAGTGGTGTTCTCGAATTGTCCTCACGGGGAAATGCTGTCTAGCGTGCAGTGTCATTTTGAGATACGCTTTGAACCAACACGAGCGCGGCCGACAAAATCTCACAAGTCGAAATGGCTTTGCAAGGGATTGGATTTTGCCATCCGGGATCATCTCAGAATCAACATTACGGACCTGTTACAGTGAGCTCAGCAAGCGCTTCAGATGGCTCACTTCTCAGGTAATGGATGCGACTGATCAATTTACTTAATTGGAATTTTGGTCGATGGAGTTCAACACTGGTACCATCCATTCCGTATGAGGCGGAGAGAACAAAAAATTACTTGTCAAAGTGGCTTACACTTTGTACTGTACAGTAGATATTGGTCTTTCAATTGAACATATCTGCATACCTGAAAGGGCCAGTGCAGAATACTTCTTTTGGGGGGGGCAACGAACTGCGAAGAACATACACACTGACCGCCACAGTGATATATCACCATTTTGACATGTGGATAGTGGAATGAAGCACATCAAGAAAAGAAATAATATCTCCTGTCATCTATGATTACGAGATTATGTGTCTGGCTCACCAATTCATTCTTTTTTAACTTCTACGGATAGTCAAGCTGCACAGACGCTGTCGAGCGGCTGAAGCGGGAACTGTTCCGAGAGATCAAGTATGTATGGGTACGACGAAGAAATGATATGGGGCATATCGCTTCCTTGCATTCTTTTTTATCCTTCTACTCTTTCTTTTCCTTTTTCCGGGTCAATAAAGTTGGCGCCAATGTGTCTTCTGTATAAGTTTTCTAGGACTTCAACTTCAACTGAAAAGGTAAAAATATAGAATGCGTAAATTGATGTGTTTTCTGGTATTTTCTGGGTCTCTATACTTATCGCCTCCGTGTGGATTTCTGCTTCCTTCTGTCCCTCGAAATTGGAGGCTAGCCAATTCTTCCCTCAACCTCATACATACGGCTTCCTCCCTTTTTTTCAAATTTGTGAAAAGTGATGAATTCCCCATTGATCATCCCTCAAGTCATTTGTTAAATTTTCCCCCGCATTCCCTCAGTCCTACTGAATTACGAGGTTGGCGAGATGCCCAAGCTTCTTCATATAGCTTCAGTCGGACTACTGTGTGAAAATTAAACAACCCCTGATCCCCTCTCCCGGTAGATGGGTAGCCCAGTTATATCCGAAGGAGAGGAATGTGTACGTTGACATTTGGAGCTCAATTGAATTTCACTTACGACATCGGAATTGATCACTTTTTTGGACATATCTTCCCGTCTCGTCATTTCTCCACTGGGAGAAGAGGATCATCACCAGTCTCCAAAATTGTTTGTTGGCACCGCTCTTCTGAGTCCATAGGTAACAGACTACGCATCTACTAGTATGAGGGTGTCCCATGGGATAGCTGTCATAAGTGCACGTCAAGCCAGGTCAAAACGCTGGAAGGAGTGATATCAGGACTGAGACTGCCGATTTCTGGATCCGTCCTGGGGTATAATTCACTTCAACTATCAAAACGATTGTCATATCTATTTGCTCGCACTCATCATGTCAATGTGAAATTCCTGATCTCGAAGTCAATGCTGAAACCAAGCATGCTCTATGTTCCAGCGCACCTCATTTTGTCCTGCGCGCAATTCTCACGTGTATACTACGGGTCACGTCGAGCTAGAACCTGCATCGACTTTTTAGGGTAACATCGAACTAATTCATGTGAAACAGGACGGGATCTTTTTTGCTGGAGTACTGTAACATTTGCACTGGCACGGAGCTGTCAAGAGTAGCTTTAGCTTGGACTGGAGCTTCAATGTCAGGTAAACGAGAACGATGATTTCAAACGTGCGTCCAGTCCGCTGGCAAAGCTGTCAGTCGAAGGTTTACCCTTAAACAATGGCGGTGTTTTGCGGTTCGTTGGATGGAAACTTGTCCCGCCAGGAAGAGCCGAAGCTTTAAACGGATATCGATTGTCAACTACGGTCAATAAAAATTCACGAGCGCCGTGCAGAGACGTGAAGATCTCCTTGTTGGAATCCTAGTCTGTAGATCTCGGGTTTAAGCAACGAGCGTCATCGTCATCAAGAAATATTTATTCCCTGTTGATATGGGGTCGTATAGTATAACCCGACGTGAACTCCACGAGTCCCAAGAGCTGCCTCGTTAACCATCAGGTTGTGCTGAAATATGCATAAAATTTGCCCCCCGGGCACACATAGCTGAGCTTTTTCGTTGTCATATAGGCAGATTCAACCAATTATCTCGTTAGTGACTTCTAGGTAAGACGCACCTTGTATGTAAGTATTTCGATTTTTTTTCCCCTTCTTCTCCTTCAACTTTCATCTCGTTCCTCCACAGATCTTAGATGATGGTCTTTCCGTAGCCCAATTCGTTCGCTTGTCCTGCATCTATCAGCCGCCAAATCCCAGCCACCTATACAAGCGTGCTGTATATTTGACATTGGATATTTGTCTCATTCTTCTATTGTCTTGTTCTTTTTATTTCTCCTTTCACCGGTCCCATTTTGATTGATGAAGATTGCTTGAGCTTACTGCTGCAATTTGTGGAGGTGAGAGAGAATCTGGTTCAACCCCTTTTTCGCCCGTTCTCAGGGTGATAAACCTGTATATCGGTGCAATGGCATTCCTGAGGCAAGAAAAAACAAAACTTGTCATTAGGCAGACTTGGCTTTGAATCTGTAGTGCAAACCTTTCTCTGCTTGCTGCATATGAGATGAAAACGGTCATAGTAAACCTCATGCACGTAGTCAGCCACACCAACGGACTGAGGACCGCCCTTTTGAGACTGCATTGACCAAACCTTACAAAGCTGTAGACGGGCAGAGAGATGCTGATCTGTGGAATTGACACAAATTTGCGTCTTCATGGTCTCTTCTATGGGGCATATGTCCACCATCGCCTCAAGACATCTGCGAGTCCGAGAGGGAAGAGACAAAGGACGAACAATGGAGGAGAATGGGGGCCGCCTTCCAGTACAAATTCACGGTTCGCTCAAGGGAGGCCAACGATGTCTGTGCTTGAACCGCATCCGTTCTTGATTTTATACACGCTTTATACTAGTAGGTGGAGAAATGCTCACATTTAACCATATGCCAGCGGTCGATGTGGACGACCTGGACCTCTGTCTGCGTCTGTGTCTTCTTTGATCCCGTCTTGGGCCCCATCACCAAGGCCCGTGAGAGGAAACAAAAGGACGGCAAACCAAAAGTCGAGCAGAAATTGCGGCATCCTCTTTCTTTTGAGTTGTCTGGACTGGCCTGAGCACACGGTTAATGGGATAGATCAAGTCAGTCCTTCTGACAGCTTCCCTTTACGTACTTCCTTTGTGAGGGAGTGCCACGTTCAATGAGTGACCCAGGGCTATGGGTCGACGTGTGAAAGCGGGATTGCTAGAGGGGATGGTCAAGGGCTAATTGTCTGATTCAATGCGTTGCAATGCTCTACCTTGGCTGCTGTTTCAAGGGCTATTCTTCATATCCTCACAGAACGGACATCAGCTCATGGCTTCGTACCAATTGCAACGCTACAGCACGGCGTACAGGCTACGCATTGGGACCACATGTCACCTCTTTTCGCCAATTCGGATCGTCAAGCCCCCAAATCGTCAATCGCATGCAAATGTCTGCATGGTACTTGAGGGGGAGAAAAATCAACGGCTTCAGTTGTAGATGCCCTGACGTGTGCCTTTCCCCATTCATGTTGCGCCTCTTCTCCCCATATTTACGGGCACATTAGCCGGAAGTATTGGGGGCACTTCACCTCTGTATTGCGCGCACTTCACCTCGGCAGAAACTAAACCCGATCAGGCTTAGCGTTATTATATAATAACTAAAGCGCAGAAATAGAGAAATAACAGCGATCTTCGTACTGAGAACACTAAGTCACTCTATCACACCGTAATCC
>AZGZ01000008.1:328250-346184 GCA_001636715.1 Ascosphaera apis ARSEF 7405 | reverse complement strand
CATGCTGAAGAACTCACTCTATTGTGGTTAGTTTGATGTCGACGAATTGCTAATCTTGCCCTTGTTTTCTTCCCTTCATAGCTACCTCAATTCAAGGACAGGCCGATCAGACCCAACTCCAGCTCTATCACAAATATTCGACAAATATAGAGGTATATCTACTGTCTGCAAACCAAAGCCCGCTACTCCATGACTGATATATATATATCTATGGTACAGACGATCCCCAGCATAGTCCAGATGTTATAGGTATTGAAGGTGCCATGTCGTATCTAAACGACATCGGTGTTCCTTTGGATGAGGTCGTGTGCTTGGCCATAGCCGAGCTGTTGAAGTCAGATACAATCGGCGAATTCAAGAGAGACAAGTTTATCGAAGGGTGGAAGAGTGTTCCAAAGTACGTTTTCCCCTTATCTCCCTCCTACCTGACAATTGAGGCGTCATTGCTAAAACGCCCGAACCAACAGCGTGACAACAACGGATGCTATGAAGACATACGCCCAGTCCCTTCGCACAAAAATCCCACAAGATCATGCTCTATATCGCAGGATATACAGATACACCTTCCCCGTCAGCCGGATGCCACCTGCACGAACTTTGCCTATTGAGATCGCACTTGATCAATGGCAACTTCTTTTTACCTCAGAGAAGGGTGGTATTGATATGAACACACCCACAACCCCCTGGCTCGATTTGTGGCTTGAATTTGTCAAGACGCATATCAATCGACCTATCAATAAAGATCTATGGGAACAGATTGAGGTGTTCCTAGAAACAGCAAAGAAAGACGAGTCATTAGACTGGCACAGCGAGGACGGGGCATGGCCTGGGGCAATTGATGAGTTTGTGACCTATGTGAAAGAAAAGAGAGCTTGAATTGGATGGCACATATCTCAGTTACAATGCTTCAGAGATCCCCAGTGATCTCAGGGGGAGAAGGCCTTGCCAAGGTCGAAATAAACTCAATGAGTTGATCGATGGCGACTTTGAGAAGGAGCATGGAGGCGACAAACTTGAACCTTGACATACAGTCAGCAACCTGCCCTTGCACTCACTAATGTGGCTAATAATTCAAGACAGAAGTGTCCATACAGGCTTCTTCTCGTCCCATTACTACCGTTTCATCACGATCTTTTCCTTTCTTCCTTGTCCTCGTTTGTCTAAATATCCTCTCATCAAGACACTTGCATATCTACTTCACTCGTTTATCCTTTCTTTTTCCCCTTTCTCCTTTTTTTCGAAGCACCAGTGCTATATTCTTCCTTCAAGTGCAACTTAAGCACTTTCAACCAGTAAGGACTACTGCTTCACTACCATCAAACATGTCACCACCCTGTAACCGCCCTCCCTCTGACTATAGAGGCCGGTCTCCCTACCGCAGCCGTTGCTCGCATAGTGGGTGCCCTCGATCTCGCCTACCAAATGACAACGATCCTGCATCTTCTGAGCCCAGTGGCCATGCCGAACAAGACCAGGGACGCAGAAGACGGGGACCCAGAAAGATGTTAGACCGTCTAGAGCGATGGCGTCTTGCAAAGGTCAAGGAGATGGCTGAGAAAGCCCATATGGCTGCAACATTGGAGGCTGCAGAAGTGACCTCATCTCTTGCGCAGCTCAAAATTAATGGTGTTGATCCTTATGATTTTAAAGATCTCATTGATGCCGTCAATGATGACACCGACCACAGCTATGAAACGGACCGCAAGGAACGAGGGCGTTCTGGAAGTCCTGCGAGGGACGAGAAGAAGAAGACAGAGGATGATGCAGATGATGATATCAAGCCGGTCTACCCTCGTCGTGAATACATCTCTCCCACTGAGCGTGTACGAAGGCTTGATAGAGGTCGGCTTCCTTTCCAACGCACCTTACGCCAGCGCATGGAAGACGAGGCAGCAGAGATGGAGGAGTCGATTAAGGATATGAAGTCTGGCAACGGGCCGCCTCTTCCTATGACTAAAGCAGAGAGAAAAATGGGTGATGAGGAGTGGCACGAACCGCTTAGGAAATATTTCGAGGTTCCTGGGGTTCCAGAGGATTATATGAGATGGTACCGACAGCGACAGGCGGCTGAGCTTGCCTTCCATGACATGCTCACGGGCGCTGATACCGATGATGAGGACTGACTTTGTCTTTGTATGGTTCTGCGTTTTTGCGACTGTTCTGTCTGACTTTCTTCTCTCGTCGTTCTGCGTTATTATACCCCTCGTTGAGTTATGACTTCCGGAAAGTCCTTTTCCAAGAACCTTCAACTGTTCTGTTCGTTTCACTTACCCTTATACTTAGATTGTGCGATGTTTTCTTGAATTGCGAGTTTAATCATCCTTATGTGAGACATTTTTTACGTCGGATTATGCCTGTGTTCATTTCTACTTTTCCCTCTGATTGCACTTAACTTCAGCTTGTACAGGGGTTTAAGGGGTTGCTTATGATGTATTGCTTGTCTTGTAAATTATTGCTATCGATATCTTTATTCTACCAATAAATGTCTTTGGTTACTTTTTTGGCTTCATAAAGCACCTTCAGGGGTAAAAAGGAGAATGGAACTAGATGGACTTATATCTAACGAATTGAGCCTCCCAAGGGACAGAAAAAAATCAAAGACAATCAGTTGTGGGGTAAAAAAAGGGGTGGTAAGGCAAGGGGAAGTATCGAAGGACTGAATCATATAAGAACTGAGAACGAAGATTGCTGTATAGGGGCTTTTTTTCCCCGCTTTGAGACTACCAGGGGAAGTTTCCTGGGGGTCAGAAAGTGCATTGAGGTGAAGACTCCTTGCCTGCCGCAAATCTATTTGTTCCTGATCATGCCTTGCTCGATTGCACATTGTGAAGCGTGAAGACAATTGAATTGGCAAAATGTTGGCGCCTTCATTGTCTTGCGAGTGCAAGCAAACAGACCCAAGATGGAGGTAAATCCAACACCAGATTTTGGTTTACTGGTTTCTTTTTTTATCCCTAGAAGCCCTATCGTCCCTACCACCTCTGGATTCACGGGCCTCTCTAGCCTCACGGTCCCAGTGACTTGCACCCCTTTCAGCTCTGTCGGAAGGATAGTCGTTGACGTCACGGGGAATATCTGACTGGCCGGGTCCTGGGGGCGGCATGTTCAAGTTACGGCGTCTCTTTTCTTTAGCCTTTCCGTCTTGGAGCTGTATTCCCTTTCAGAGTCAGTCAAATCAAATGTCCATTTGAGAAGCAATGTCTGTTTTTTGATACAACAAAAGCCACTTAAGTCGGGAGGAATTGAACATACTTTCTTACTGATCGCGTCCATCCGCATCCTCTTTTGTTTGTAATTGACGTATGTTCCAATGATGAAGCCGACAATGTTGAAGAATGGAACCCAAGCGTGTTCAGGGATGAAACGTTGGGCGAAAGCCAGGGAGATTGGCGAGGTGAGCCAGCTGACTTTCATGATAGGCAAGAACCCAACTCTGAGTGCAGTCCGAATCTGGTGCAACTCCCTTGCACCTGCAATGACTGCCATGAAGAAAATGTATACTACATTTTGAATGGGCGAGATCTGAACAAAGTAGTTTTGTCAGGATTTGGGACATTTCCAAACAGAAGAAAGGGATCATCAACTCACAATCAAGTTGCTGACAAGAATCTGCCAGATCTTGGCCTTAACGGTAGTTTTCCCCTTGAAAAGACGTTGCAGTATTCCGATAAGCACATGTCCTAATGGTGCCGAGATTAAGGCACCATACATGGCCATTTTCGGCATACGGGCGTTGACGTAATTGCCATGTTTGCTCTTATCGCCAGCGCAGACTGAGGCGACCAGTTCCTGTAAGGCTGATAAAACACCGGAAGTGAACATCTTAGTCCGCAGGGGATTGTGCTGAAGCTCTTGTAGGTAGATCTAGATAAACATCAGTTTAGAATTGAGTTTCCACCGTTGATATGAGCCAATGGTACTTTGGGGTAGCGTTCCTGCCTGTCCCACTAGGCCTGGCTGCTTTTTTGTTTTTGTGCTTTGGGATTCGATATAGACATACCGTCATGTACCCTCGGCTCTCAGGGCCACCGGTCAACCTTTCACCAACCCGATGTGCGACATCATGAGCCTTCTCCTTGATCACAGTATTGCTGGTAGCATCCCATAAGTCATGCGCAGCGTCATGAATTGCGGCGCGAGCATCGTGAAGGTCAGAATCGAATTTGGTAGCCATGTTTAATTATCGTCTTGCAGCTTATTTATTATGATATCGAGCGGTTTTGCCGTTTTTTTTGCAAAGCTTCTGGCAATTTAATTGCGTTCAATCTCTGGAAAGTTGACGGGATAGCACCTTGGTAGAGGAGAGCAGACGAAGTGGAAGTTCCGGGCCGTAGGCTAGGGAGAGGATGACGATCGGAAAGGCAGAGAGCAGAAGGAGGAGGGGAGAAGCAACGAGGTCGGCGAAAGAGTAGTAAATGATGAAGCAGGTCAAGGAAAAAGATAACAAGACAGAAGAGTCCACCAATTCTTAGAGATGATGCTAATGTCTCAAACAAAAGATGGGGACAAAGAATCGACAACCCCATTCAACTCAAACCAGTTCAAACCAGCCATAATCCCCGTCCCGTAGCCCGCTCTAGATACCCGGCGCACACACTTGCACGACGGCGTGATCTGGAGTACCTGCGGATGTATCGTCCTATGCCAGGTGCCTGCTCTCCTGGGGCCATGTCTTGGGTCTGTGCCGCCCTGCCTTGCCCTGCCTTGCCTTGCCTTTTACCTGCCCTTTGCTTCGCCAGAATTGACCTTGAAGAGATGAATTCTCTTTCTTCTGCCGAGGTCCGTCGTCATCTCCAAAGAAGTGGCACCATGTTTGGGTGTAGCTAGCACCGATTGAAACTTGTATAAGGTTCACTCATCAACCTTGTTCGAGAACAGCATAATGATATGCATAGAGTACACGATGAGGGCAATGAGAGCACTCCATCACTATGCAATGCCTGACTGGCAAGATCATTGTCGCCGCTGTATAGTTGCCGCCGTTGACGTATAGCTGAGCCTCTTATAGTTGGATCGTCCCGTCCACTTTTCAAACAGCTTCGGACACACAAGAGGTTGGAAAGACTCAATGCCATGCTGAAAGCTATGCGATTGCAGTGTTTCTGACGACTGGTTATGAGTTATAGACTCTGATCATGTAGCTCTGAATTTATCTTCAAGTGTGGCCCAGAACATCTTCACTTATGATTTCAGCGCCAGCAGAAAGGTAAAGACTGCTGTTCTTGAGCCAACACACATTTCTCCTTGTTTCAATCCCATGGGCAATGATAGAACGAGAAAGGTCTTTGATTTAGCTGCTACTTATCCTGTTATGAATAATTTCGTAACTGTTTTATGCTCAAGAGTGAATTTTGTCATACCCGATGAGCCCACGCAGACAAAGTGCTCTTGTTAACACTCAATAGAGGCGAGGTAGATAGTGAGAGAACGCGCAAAATGAGAAGCCTTCACAGGGTTGAAAAAAAAAAATGGCGCTTCTCTCACTTATCATGATCGTGATGGCATCAACTTCTCACATTATTTGCTTCATGAGTTCAACATTCCCATCCCATATCCACCCGTGTCGGGCATTCATGGGCTTTGATGGTGAGTTGACGCTGCCTCCTTGGCCGTCGAACACCAGAAAAGACTGGAGGAGACAAGGAGAGATATAATGGCCATTCTACAGCTGTGCGATATATTGCAGCTTGGGATTGGAGGCGCTAGATTCAAGCATATATTATATCACTTGATACTGGATAACATGTCGCTGTCGAGCTATTTCGCTACTCTTGATTGATTTTATGAGTGAGATGCCCAAGTGCTGAAGTGCGATATCAAATGAACAAAATGGTCTTATACGAAATGACTGCTAGATCTTGTCGACTGTCAAGCAGCTGCAGATTTACATTGCACAAAAAAATGCGCAAGTTTACGTGCAATTTACGAATTTACGATGATCTCTAACTCAGATGGGCACCATCGATTGCGCACTAGGGAGCATTGCATTGTCCTGCTTCAAAATCGCTTGACTTGATGAGCAGTGAAAGCCTCCGCTCAATATATCAATGAATAAGCTGCCACTAGTTTAAACAGATATCTCAGCATACCAGAGCATCTCAAATAAAATGAGCATTTGGGATATCTGCTCAGGCCAGGAGGAACTAGGACGAAATCATCTTGGACGATCACCCTAAGGAAAGCTCAACTGAGGAATCGAGTTAGGCAAACTTTGTGCTTACAAGCTCAATAATCCGGCTTGTTTTATATATCTACTATAGGCCATGCTTCTCTAACTCTTTTTCTCGTTTTGAAAGTGATATATGGAATCTTGCCCGTTTTATGTGAAGCTGGATAGAGGTGACCTGCATCGGTTTTGAGTGGTGCACACACGAATCGTGCTCAGCTCCATTCCGGCAATCTTCAAGCCAAACATTGAAGATTGGCCAAATGTTTCAAACATGAAGCCCGCAACAATCAGCCGCCTCTATTAAAGCTTTTCATGAGCTCCCAAAGCGTTGGACGCCTTTAATAGGCATCTGATATATCTACGTACGCCAAGCTTAGCCATCCCCACGAGTGGTACCGACGGACACAGCCGAATACCGAGGTTCTAGGCCGCAAGACGGGGGACCCGAACTATAAGGGGACCACGAATGCGACAGCGCCGTGCGGCACTGATAGGCAAGCAGAAACGCGGCGCTGGCTCGGGTTGTGGAGGCCTGATGCATTAAAAACTAACGACATCGCACCCTTTCCTGGGCATACAAACAATCATCAGTGGTCAGACACAAGCGCATATTTCCCAATCGTATATCCCAAACGATGGCAGGCAGTGATGAAGAAAGAGCTCCTCTCACTGAGCACGGATCAGAAGTGTCGCCACAGGCGAGAGACGAATATCACAAATACGAAGACGTTTCGGCTTCAACAGTTCTCGTGTCAAAGGAGCAGTCACAGGAAAGCACCACAGCCAGCGATGACAGTGGGAATCAGGAAGTTGAAGAAAACGCATCGTACGTTGGATGGGAAGGGAGCGACGATGGAGAGGCTGAAAAGGTTGAAGTGAAGAAAGAGGTCGTTGAGGTCGTGAGCGAGAAGGTCATCCCTGCACGGACAGCATCGTCTTCCGTCACAGATGCTGCTGAGGCACCTGCTCCTGCGTCACCAAAGAAAAGCCAGGTATCATGTCCTGCATGTCTGTTCAAGCATCTCGACTCCTTTATTCGACGATTGACCAAGTGAGCCTCCCAACTTAACCCTCACTCTTTAGTTCAACGTATTGCAACCTTTTTTCATCCCAAAAACTGACAATGTCATCCCTCAGATTGGTCTCTACTAATACGGGTGAAGATCGCTTCATCGGAACCTGTGGCTATACCGCCCAAATTATCCACTACCTCATCTCTCCTGCTTTCGCATCCCTAATCAATCGATACCGATCTTTACGTGGCAAATCGCTCATAGTAGCCCCATCGGTTGCTAACAAAGATGCCGCTAAAATCTCTCCGCGCCTCCTCGCTTTATCTGCGCTCGCTTCAGAAACAAGAACCACATTGAGATTACTCGGCCTATTTCCTCTATTGACTTGGGGAAGCTCGACTCTTCGATCGCCGCCACAGGACAAGATCCTGGGCCCGATTACTTTCACACAAATCATCTCGATTATATTATACCAATTCCTGGAGAATGTGGCATGGCTTACAACGAAGGGCGTCTTACCGCCGAATAACTTCATCGTTCGCCGTCTGGGAGGAATTCCGCGAACATTCATTTATTCCGTTCGATTCTGGTTGTTTTATATCGTCCTGCAACTATTCAAACTTGCTCGCGAGCGGCAACTCGCTAGGCAAGCACGTCTTACGAAGGAGGCCACAGGTAGACTTGACGAGGAAGCTAAGCAGGCCGAGGCGAAGGGATTGAGAGCTGCTAAGCAGAGTCTCGTGTCAAGCTTGTCGTGGTTGCCGTTGTGTATGCATTGGAGTTTCGAGAACGGTATTGGTGTGCCTCAGGAGGCTGTGGGTTTATTGAGTTTCACTGCTGGAGCTTGGGCTTTGAAGGACCTGTGGGCGAATACGGCTGACGTTGCTTGAACGTTTCTGGTGTCACAAGAACAACGGTTCGGCCAGCACTCATTGTGACTAGCTTGACTACCCTGGAGGCAGAGGACCCCCGACTTACATATTCTCCAACTTATTCCGCTCACTTGGCATATCGACGACAGGATACATATCATTTTCCTTTTTCACCTGTAGATACGTTCAGCAAATCTAGTCGGGGACTACTATTCTCAACAAAGGATTTATCAAAATCATCAAACCGTGGTATAAATCACAAAAAGAGACTATCTCAAAAGTTCCTAAAGCAACACAGTCCCTCAGGTACCTCATCAAGCTTTGAAGGAAACCTCATAACAATGACCGCTAAAATCAAAAGTCCAAATCAAATCACCAGAAAAACAAAAAAACGCCGGGTTTATGCAACACCACATCATATGAGAGGCTTCCCGATATACTGGGAAGCTGAAGGCTGGTGAGGCCTTTTCCAGGGACCGAAATGCGCAGGTTTATCTTGTTTTTGAATTGTTGTTTGGGGTTGCAGCTCGCTCAAATGGTGTTTTGACCACTACCAAACCAGTCGTCCTATTTGGTGCACATCTTCCGGGTTTGAGTGGTTTTGATGCTACCAGCGAGCCATGACCAGCATTTGCTCCTGTTGCACTTCCATCGTTGGTATTGTGTGTGCCATTGAAGTCACTGGCCCCTTTTGACGAATAGTCTGGATGCTGGGTAGAGTGCGATAGATGTATATGATCTCCCTTTGTTCCCGATGGGCTTCCAACGTCATGATTCCTGAAGCTTGCGGCGGCCGAGCTTGGTGAAAAAGCTTCTAATGTTGGAGAAGGCCACCGGTACATGTAGGATTGTGCCAATTGAGTTCTTTCTGGCATCCTAAAACTGGAATATCTCTGAAACAGGAACAGAAAAGGCGAAACAACAATGGGCGACCAGAAGCTCCAGCGGGATGAAACTCTCAAAAAATGCGGGGGAACAGAAGTATCTGCTCAGGTATGAGGTTCTCCTGAAAGGTAGGCGATTGTTGACGGACTATGTGTTCGCGGCAATGATGATAACGATTCTTCAGAAGGCGGAAAACCCTTTGATACTTCGATCACAAAGGCTCAATGGACTATTAGTATAGAGAAAGCAAGAAAACCTGGAGCTATAATGACAGGGAATGTGCAGATGCTCCAGCTCCTATATAACATGAGACGGACTCTGAATTTCCATAGTATATGTACATGAAATACTCGAGTCGCCCTGCATCGAACTGGCCAGATTCCAACATCGAAATAGGTTAGGAGTCGACAAGGCCCTAGACCAAGCATTACAAACGCTTCTTACGGAGAAAACCAATGCGGCACTGTCTTGGTCAAGCGGATGATGTATAAATGCTGCGGCTGTCGAATGTTCATGGATGATACGGAATAGGTACGCCTCAGTGCTTCAGAAAAGAGGACTGCACCGTCATTGGGCATGAGGCCATTACGTACAGATGTTGAGGCAGTTCGCAACATGAACTTCTGCAGGAGACGGCCAGCCAGAGTATGCCTGAAGGGAATGGAGATTGTAACTGGGATAATTTGAACTCGGCCTCCAGGTCTGGGAAAAGAAGCGGTGCGAGTTTCGTTCTAGGCCCAATGGACTCGCCTTCGGCACTGCCATCATCTTCGACGCTCTCCATTTAGCGAGGTCTTGGAACGCTTGCAGATACATCATAGCTGTCGTTCTGATCATCTGGTACGTTCTACACCCAGCTATAGTTGTGATCGATCCAATGCTATCGTTCTCGGCATCCCAACTTCTCCAGTGCTCCCGCGAAAATCGCCCCGTTCGTCATTCTCCTATATCTCTTTGTACAAAGCCATACTTCTTTTTTTGGTCCAAATCTGACAATAATGGGATGCTGAACTGCTGATAGACATTCAAAAGCCGGTCAGACAATACATATCCAAAGGTTAATCGTGTTCGTTGAATCAATGTCTTTGCTTCAAGGACCATTCACCCCTGTCAACAGAGACTGATTGCCGCTCTATCAATTGCCGCGGTTGCCGGCAATGACTGCTGTTAAAAATTGCGCCACGAGTCTCGCAAACATGAAGAGTTCGTAAATAGAGCTTACTGAGACAACATGCTAATTATTACGGCATCGTCCGTCATCCTGACATAGTGTGCTTCTGCCTATTCTAAACTTCAAACCTATGCATGTCTTACAAGTTCTGTATCACCGTTCGTTCAGGTCAACATGTGCACGAGGACCGGACTTCTGGGGATGTAGAGGAAACAATGCTTGCAATTGAATTGCTAAGTAACCCAGTAACAAGGGGGGTATGAAGCGTATACATAATATGCTCGAAATGCAATTGTCAATAAACAGCCAGGCTGGAGTCGTAGCGCCTGCATGGATGGCGCGAATAACAAAAGAAGGTGGAATAGGGTCATGTAAACAATCAATGATGAGCGAAAAGACGGGGCAGATATCGAGTAGACAACACGAGTGCACGGTACATAAGACGCAAAGAAAATCATGGGCATGAAGTACAGGTCATGGAAGATTGTGGGGACTGAAGAGTCTGGTCAGGTTCGATGAGGCCTGAGATGCAAGATGATCGGCCGATTTGAGTAGCCGGGAGGCATGTCAGAATGTTGTTGAATAGCAAAAACTTGCAATGGAATCAAGCTACTTTTTTGGATAAATGGCCGACCCTTTGCAACATGGACCTCATATTAGGCTAGGCACGCATGGCGAAGCTATTTGTCCTCGAGAGTTCTTTGGGGGCACGTGCGATGCCGCTACCACCTTGGCTAAGCTCATGAGGACCCGCACCGCAATGAGGACAACGTCCTTCCTTTGGTGTGGAGGGCTCAACTAGCATGAGGTCGGACGGTCCAAAGCGAGCCGCAAAACCCAAGGCAAACAACATAACTGTTAGAAAATGGGACCAGCATCTCATGGTGTTGATCAGACCCGACTTGCGTCCTCTCTCAATGACTGGAGCAGCGAAACTAACAACTCTGGTACGGAATCTTCTTGTCATGGTGAGCCTAAAGCCGTCAATGAGCGACATCTGATTCTTGTGAGCTGCTGGAGCTTCATACATTGCTGCATAATCTAATGAACCATCACCGTTTATAGGCTGGCCATCTCGGCTATGCAAGAAAAGTCCAAGAACAATCCACGAGAAGCCACCAAGCCATAAGCTATGTAGCTGACTGAAACGGCAGCGTGTATTGGAAATGATCTGGCGGGCAGTAGAGACCAAATTCGTCGTGAGTGATGTGGTTGGTTCTGGAGAAAGACTTCGAGGAATACAATCAGAAGCCTCCTTGGGCCTCTTTGATGTCGAGATCGACATTCGAGATGACGATTCAAACGGAGATCCGCGATAAAGGATAGGCGAAAAAGCAGTGCCGGTGCTGTTTGAAGCCATTTGAGGTTCCATGATTCTATCGACGGTAGGCCGACGGAATTTATAGCGGTAGGAGCAAGATCGAATGTCGGCCTTAGGCGATTGTGCTGGTGATTTGCCAGACTGCCTTGAACTATCTGAAACGACGATGCCATCCAGCTCGCTCGCATCGAACTTTGACAGCTCACTTTGTAGAGACTGTTGCTGCTGCTGCCATAGAGTAGTAGTATCGCTATCCGCTTGTGCGGAATCGATTTCAATACCTACATCACTCGCTGGGGGTGAATGCGCAAGGAGACCTCGATTACTGTTATGTCCAGCCAATGACGGCGAAGAAGCGCCGAGGTTGACACAATCAGTACTTGAAGGCTCAAATTCATCATCATTGTTTTCATCAAAGGGGCCAAGCTTCAAATCCTCGAGACTGTGTTCAGAGAATTGGTATTGGTGAGTCCCACCTTCTAGCGCGTTTAGAGTACGAGCCCGAGCCAACTCACGGCTTCGCATACTGCCATGTCTAGCCCATGGTGAGCTAGTAGATTCGGGTTCTTGGTAAAGCTCGTTATCGGTAATTGTATGTAGGTCAGTGCTTAATGGTGGGAAGCGGTATGCAGGGACCGTTGAATGCGAGTGGACTGTTGATGGGTATGGGTAGCTGTTGCACCGAGCACGCCCAGTCGTTTCTCCAGGCTTCTCGGAAGAGTTCTGCAGCACAAGGGGCTTTAATCGATGGGCACCAGACGGGAACTTCCGCATTTTGCGCCTGTTTGGCGCTGGGACAGAATGTCTTTTTGAAGATTTCTCAGGGGAAGAATTCATATCACCGATGGAGGTAACCGAGGACACGGATGAGAATTGGGTGGAGTCACGTAGCCCACTAGGCTCTGAAGAAATTATAGACGATTGGCCAATGCTGGACATGTTCGTAATATCAAAGACAGAACTATCCTCAAGATCGACAGAAGAGTTGTCTGCAGTCTTGTCATTCGAGGCAGCAGGGGAGGTAGCAGTGGGAGTAGGGACCTGAAGACACGTTGAGTGCCGGCGAACAGGAGTGATCTCATTTTCCTTTGTATTTTCATTGACCATAGATGTGGGACGAACAGGAAGGCGTGGAGACGGTAAAATTGACTCAGATAGCCGTGAAGGTGCCTTGCTATGCATGGTATGAGGTCTCGGCCGGGAATTGAGCATGACAGGTGACTGAGCAAGTAGTCCAGTCAAATCATCGATTCTTTGTTCGAGCTCATGATTTGTTGATTGAGAGTCCCTCAAGTTTTGCCGCGCATGCTTAATCTCACGAGCTTGCTCGGTAATCTTATGGTCCTTGAGCCTATTGTCTATCTGGAGAGCCCGTACTTGTGCTGCCAATTGTGCTTCACGTTGGCGAACATTCGCCAATTCGTTCTGTACGCGCGTGTCAAATTGCTTCTCCCACTCAGCCAATTCCTCCTGCAAGACAGACCTCTCGCGGGTCAATTGTTTGACTTTGCGGATGACATTGTTATTTGCATTGGACGACATCGACTCCGTAAGTGTTGTGACTTGAGCTTCAAGATGTTGAATGTATTGCTCGGTCCGGGGTGTAGCAGACATCCCATTCTTGCAGTCACTGTCTTTTTGCATTCGTCTTGAGGAGTTTGGTGAGGCGGGGCTCAAAGGAGTAGTTCCTGATGGGGGTGTATCGGCAGCATCCTGGTTCCCCATTGTTGCTCTGATATGATCAGGTCTTATTGCCTCTAAAGATATTGCGTTGCGCAATGTATGGGGCTGTGCGCCAAAATTCTCCTGATTAGACAGAATCTCCTCGATCAAAGCTCTAGCGAAAGGCGAAATGGGGCGCTCAAATTGATGTGACGAGCTTTCTAGTCCTTCAAAAACGCTATGTGCTCGATGTGGGGTCGGGGTTTCTGAACTTTGGGGCGGAACGATGAGGTGACCTTCGGCAGTTTCGTTTGACGAGCTTGATTCAACCGGTGTCGTGGGGCGAGACTTTAAACTTTCAAATTGAGGACTTAGATTTCTATTTCGCAAAATGGAGGGGCCCTGCCAAAGTGAATTGCGGCGACTCAATCGCTCAGCAAGTATTGAAGCAGTGTGTCTCCCTGTGCCACCAGGTGTCCCTGGGCTTGAGCGAGACGATGTGTTCCGCAATGAGAACGCACTGAGGAAAGAGGATGTCAGTGATGATGTTGGAGCGCCATTTTGTCTGGGGGTAGACGCTATAGAAGAAGAAGGGGAGGTTGTGAAGATGGTAGGGGTAGATGCAGCATGGGACATGATCAATATTCATATGAGTTCATGCAAGCAAGCCTCGGAAGGCCTGACTTCTGAACGTCAGAGTACAGTGGAGAAACCCGGAACAGCAATCGCAAAGTAGATAAGAAAAGCGAAATGAGGTCGAAAGGATAAGGGCCTTCTTCTTTCTTTCTTCAATTGCTCCGTTGTGTCAAAGAATAGCCAATTTGGGCTTCCTTGTCATCCAAGGTGAGGGGAAAGGACGGGGAAGAGAAGTCCTCGCGTGGGTATGATGTAGCAAAGGAAATTGACGTGAGTCGGTACAAGTGTCAAGGTAAAAGCAGGGTCAACCACGTCAGAGTATTGTGAAAAAGGCAGGTGTGTACGAAGAAACGGTTGTGATGCAGGAGAGGAAAATAATGAGGATGCAGGAAGAAGTGCCCAGAGAGTATAGAATGGGGTGATCATCACAGCTTGTTGGAAAAAAGAAAATATGGCAGAGTGATGGTTATGATTGAATGAAAGCAAAATTCAAAGGGGAATTGACCGAAGGATAGGCAGTGAGAAAAATAATGGGGAGATATTTACCTGTTTTCTCGAACTTGTCTTCAATCCGTGCTTGATTGCCTTTTGCGATGGCCGTTTCCCTTTCTCTGAGAAAGGATAGTCTCGGGACCGTGGTCCACGAATGTTTATTTGCGCTTGCTTTGACCAGGTATCAACGATGGGTAGGGCAAACGGGATCAGTGCACCTTCCCCAGAAATACAGATCGCAATATGCTTTGAGTATGTGTCTGTGAGTTCAAAATTCCGACGAACTTATTGCGGCTTCCATAAAATTTGAGAGATTGTTTTGGTGTCTCCAGTTTCAAACGTTTAATATGTAGCAAAAGCGCCTTCTTGCCTGAGCAACCAGAACCCACGCCACCCGGAGTGCCGCAGTATTTGCAGCTGAAGCGCCCACCCGCTAAGTGCTGTGATTTGGCATTCATGTTGGACGAAGCTTCCAGTGGGGAATCAATCACGGAAGCGGTGCGAATTGTGAACTGATTCTTTGGCCCGAAGTTGTTTTCAGGGTGCATCAAGTACTGCACAGCGTGGTTTGTATTTTCTTTTCTCGGCGAATCAGATCAAACTTACGTAGCCAGGGCAATCGCCGTTGCTAAGAATTGCTTACACCCCTGAAAATCCGGTACCTAACGACTGGGACCAGAGATTTCACGCAGGAGTAAGCTTTGAAGGAGCTCGATTGCCGACCATACAGTAGACCTCAACGGAGCGGGTAAAAAAGCATTTGCAAGAATCATTTTCGATGTCTCACGACGTGATAGTTACGGCGCGGCGTACGGTAGATACGCTCGGATCTCCTGAAACGAGCACTTCCCATACCACGGTCTTCAATTTCCGAAATGGCGCTTGAATTGGCGATACTCAAAGAATTGTATACTTTGGCGGGCAAATTCATTGACGTTGGGAAGCAGCAAATCGATCAAACCAAGATCGATTCGTGGTCGATATCGGAAGTTGGGCGCAAATGGTAAGCATTTGGAGTCTGCCCACACTTGCGATGCACACGGGGAGAAAATGCCGAGAACGTGATGAGACAACGCATCTGATCATGCAGCCATGACTCGAGTGGCCAAGGGACGCAAAGGAAAGGGACACCCAATTTTGAGGTGCTAGTAAGATCTGTGATGCTAGGAAGGGACAAGGTTTAGAATTACCTTTTCTCATTGACCACGATACTTGGATGCCTCACTCCAATCGTTCTCTCGGGCGGACATGCCCTCGTGCAACCAACACTATGCCCCGCAGCACGTCAAGAAGTCACGCTGGCTCGAGTCCGTTTCTGCCAGGCAATTGACTATGACATCAGTCAAAGTTTTGTCACACAGAAAGTGGACAAAAGAAAACAGATGCCTGAATGAGCAGCTATCTATTCAGCTACTGCATGGATTTGCCAGACTGGTGGTCGACCTAATGATGCGTCAAAACGCGGGGTTCCTCTTCTTCTGCAGCCACCAGGCTCAAGGTACGATAAGACCAAGACTTGTCCCGATTGGCAGGCCCAACCTTCCAATTGGTAGCTTGACACGGCCACATGCAAACAAGCAAGACCGTATGCATGTATGTTTTGGACATTTGACAAGTGTCAGAGTGTCAGATCTCCCTGTCGTCTTCATTGCTCTCTGGCTTTCTTCAATGTCGTCATCTCCATGGATAATGTGACGTTTCGTGGCTGTTATCTGTATGTACGTTCAAGGTATTCCCGGCAAGGGGGCCCATTCATTCTCTCAATGCAAGACGGCTCACGAGGCCACACACAGGTTGTTTGCCATTCAACGAGTCGTAGAGTTGATATTGTGAAAGAAGCCAGGTTATATGACGGTCGACAATCAGGGATGTTACAATCAACAGGCTGAGGCTGGTTATACGGGGTTATATGGGGGAATCATCATAAAATCTGCATAATTGAGATCATTCCCTAAACAGGAAATTGTGATCATAATTAAACTTTCGCTTCGAGATTCATAAAAAATAGTTTATTTCGACCTCAACTCAACATCATCACATCATCGCGGATTGGCGCTCTTCATCTGCTCAAGGGAAGGCAATGTTGATCAAGTGATGCCATTGGGAAAGAAAACATGTCAATGGGCTTGGAGTCGACCCTGGAGGACTTCGAGGTGACGAGGATCAACGGAAGAGGGAGCGTGGCGAACCCTGAATCGCACTGGCCATCTTCCTCTCCCCCCCCGTCCCATCTTGCCGGGAAGACGATTCGTACGGGTTCCAGCAGGTGTCTCAGATATGGCCTTTCATCCTGCCGGTGTCGAGGATGCATACAATTGATTATGCCTCGGATGACTGGATTGGAAAATGGGTGAAGATGAAACCTATTGTCGATGCTGACGATCAAACGGTGCATATGTCCTGATTGGGCTCTTCCCACTAGAGTGGCTCCGTACTCAGCTCTTTCCCCTGTGGATTGCTCTGGTTCATCACCCTGCAATCCTTCGGCTTCCCTGCGCGTTCGTCGCGGCTTCGCTGTTTCATACTAGGCAGATCGCCTTGATATCATACAGCTTGGAAGATCTATGGTCACAGGCAATATATTGCAATATCATCATTGACTTGGATCTCCGATGTAAGACGATAAATCACTTTTGACCCATTGCCTACATGGATCAGTGGACTAGCTTTCGTGACCTCTCAGAGTATAGCTGATTGCTGGACGAGTCCGCTCATCATCCCCATTTCGAGCGTTTCAAGTGTACCTATATTCTCGGGGAACCTGTATCGTTCCGTTCCGCGGATTCATTAGACCCCTAAACTCCCGGCCAGCTGGCTACTGGCATGTCATTCGGGCAGTGGCGTCTCCCTGTGGTTCTGGATTTCGCAGAGCTAGGTCGAAACCCCAGTTGTAGGGCTGTAAGCTCTAAAAACGTATGCTTCGCTCATCGTTTGCACGTAAGGCTTAGCTGGTGGGCATAAAATCACACCAAGGGTGCACGGCGTACTTCCTCAAGCCATGATCTAAATGAAACTCCGGAGTCTCCTGAACTTCAGCTCCTCAGTCTAACCTTGATGTGGGCCAGATGACGATCGTGAAACAAAACGGTCGAATTTAATTCATAAAGACCGACGGAGTAAGACCAAAGGCTCTTGCGCGCTTTTCGCAATCTTATCTGAATCCAAACCAAGCATCATTAACCCGTCTCTTTCAAACAAATTGAAGCTTTGGGGACCGTCTTCCCGTCATAGCAATTGACAATTATACTCCCGCAGTATCTTGTGTCACCTAATACAGAGAGCCACCAACAGATTATACGTGACTGGCTACTACCCGCGTTTACGAACACACCTCGCACTGTCTCGGAGTCAGGAAATCACATCGCAAAGCAACCATCTCCACACTTTGAATCAATTCTTGCCGGCTTTTTCCCATTGTTTCTGAATTACGCCCAATGCTATAGCTATGTCCTTGAATGGGCTTGACGACCCAGCCGTCCAATCCGAATATGAACACACTTTGGAGGAACCTAGGAGATGGTGGGACCTCAGCTACTTTCCCGTCGGCGGGGCCAGCATTTACTGGCCGCTGAAGATACTGGTGGACTGTGTTTGTTCTGACCGAAGTGTAGGTTCCTGCTTCATTATACATCACGCGATACGACTGCTTTATTGTCAAGTGGTCATGGCGGCGTGTCCGATATACGCGATGCTGTCGAACAGTATGACGAAAA
>AZGZ01000008.1:291339-308374 GCA_001636715.1 Ascosphaera apis ARSEF 7405 | reverse complement strand
AGGCACGCAAAATCACAATGTCTGCTTCTTCCGATGATGAGGATTTCGAGCTCCTCACCTCAAACGTCTACAAACCGCCCGCAAGCAAATCAACACCTAGCATTATCGACGATTCAGCGGCAACGACAACTATACCCTCCCAACACCGGCAAAGTGAGGACTACGCCGCAGCCGACTACATCAGCTCCGCAGACAGTGTCTCATGGTCGCCGATTGATGAATCAGAAGAACTTCTACCAGCTGCTACATTCACGCCTTTCCCAGTCACAACACCTTCGACAGCCGAGACGACACCTACCACGTCGTCAGCAATTCAGTCAGCTTCTACACCCGCGACGGCGGGTACAACCACAACTTACGTGAAGAGACCGGAGGATGGGTTTGGATCTATGCTGGGAAGCGGGGGGTGGAAGTGGAACTTCGACAGCATCGCCGAGATCGCCGCGAACACCGACGAGTAAGATTACTGAGTGGACTGCGGAGGAATGTGCCGATTTTCTGGCAAGTCTGGGGTTCGAGATGTATTGTGAGGCGTTTTTAGGTGAGGGGTCGCTCATTGTCACATCTACTTTTTTTTTTCTTTTGCGGGTGCATTTTCCGGCATGAGGCCTTGGGTTTCACTTGCGCGAGAAAGGTCACCTCGTTGATCATTTATATGACTTGCTGACTGTGAGGTTCTATGACAGATAACGAAATTGTCGGCGAGGCTCTGGTTGCATTGAATCATGATGAATTGCGCGAGCTAGGCATATCTAGTGCTGGCCACCGATTGACGATTTTAAAGCGAATATACGAAATTAAGAGGAAACAGGGAGTCTCGTTCTATAAAGATCATTATGTGCCAATTAGTATGGTTGCACCCAATGTACCTTGAGGGCCAAAGAAAATATGTGCTAATTACGACTTGAAATGAATCTAGCCGCGGAAGAAGATCATGATGCAGTTACTAAAGCCGAGATGGCTCATCTCGTTCAATCAATTCGACAAAGAGACTATCGCATTCGCTCAGTCGAAATTGAGTTACGGAAACTGGCAGATGACTACCGACGAATGCGCGAAGAATTCCTGCCAGTCGTGAAAATGGCCAAGGATAGGTCTCAGCCATTACCGTTTCAACCAGCTGGATCTGGTAGCGGTGGGAATGGAACATTGACACCAGACTATAACAATGGTGGGAGTACTGGTGGGGGTAACGGGAAGGACGGTGACTCTGGAAGTACGCTTGCTCCTGAGAAGCCCAGTGGAAGCAGCTTGTCGAGGACGTTGTCAAAGAAGCTATTCCCAAGTAAACATTCGCCAACACATCCCAAGGAGAATCACGACCGTGACAGAGCAGGAACTCCAGTACCGACTGGGAACAACAACCATGACCATCCAACACTCGATCCACAAGCTACTGCATTCGCGTCAACGGGTCATCTGCCGAGCACCACCTCAAACAACAATTCACATCCATCTCCGAAAATGGCTATGAGCCTGGGCGGCAATCAGCCGTCGCCCACATCACCTGGATTCTTTGGAATATCAAGAGCGAGAACACCGCATGGAGACTATGATGATTTATCGAAAGATCGCATGAACAGCCCTGGAAGCCATAAAACCACTACACCTGCAACCACAGTCACGCCAGCACCGTCCATTTCTGGCGGAACTCTTTACCACACACCTTCAGTTCGTCGCGCGCCAGGGGTGGTGCCCTCGTCAACGGCGGCGGGCAACTCGACAATGGCCTCATCTTCATCAACCCATCATCATCACGACATTCCTGGTATGGAAACTACTAAGTCATTCCGAGTGACAATGGATGATCCATGCTACAAAGTTCTTCCTGCGGCACTCAAGAAATACAATATCAACGAAGACTGGCGCCTTTATGCATTGTATATAGTCTGTGGCGACCATGAGCGGTGCTTGGAGCTAGACGAAAAGCCATTGATACTGTTCAAACAGCTTGATAGAGAGGGAAGGAAGCCGGTATTCATGCTAAGGCGGAATACACATGCACCTGGGAGTAGCGGTAGCATTCATGGGGGTGCGACGAAGTCTGGGGGAGGTGGATTTGGAGGAAACAGCAGCAGTGTCGCCTCGCCAGGTGGGCATGGTGGTGGCAATGGCGGGCATTCCGGAGGTCATCAACATCAACATTCGCATCATCAACATCCACATCAACATCAATCTCAGCATCATCAACATCAGCAGCAGCATCAGCATACGGTCAAATTACCGGGAGGAGTTTTGTGATCTGATATTTTCTGATTTGGGACTGGGATCGCGACAGGTCTCGGGTCTGCTTTCTATGCATTTGTGTATTTCTTGTTCCTTATACCACAGTGCACATTTACTGGCGCATGTTGTTCATTTCTTCAGTCACTTTTACTTCGGTTCACTTCATAATGGCCACTGTATGATGTATACTTCTTCATCTTTGCTCTCAAGTTTTGCTCCGGTACTGGATACTTGGTATATCGTTGATTCTCCACCCTTCACGTCAGGGGAAGCGTTAGAAGGGTTTCTTCAGGGGCTGCACCTGATACTACGAACCCATCACCACCCTATCAGATTTGAAAGTGTTTCTTTATGAAATCAACGTTGTTTTCCTTCAAAGCCAAAACCCATTCGGAAGATCGACAATCACCGACTCAGAGTATAAGGAGGAATATCAACCTTCTTCAAACAGAAACAAAAACGTCCCTGCGTCAAGCCATGTGCATGCGCAACTGTCAGAGCATTGTTACATGCAGGAGTACTGTTTGGACAACAACATGCAACTGCTCCAGAACGAACTTACAGGTCATATTACTTCCCATGTTGCTATCCTATCTCGCATACAAATCCGCCACATGGCTGTTCTAGAAATAGGGCAGACTGTTATTTAATAATCGTGAATGAAGTATATTCCATATGTACAGGCATGTCTTGAGATTGTCTGTTATCTGCTGACCCCTGATCGCAAATCCTCAAAAATCTATGCAAGATAATATGCAAATGTTCGTTAATCCATTTTCCCCCTTCTGTTTTCCCTTTAATCGATGCGGATTCTTCTGCTGACAGGTGGTGCTGTCTTTGGAATCGTGACCTTCAGTAATCCCTTCCTCAGACTGGCTTTGACATCCCCTTGATTAATATCCTGTGGGAATGTGAAGACTCTCTGAAAACTGCCCACTGAACGCTCGCTCGCCCAATACTTTTGACTGGCACTGTTTGATTCTGGTGCGTCGTATTCTCGTTTGATATTTCCGTTGACAACGAGGGTTTGAGGATCGGTGAACTCCATGTTGATGTCTTCCTGATTGACTCCAGGCAGTTCGCCGTCTAGTTCGTAAGTATCGTTATTCTCACGAACGTCAAAGCGAGGATTCCAAGTTGTGACCTCGGAATAGTAGGCAAAAGGGCGGTTTCGTTGGATGGAGAACGACATTGTGATGAGATGCGCTTGGATTTGGGCTTTTATGAATTTGACCCAGATAAATTTGGCGATGATATGATTGTAGTTGTTATTCAAGCTAGCAATCCTTTTCACCCTTCTTATATCCAGGTCAAAGAGATGTCCCTATTATCTAGCTGGATGTAAAGTTCATAAACAAAGTAACTTTCACTCGGTGCTGGTTGAATATTTGGTTGGATGAGCCCCTGAATTACACTTCATCACTAACCTTCGATAATCATCACAATACATTCCACCAGTCAAACCAGCAGAAGGTGTTCATATATTGCATCAAGTACGAGACTTAGAAGGGCACATGAGACAAGTAGCACAGTAAGAGAAAATGATGCGATTTGCGAAAAGAAGTGGTATAAAAAGCAGAGAAGAAAAAGGCAAAGCTATTTCCAATCCAATATGACTTGCAAAAAAGAACAAGAGGTATATCCTTCACAGACCATGAAAACCCATCACACACGTCATTTTATGCCAAAAAGAACAATCAACCCAAGAAGCAGATAAATTAAAACTGGTCTATCGAGTCCTTCCCCTTTCACCACCCCATGATATTGTTGGTCGATGTCTCGACGAATTCGCTCTTCCTGAACCATTCAGTCCAATAGAGCTTCTAGATGCATTGCTGGGTGCGCCAGCAGTCGGTCCTCTCGACCTTGCAGGGTGCGACCCATCCGCGAATTGGACCTTACCCTTAACTGCTCTGGGCTCCCCATTATCCTCACTATCACTATCCTCATTGCCGCGAAGATTTCTCCTCTGGCGGCGGTCTCTGATTCGTGCCAGCGTAATGTTCTCCCGACCATTGTAGTCTTCATCACCTGAGTCATATTCCTTTCCGTCATCGTCGGAGTTAGATTCCTCATCCTCATCATCGTAGTCTGTTTGTTCCTCGGTGTCACTTTGTTTACCGAGAGCGGCGAGACGTCGCTTCCTCTCAGCAGGTGTCTCCGTGTCTTCATTGACAGCATCGCTATCATCATCAGTGTCGCCAACAGCATGCGAGCTTGACACTAGTGGTGCATGGCCTGCCATTTGACGCAGCTGAGCAGGTGGGATACGTTCAGTACCGTCGTCCTCTGAGTCCTTGCGATGATGCGCTGCGGGCCTGGGACTGGTTTGGGGGCTCTTTCTTCTGGAGAGCCCTGTTCCAGTAGCAGCTGGGGGAGGAGACATGAGCCGCTGTCTTCTTGCTTCAGCAGCTGTGGTACCAGAGCCGCCCCCGCGACGGTGACGCATGATAGTTTCGTGGATGTCCGTGGTGGAATCAACACTGCTGTCTTCACTGCTTTCACTCGCACGGCCCGCGGGCACTTGCTGCTGCCCCTGTTGCTGTTGTTGTTGTTGTTGTTGCTGCTGCTGCAACTTCCCGTTATTCTCCGTAAACGCATCGACGAAGGCTTGAGGTGTTTCATCCTCGTTAAGAATTTCTCGCCTCGTCTTGGGATCAAGCTGCTGAATTTGTCGAATAAAGTCTAGTTTGCTCATGCGGCGGCCAGCGTTACCCTTGCCCACCAGTGCAGGATGGGTCACTGTAAATCTAATCTTGTCGTCATCCTCGTCATCTGACACACCACTTTCGCCTTGCTTGCGCGATGGCTCGCCAGACTTGCCGTCGCGGAGACCAACCCAAGTACCAGCTTTGTTAAGCGCGTGTGTAACCTTGCTACTAGCACCCTCTTCACCAGCACCAGCAGCAGCAGCACCACTTGCTCCAGCAGTAGCCGCAGTCTCTGATTTACCGCCCTTCTTATTGAGATTGGGAATGTCGTACTTCTTGATAACTTCGCCGTCCTCATCTTCAACGATAACGGTATTACCGAATTGATAGGCGCGCGCGGGTCCCTTGTGATGTCGGTTACCATGACGTCCAGCATCGAGCTTCTGAGCCTTGTGCTCTTCCCGCTTGCCTTTGCCGAAAGCATTGGTTCCCCAATTGAAGAAATGCTTTTTGAAATTCTTGAAGGCACCCGTGGGCTCCTGCGGTTGTTGTGGGATCGGCTGAACGTGTTTTTCAGGGTCTGCGTCTAAAGCATCTTCTCCTTGAGCGGTTGACGCGTCAGACAATTTCTGCTGTACTCTTCCTTCTTCCTCATGCTCAGCGGCGCCAACAGCCTCCTTTTCAACATCCCTCTCGCCACGCTTCGAAGCTTCACGGTCATCATTGCTGTTTGAAGTTCCAATGACATTCCCTTCAGGATCCTCAAAAACCAACTTCCCGCCTTCAGCATAAGTATTGACACCTCTCCGGTCCTCCTCTTCTTCAGTATTAGCTGAGCCTCTCCGCTGGTGCTTCTCGATGTTCTGATCTTCATCACCAACAGGCGAACTATCGGAATCACGCTGGCTTTCATTTTCCTCCTCCTCTTGCTCCTTTTCACGGTCATGAACTCGTAATGGCGCAATAGCAGATTGACTGATGGGTCCACCGGCACCTGAAGCACCGCGCTTATTCCGTCGCCGACGACGGCGCGTAGACGATCTATCCGTAGTTGAGACGGCATCACCTTCATCCTCTCTTTGTCGCCGAAGCATATTGTATGGCATACCGACAGGAGGTAGTGCGCCAGGGGGGATATCTCCGGATCCAACGCCTTCTTCGGCATCCACTGACGCCTTTCGCAAGGACATAGAGCTGCGAGACTGTGACGCAATGCGCGGCAATCTGTTCATCCAAGACGGACCTTCGTCGTTGGCTGTGGTGTAGGACATTGTGATTGTCAAAGTATTGATACGCTTGCCAAGCGTAAAGACGGCAATGGAAGAACCGTGAACAACAATTGAAGTGATGACCATGAATGTCGTGATGGGCCAGATCAATGTGATGACGCTTGCTGAATCAGGGTCATAGTCCGGATCGCCTGGCTTGGGCACATGGTGTAGTGGTTGGGTACTATCCGTCTCAAGCTCGGCTCGCGCAAGGATCGATGCGAAAATTGCACCGACGCCAATTGGACCAAAATGACCTGCAAACAGAGCCTCACGCCATGTTTTGATATCTGGTATGATAGGCTTGAGTAGGAGCATGATAGGTATGCGACGGAAAAGAAGGACGAACAAGGATATGATAACCAATCTCCAGGCATGAAGTCCAATGAAAGCCTGGTTGAACTGCTGCCAGGGGATGATGGAGCCGAAGTAGACGAAATACGCCAAGTTCAACAATAGATCGATGACGTTGGACACATGCGACTCTTCGGTCTTCTCCGTAAACCAACCATCATTACTGAATCCGACTCCCGCGGCGAACCCTATCAGTAAATCATCCATTCCCAGCAAACTCCCTGAACCGGCACAAAACAGTGCGAGCACGAAGTAAAACACCAAGAAACTCTCGCGATCAATCAGGGATTTTCTTTCTGCGAACTTGATCAAGTGTCTTGCGATATATCCAATCGTAAATCCAAAGACCGCACCGAAAATGCACTCATATAGAATTGTGACGCAGACCCAATGTAATCCAACCTTGTCCGAATCAGGCCTGTATCGGTAAATGTAGAGCGACAAGTAGATGAAAGGGAACGCCATACCGTCGTTACACCCGGACTCGGCAGATAACAGGTCTCTCAAATGCTTAGGCACCCGTTTCGCGAACTTCCCCTTTCCAACAACGGATGAAGCAAGCACAGGGTCTGTGGCGGTAACGCATGCAGCACAGATAAGACCCTCAAGCCAATTCAGGGGCGGGACCATCCACCAGATAACCAAACTAGTAATCAGCCAACCCCAAGTCATGACGGGCACGAGCAGGAGAAAGACTGACTTCCAATGTCGTTCCATGTAGTTCTTGGGCAATTCGACGCCGACGGCAAAACACTGCACCACAAGAACGATGCGGGAGCATTCCAAAGTGATCTTATCGACATTGCCCCAGGATATTGGATTGAAGAGGTTCGCGGCGTGTGGACCGAAGATGAGACCGCATATAGTCGCGACAGTTGCTTCGCCTATGTATAGCTTCTCTTTGACGAAAAGAGAGCAAAGCATGAAAAGAGATGTGAAGCCACCGAGGATCATGTATGCCACGTGGGGCTTGTCGACGTCGAGATGATCCCACGCCATGATGGCTGTGGCTGTTGTTTAAAGACGGAGCTTGATATGTTTTCCCCAGATATGATCTTGGCTGCAACGGAAGCTTCGATGGAGTATAAAGAAGGAAATAAAAAAAAAGGAAAGGGGGGAGAAAAAGTAGAGAAGTGAAGGAGACTAGGGAAAAATAGATTAGTTAGCATAAAGAAACGAAGAACGAAGGAGAGGAAAAGAAAAGAAAAAGTAAATTAGAGAAGGTCAGTGCGATAACAGGGGGAGGTACTGTATAAGTAACAACAAGAACCTTTACATACCGAATTTCGGGATGCGCAAGGGACGAACAAGAGATGCAATATGCGTAGTTCTCTATCGTTTTTTTCTGATCTGTTACTTGCTTGCACACCTTACTTTGTGACTTGCAACCTCATGCGCAAGCCTCCCACTGAGAGCCAAGAAGCAACCCTGAAAGAAAAAAAAAAAGAAAGGAAAAAAAAGACGGCAATGATAAGCAACGATAGAAAAGAAAACCCTTTCCAACTCTTATTCAGTGAAAAACAGCCATCTGCGTCATACCAAGAATGGCAATATGCGCATTGAACGAGGACGAGCGAGGGCGTGGATTCAAAGCAGTGGAGATGACAAGAAAAAGTCGCAGGAAAGGCGAGGCATGCAATGTAGCAGGGAAAGTTATCCGCTGGTTAAGTATTTCTTGGGCGTGGAGCAGGCAGGGGTACTGTATATAAACGCTGAATCTTGCGATATCCGGTGAAAGGCCGTCAAAAGGAACGTCGATGGTTGGTTGGACCTGATCAAAATTGAAGGAATAGGTCTGACAGTGAAAAAAACGTCTTTCTTTCCAAGTATATGACCTGAAGTGCGAGTCGAGACAAGTGCAAGCTGTCTTATGTGCAGCTTTAGTTATCGTAATATTTTGTTCTCTCCGGGGTCTTCCAGAAGGTAGTGATCGTCCGCCTAATGCCGGGGGTTGAGATGTGCAGATGAGTTCCGGCGGGAGGCAAGAACGAGGCCAATACAATAAGATGCAAAGAAATGAAATCGTTTCACCCAGAGCAGATAAGAGACAAGACGATGATATGATATGATATGGAGGCGAGGTGAGGTGAAGTGAGGTGATATGAAATGCGGAATAATCACCGACTAATCTCAAGAAGGCCAGTGCAAGACCTAGTCTTACGCAAGGCAGACAAGTAGGATCGGAGATTTAAGCTGGATGAGAGGAGTAGACGAAGACCAAGAAGATTCCACGAAGAAGAATAATCCAAACGATTCATGGGCCCGACTCTGCCTGTTCCTCGGGCATCAACTCTCGGCGAGCAAGAGAAATGACAGGGGGGGGAGAACTGTGATATGTTGTATGTATTGGATATCAGAACCAGAAGACGGGTAAGATAGCCAAAGATTGCTTCGTAGTGAGTAGTCTTTCAAACGCTTTGCAGAGCTAGTAAGACGACGGCAATGTGGGGAGTGGATCTGATAGCTCCAGCTTCAAGTATCCTCGTAAGGCGGAAGAAGGCTGTGATGCAGTCGAAGGTGAAAACAAAAGAGACCAGAAGCAGCAGAAGAGAGAAATGAAAAAAGGGCGAATATAATCGATTTCTCATAGATTGATCGGTGATATTTCAGCCCTGCGATTCGTATCGTGCCCTTGTCTGCTTTGCTTTATCCCATGCCGTGCCCATGCCCATGATAGTACCGTAGTAGTATACCATGCTGCAACTTGGTCACCGCTGCTCTGAGCGTCGAGATTCTTCTTCTGTTTCTTCATACATATTCATCCAATATGTAATCGGAAATTGATACTCGGTTGAGGGTTCCTCCCAGCTTTCGTGACCCATTAAACCCTGGAAGGATGCAATATCATATTGACATTGCGCCGGGTGGGGAATAGGGGGAGGAGAGCAAGAGGGAGAAAAAGGATCATTGCGGTGGCGAGGGATGGCGATGACGATTGAGAGTATTCTCTGTCTCGCGCATCTCGCCTTCTACCGCCATAGTCATAGTCATGGTCATGATCACCATCATCTCTTCGCTTCTTTCGCTCGTTTCACAGCATCAATCAAACCCAGTCTCGATCAGGGCCGCATGTACTTGTACTGTACCAGCCAAGATCAATCTCATGCCCGCCAAGTAGAGGATTACGGAGCTCATCCAGCCTGCTCTGCCCTGCCCTGCTCTACCCTACCCTGCCCTCCCCTGATCCTTGAATTGACGATCTGCTTTCCCCGATCCGATTCCCACGGTTGTCCACCAGTCTCCACTGCAGGGTTGTTCGTAGAGTGGATGTCGATGTGGGTTTTGGAGCTGTGCGCGCGGCTGACGGCGACGCCGACTGCGACTGCGACAGTGACGGCGGTGACGAAGAACGGTGATGGGGGAAATGGGCTTGATCAGGGGTTAAGAGAAGTTAAGATATACGGGAGAGAAGCAGATGAAATGCGATTGGGATGACTACATTTAAATCACATAGATACTGTATGAAGGTGAGGCTTGAAGAAGAAAAAGACGTAGATGGTGCGGTATAATCAAAGACATCCCTATAGAACAAGACAAAAAGGTTGCTGTAAAGCGAGCAAAAATTCACATCATTACATATCATCATCAAACATATATCCAATTCGTTCATCTGGAAAGGGGGGAGAAAGAAAGGAAAAAACAAGCAAAAAAAAGGAAGAATAATCACCATCTTGATGGCATGCTCTCAACATCTTCCGCCATCGACCGCCAATTGCTCGCCTGTAGTTCTGCATATTTCACCCTCTCTTGACTCCAGTCTTGATGTAGCCGACTAATGCGATACTGACTGACCTGGAAGTACAGCAATTCATCCCGAACGCACTCCTTGATGAGAATGCCGCGTTCGTGCTGTTGCACGATAGACGTTTTGTCCTAGACGTAGGGGTCAGCTTGACACGAACCAGACGGAATCCTAGATATCAAAAAAGATAATCTGCTGGGACAGAACATACCGCAATAATATTATTCTCAATCCTCTCCAATTCAGTCGGCTTGACAGTCCCCTCAGGCTTCCCCTTCAAATCCCTCAACTTCTTCTGATTAGACGCAATCCTCCCTTCCAACTGCGCAATATTATCCTTAGCGTATCTGTCCCTCCTATCAAACATATCTCTCATCGCAACGAGACAATCTCTCTGTTTCTTCAAATCCTCCAAAACACCCTCATTCCATGCTGCAGTCTCGTCTTCCAGAAGCCCCTGACTAGCCATCAGATGTCGAGCTGTAGCGCTGATGCCAAGATTCAATGTCGGCACGTCTTTGTTATCTGCTGCGTAGGTGTCATGCATGCAGTCTGTCAAGTTCTGCATCAGACGCGCAATACGGTACTGCTCAGCCCCGAGCCCTTCGCAGCGTCGCGCGTACCGGTCGAAGGAGTTGCACAGGTTGATATATATCTCCGCAGAGCGTTTGATACCGGATCGAACAACTTCGAACGTTTCGCTGAGAGTTGGGGGTAAGCTGTCTTCTAGTTCGGGAGGCATGACCTTGTCGGTGAATTCTTCTTGCACTGAGACGGTGGCTTGTTTGCGCCAGACGGAAAGTTCCTAGAATTCAACGCTGTTAGGATAATGATACTTAACAGTTGTTTTATCGAGAAGCGCTTACAGTCGGGACAGTAAGGAACATCATGACCAATTGCTCCTGACTTAGCACGGGATGCTGGACTAGTGCATTTGTGAATCGAATAAGGCCCCTCCGGCGTTTGTCGAGGAAAGAGGTTGAATCGGCTGCGAGGTGAGTGCCATTGACTTAGGAAAATTCCAACCGTGAGCAATTTAACAAACGCAGGGGGGAAGAAACGACCAAGAAAGAAATGAAAAAAGGATGAAATCAACAAAAACGCAGTAGAAAAGGACTCACCCGCAACTCTTTTTGGCGGCAGTAATGGTATCTGTCTGAATGGGTATCTCTTGATCAAGCAATCATGTAACCAGACGAAATCGCTATACCGTCTGATGACCGACGTGCCCCTTTTCGAACTCTTAACTTCATAATTCCGATGCTGGAACATAAACACTCCTTCCTTTTCCGGCAACATGATAATCGAAATAACCTCATCGTCGTCGCGTGGTGGGGGCGGTATCTTGCTACTCCCACCAAGCGTGCGCGACAGATTATTCGTACCTGTCTGACTGCGATCAACACGCACGCCTTCAAACCCACCAGATCCAAAAGCATCAGATGTAGGACCATATAATCCCGGCTGATCAGGAAAAGCATCGGCCCAAGCCCCGCTGCCGAACGTAGAACGAGTCGCTAAAGGCGGGGGCTGGAATCCTCCTAATCCATTACCAATTCCACCCGTCGCTGCTCCTGTTGGATCCAAACTTGTCTTCCTAAGGTCTTCACCGAACGCATTCCCCAACCCCGTAGGTAGATTGGGCGCAGTCATGCTGGAATGTAGTGGTGGTGCGCCGCTCATACCGGCAGTAGCACCTGGGATGCGGGGTACCGTTGCAGAATCTTCACCCCAGGGATCGATATCGGGGTATGTGAATGATGTGTTTTGCCTTGTTCGCTGATGAGGCGTAGATAGTTTTGTACTTATATCGTCGTTGTCTTCGTAATGCTCTTCCCCGTCAGAATGGGGCTGCTGTAGAGAGTAGATATCATCGAACGGACGCAGATCATTGATGTATCCGATTTTAGGCGTAGGGAGGGCTATATCAGAGGAAGACAAATTGGTAAGTCAACCGATCATGACTGAGACAAGCCAGGGCAAGACAGGGCAAGGCAAGGCAAATAAATTGACCAAGGGCCAAAGAGGAACGAAACTGTCGAATGGGCAGATATACTCACAATTCCTCCTCTCGTTCACCACTTCCCACTTCACCTGTTCCCCTTCCTGCGCAAGGGCTATCAACGCCAATAAATCGTAGAATTCGACCTCTGACAATCCCTTCGACGAAGAAGACGATTCTTTCCCCTGCGCTGGGAGTACTAGCTGAGTTATCGCTGCCTGCTGATCCGCACTCAACCCGGTCGTCGCCAGGATTTTCTTGACCTCATCAGCGTAGATGCGTCCCTCCGCATGGGACTGGCCAGTGCTGTCGGCGGTGATGACGGTCTTATAGGCCTCAGTATAGGATTTAGGAGTCTCCTCTGCCGTAAGGAGGGGTTTTGCTTGGGCCGCTTTTGAATCCGCCATGACTGATATATGATGGTGATGATGGGATGGGATGACTGCGGGGGGGAAACCCTATGCGCTTTGTCTTAGAGAGAAGATGCGAGGGATAGTGGCATTTATATGACTTCTCTCAAAACCAGTTCTTCGTGATCCCGGCCTGGCTAGATGTCTCTCTCTCCCACTTCTGGTATCTGATACGTTGATATTGATATTGGACCTTATGTACGGCGGGACGACTCTGCTCTGAGTTGTTTTAAAGTGGATGAAGTGGCTTGTGGAGGCAGATCATCCGTTGCAGGATGATGAGATACGCTCGTACAAGAATGAATGTTCAATCTATCCAAAAAAGAAAAGGGTCTGATTCAAGAGAGAGAATAATTACTTCTCTTGCTTGATTTAATCTGTTTGACTCGCCGATCTGTATACAAGTCTCCCAGTGCTTGATATGATACCAGTCTGGCTATGGTCCTGGACAAGGGCAAGCCATGGACACCCACCCCGGTACAGCGCCAGAAACCCCTGGGCACTGCTCTGAAGAACAATTCAGGACCTGAATGATCACATCCATACCTCTATCAACCTTCTGGGCATATGCTGCTCACACCAGTTTCCACTCCAAAACCCCCTGGAATCCCATCCCGACTTTCCCTACCCCCCTCAAGAACTCCTCCCTCGTCAATCCTCTCGCATCCTTCCACTCTCCAAAACTAGTCACTGCAAACATCACCAGTTTATTTCCCGGCGGGCCTAGCACTCTTGGGTCTTCAACGTCCGCATACCACATATCCCCACTGCCATCTTCGCTCCCGCTCTTCCAATGGTTGAAGGGGATATACTCGCTCTGATTCCCATCGGGTCCCTTGGCGATGAATATAAAGACGTAAGGGGCGGATTTCTTGGTATGTCGCTGCAATGACCAGTGTGGACACTGCAACGCGAACTGGAACCTGATCGGTTGTGGATGGGAGGTCGAGACATCGATGTTCTTCCCCGGTTGAATTGTAAACTTCCCAATGCCGTGGTTCTCCTTCACATTGCTATATATCACCGGCCTTTCCACACCCGTAGGCGCATCAGGGTTGATCTGGATATACTGCTCCCACGTAGGCGGTTTCATACCAGCACTGAAATAGAAATCCCCATCAGGGGCAGGTCTGCCGTTTGTCAGCGGGAAGTGCTTCAGACTGAACTCCTCATTGGACATGGTGAAGTAATCCTCATGGAAGGATTTGGAATAAGTCTTATCTGAATTAACGTGTCCAGCACCCCACGTCGAATCAATCAATTTCCACTCCCCACCATCGATCCTAACAGCATTCCACGCGTGTCCCGCGCTGGGCTGCGGTAATGGTTCGCCGGGGTTTAACGGTCGATATCCATATCCCTTCCCATGTCCTGACAACTTCCGACATTCTAGTCCAGCATACTGCGCAAGCGTCATATAGAGGCCAGAGTAGCCATCGCACACCGCGAGACCCGAGGCGAAAGTATCCTCAGGCTTCATGCCCCTGACATTCCCGCCGAAAAAGGCGTTTACGTCGTAGTAGATATTATGATGCATCCAGGTAAACAACGCTCGCGCTTTATCGGTGGGCGATGGGAAGGGAGCGGTCAATTCGGTGGCGAGCCATGCGAGGTCACTCGTAGGGAGGGTTTCGCGTGGGTAGCGTGCAGCGTGTTGATCTGGTGCAGAGAAGTCGCGACATGTCATGCATCCTTGCACCGGAGCCTGCATCTGCACCTGGCTTTGCGGTGTGGGTACGGGTGCTGGTGCTGGTGTCGGCACTGGAGACGGTGCATTCATATTTGGTTTTGTAGCCATAGGAATTGGTGGCTTCGATGCAACTGGCACAGGGGGTGGAGCCATTTGTTGTTGTTGCTGCTGCTGCTGTTGACCCCCTAAATTTAATCCACCCATCTGTTGACCAATGCTATCAACCATACCCGGAGGAGCTCTATTCATCACAGAGGACGCCTGATTCGCAAAACTAGCAGCAGATTTCGCACGAGCGATATCCTGACCATACGGACTCGATGCTAATGAAGGCGGAACATTGGCATTCTGCAGTTTGCTCCCCATCCTTGCCATCGCGGGACGAGACATACCAAGCGCATACTCAGACTGGTCCTGCGTTGGTGTTGGCATTGGCATTGGCGTAGGTATCGACGGCGCTGGTGTGAGGTATGGTGGCTGCTGTGATGGGATCGGCGATCGAGAAGGCATTGGAGGTGGAGGCGCAGGTGAACGAGACCGCACTGTTGAGCGGGATCTGGAACGAGAAGGTGAATCTATCGTTCGTACAGGAGGGATGACCATTCCTCTACCTGTCCCCCCTCCTTCAAATGTGTGGACGGGTGACGACGGCGTCGTCGCAGACGAGTCCCTTCCTCCCCGCGGTGGACTTAACATCCCCGAGCCACCACCACCTCCTCCTCCTCCTCCATCGCTTCTCGCGCTCGAGATGTCCTTCTGAGAGGTTTTCTTCGGGGGCAATGGCGGTAATACGGCTTCACCCCATGCAGGGGCAGCCACACGCTTTGCTTCACCGGGAGCAGCACCTTTGAAGGCGCCTCCTTTCCCACGGCCTTTGACATTAGGAGATTTCAATCTACTCGCGGCAGCAGCAGCAGTATTACTCCGTCTCGGCGTGACCGGTTCCTGTGGTGGTGCAGAGTAGTCACCTGCGTCATTGACCGTTAAAGAAGGGGTAGAAGCTGTTGTAGAGCGAGGAGGGAACCGAGGAGGTAAAGAAGGCTGCGGCGGCACGCTCCAACTTCCAGCAGCAGGCTGTGGAATCCCATTGCTTGCGTCGCTCCTTGGTGGTAATCGCGGAGGCAAAGCAGGTTTAGATGGCATTGGAGATGGCACAGAAGTAGCTGTGTCGTATGAAGGTGGTCTTGCCGACGGCTGTTGTGGCTGCCATGGCTGTCCTAACGCTGGCACCACGGGCTCTTGAGGCTGCGATTGAGCAGGTATATATCCAGCACTGCCATTGCCATTGCCATCACCATTGGCCCAGGGACTAACATTCTCATAAGCCTGTCCTCCTCCTCCTCCTCCTGTGACAATACCCGTAGTTTGCCCAGCTGAATTGGTCGACTGCAACTGCACGGACGGCTGTGAGCGTAGCACGGGTTTTTTACCTGGCAGTGCAGGTTTTGGCTTTGGTTTGATGGGCGGTGGGCCTGATCTGACCGAACCTGATGCTGATGCTGATACTGATCCTGATGGCGAGGGTGATATTGGCGAAGACTGCTGCGAGTTCAAAGCTGCAATGCGATCTCGTAGGGAGAGAGGTGCAGCTGAAGAGGAGTCGTCAATGCCATCGTCATAATGGGCCATGGTCCAGTGTAGTATGTATGTATACTGGGTGTATGTGTTCAGCACAGTGATAAGTCGATATCAGAGAGATGAGAAATCAGACGAGATGAAATCTCTTCCTTTAATATAATTCAAGACACGGCAAAGTCCATGGGTGCTCTTTATATTCTTTCTCCCTGTTCTCCTTTTAGTCCAGTCCAAGCCTGCTTGCTGGGTTATGTATTATTGTACTATGATGCTTGAATCGAGGGGTTGCTCTTGGGAGGTTTCTTGATTGATGCAAGGTGACGCAGAGGGGGGAGGGCGCCTAATTAGTGTCTTGTTGACGCCTAGAATGCCTAGACTTGAGGACCCATGACAGCCCTAACAAGCCCTAACCAGCCTTAACCAGCCCTAACCAGCTTTAACTAGCCTTAACTAAGACCCAAGCCTAACTCAAGCCTAATCCAAGCCTACCTTCAACGCCTATACCATTTCTCCAGGCTTGTCCTTCTGCTTACTTACTTACCTACGACCTCCCTACTTAGCGACCTAGGTAGATGCAAGACCCACGCCTAGACTACCACTAATCTGCCCCGCCTGTCGTCATCGTACTTAACTATTCATTTATTAGCTGTTCATACTGTACGTAGAGTAACATCTGATCTGGCCTTAACTCTGATATCTGATAATACGAAGACAGAGGGAAAGGAAATCGACATATCACTTGAATAATAAGGATAATCATCATCTTCTACTTTTCCTCTCTCCCCCCCTCTCTTTCTGATCATCGCTTCTCTACAAACACACACACACACAGAAGGACAAGTAGACGAAGAGACCACTCCTCACAACCCTCAAACAAGAAAAATGCTGCTCAACTCCCTCTTCCTCTCCGCCCTCACCTTCATCAGCGGCTCCGCTGCTGCTACTGGCTCTGCAGTCAACGATCTCACCCCCAAGACCTTCGACACAGTCGTCAACTCAGGCGTTCCCGGTCTAGTCGAGTTCTTCGCTCCCTGGTGCGGCCACTGCAAGAACCTCGCCCCCGTCTACGAGGAACTAGCCTCTGCTTTCGCCCATGCGAAGGATAAAGTGCACATCT